>JANRMT010062821.1:22091821-22111106 GCA_026402145.1 Polypterus bichir lapradei | reverse complement strand
GATAGATAGATAGATAGATAGATAGATAGATAGATAGATAGATAGATAGATAGATAGATAGATAGATAGATAGATAGATAGATGTAAATTTCCTTGCGCCCTATGCTTACTTAGAAGAATAGATTTGTAATGCTTTTTTGTACCAAAGGGAAATTTAGCTTTTACAGTGGCTTATGAAATATAGAAATATTTTAGATGCCTAGCCCTTAAAGTGTTTATCAGGATTGAGGGATGCTGGGGCAGCTGGTGCTTAGTGGGGTGGCCTGGTGACCTCAACACCATCATATGAATTCAAAGTGGAGGTTTAATGGCTGCCCCTGACAGAACATGCACAGTTAAGAATAAAAGGACATCAGATATCTAGCAGAGACTTTGGAATGCAATAAAATGGAAGCAAGAAGAAGTATTCACTTGTGAAAGCAAAACATTATCATGCTGTGGAAAACTGGAAAAAAGAAAAAAAATAATTGTATGTTATGTTTTTATCCTCTTCAGATTTATGCTTTATAAAAAGAGTTCATGCCTACAACAATATGACTTTAATTTCAATATTTATTCAATATTTATATTTTCTTTTGAGCTGAAGTCAGTGCTATATAAATCAAAATGAAACAAGACTCAAAGTAACAGTAAAATGAAAGATTGTATGACAGTCTGTAGGATCCCCTCAGCATGTTGTTGCCCAATTGAGCAAAGACTGACAAACAACAGGAGTAACTGGCTGTCATAGACAATGGCGTACCACATGGTAACATCCAAAGGTTTTCCATTTGAGAATATAATCCACATTGCACAGATGTCTGCATTGTCTCTACATGTGGATGTTATTATTATCAACACCACCAAGGGAAAAGTAATGACTCAATAAATATGACTTCCACTAAAATCTAAGATTCCTGAGCTTAACTGAAATGTAGTTGGTAATGCTGAGCTGACATTGGCTAAGTTGTCTGCCCATGATCTAAATTCAGATCATTAACCAGTTATTCATGTAAGGCCCAACAAATCTTTGTAATGTGGAATATTTTGAGTTATGTGATGTTACAGGCTGATAAACAATCTGTAAGAGCAGCTGTTCCAGGACTTCCAGAACCTCCCATAAATGTGAGCATTTTTATAACCATTATTAGGACCAACATACCAAGTTTTTTTTTTTTTATAATCGACAAACACATGTCTGGAATATTTTCGATGTACATTAAAAACAGCACATGTCCAAACTCATTAAGATTTCATCTTTTTTAGCAGTCTTATTTTTATAGGGGGCCCAAAGTGGGGCTTTTTATAGTGGTAATGAGAAATGGACACTAACCATTTGCTCACCTGGCTAAGCTCTCCCTTTCTAATTCTCACAAAAACTGAACCACTATTTCTGGGTGCTACTTTATGTTTCAAAGTAAAACCACAGATGCTAGGATACAATGTATTGAATGAGTTTCTTATTAAAACTGATGATACTGGTATGAATGCATGTTTTGGTATAAAGTTATATAGGTACAATTGAAATATATATATTTCCTGTTAAGGCAATTGTAATTATCAACAAGGGTTTAAATTTAAGACTAAACCTTTGAAATGTTTAAGCAAAAATGATAACTGGAAAACAAAATATGTTAAAATTCAGATGAGTGCATACGCTTTTAAAGCAATTAAATGGAAATGTTTACCTCACAAAACTTTCAATCCATACATTCAAATGTTATAGATTTGGAAGTAAATGTTTTCCTTTATTGCTTATTAACAAAGTAAAATTGACTCACAGTTTATAGGCATAGGTCCTAATGATTTTCTAATATTTGCACACCTGAAACTGGAATTGTGCTTTTCAAATCTTCTTACTCAATGTGAATTTAAATTACACCCCACTGTGACTAATCGTATGCTTTAATTCACATTGGTTTTCAACATCCCATAAGGAAGGATGACTAATTTTACTCTTATGAACGGTCTTGTTCCGCATATAGCATGTGGAGTTATAATTACGACCTGAGGCTGCCTTACAGCTGTGTACAAAGCTCAAATAACATACATTTCAGGCCTCAAACACACTCCACCAGGGACTTTGTTGTACACCCGTATCAGCTAGTATGGGAATTAATCTTACTGCAATGCAAGTGAGAGTACTCAAGAGTTGTTTTGCAACTTTTTCCTTGTCTTACTGATTAAATAGCCCTTCACTGTGAAGATTGCAAAGACTTGAATTTTGCATGCTGTTCCCTTAACGTATCATCTAAAGGCCCATTAATATACCTAACAATCTTTAATTTATTTGTTTTTCACTCCATACACAGCAGTATTCACAGTTAGGCCATGTAAACAATAGATAGATACCATACATTGGCACTCATGGGCAATTAACTGAGCTTCCCAGGTTTTCAAATGTCAAATACGAGAAAAAAGGAGAACTTTTATACTGTATTTACTTTTTGCATTCAACTTTAAAGAGTGAAGGAAAAAGGTTTACTAAAGACTTATTCTAAAAGGCAGCATATTCTCATTAGGTTAGATCAGATCGGTAAGCATACACTGGTAGGCGTGTTGCTGCACCCACCACACAGCGAAACAACTCAGGATCTTGGTTGGCAACCCCCCCAGACAGACATGTATCCATTCCCACTCTCCAGAAATGACCATCTATCTGCCGCAGCCAGGTATTACGTGGGCGTCCTCTTGGCATGGTCCAGCCACTCCAGTCCTCAATCAAGATCCTGTGACTCAGATCACCCTTAAGGAATCATGTCATATGGCCTTAGTGGCATAACTGACGCTCCCTCACAATGCAGGTAATGTTCCTTATTCGGAGCAACCGCTCATTCATCACAAAGTCAAACCAGCGGTACCCAAGGATTCTCCAACTAAGCATAGTACAGAAGGAGTCCAGTCTTCGTCTCAGGTCACTGGATAGCATCGATGTCTCGCAACCATATAGCAAGACAGGAAGTATCAGGACTCTAAACACTTGGACCTTCATCCTTTTGCATAGATATCAGGAGCGCCACACACCCCATTCCAGCGACCTCATGACCCCCCATGCTCTCCCAGTCCTTCTACTGATTTCATAGGAAGAGTCACTAGAGACATGAATGTCACTGAGTGAACCTCTTAACATGGTTGACACTCTCTTCACAGACAGACACACTGCTGATGGGTGTGCCTAAGAGCTCATTAAAGGCCTGGATCTTGGTTTTCATCCAGGGCACTCACAAGCCCAGACACTCAGGCCCCTCACTCAGTCTCTTGAGAGCCCCAATCAGAGCCTCCATTGACTCTCATATCACTCTATCCTATTTTTAGGGAATGGTGCCTGAGCACTCACTGTTGGGTCAATATCATGTTTGTGTGTGCAGAGTATTCAGTTTCAAAGATTGTTAATGATAGTTTTCAAACTCAGGCTTCTTGTTTCATTTATAAGTTACTGCGAATTTAAGGAGTTTGTAGTTTCTTTTAACACTACAATTCCTGTAGCCTACGAAAAAGCTCGTAATCCCAGCCCACCTTAAATCCCTTTGTATGGCGTCAAACAGTGTTGCATTGTGGTGCAGCAGTTTATTAGCGCTGTGAAGAAGCTGTCTGTTTAGTGCTCATACACTGCTGAGTAATCAGTAGCCTTGAATGAGTCTTTTATCTCAGGTGGTCAAGCTGATATCAGAATAACATCAACAATTTTGTTTTAGGCAAATCATTCACCTTCAACAAATCAGCATTAAGATTAACCTCAAACATTCTTAACTAGGAAGTTCATGAAAAATAACTCAGAATCTCTAATCTGTAGAGCTAAAAAGGACAAAAAGATTAAGAATATGCGGAAAATCTTCTGAGTGTGAATGAAGAAACCTCTCACCATTTGAATTCTCAAAGAGACGACTTTTTAAAACCTGTTAAAAAATGTGAAATCATGTGTTTTCCAAGCACAAAGTCCCTCCTTTATGATTTTAGAGGCAAGCTTTAAAGTTGATTACCTTTTCTGCCTTGCCCTTTGTAACCCATTGTTAGTTGGGCACCAATATTATTCAGTTTAGTTTATTGCTGCTGCACCTTACAGTGTAATGAAAAGTATTTGTTACTAATCCCACAGAAATATACAGCAAGAATAAACTATATTCTATAACAACCCAACAGACACAGCTTACTAAACAAAGCAATGACAAAAATATCAGCAAACATGTGGGAAAAACATGGTATATTCCTACTTTTGTATTTATCAGTGTCCTTTACAAGGATGGAAACATGAATTTTAACTTAATAATAAGTTTTGCCTTCAGCATTACTGGTAATTAATTAAATAATTTAGCAAGGCTCCTACTTTATCTTAATTTTCTCTGTTGTTGGAGGTGGGTCTTCAGTCTTAAGACTTAACTGAGGAAAACTTGTTTAAAAAAGAGAATAATACAATTTATTGATAAACAAGGATATATGTTGACATATAAAATAGGATGCAGACAGACTAGACAGACAAACATATAACACAGAAAGCCTGGCTGTTTACTTGCTATTTACAGTTCTAATTTATCTTGGCCCAAATAAATAGTTTTACAATACCAATCCCTAAAGGGTGATGTCCAATGCTGTGTGGAGTTGTGGTTTTGTTGCTGCTGAGGGTTCAAGTGGAGGATTCTTCTTGCTTTGGAGGGCACTATTTCTCTTTGCTGTGTGACCCTTTATCTGTGGTGTGCAGTGCTTTCCTATTTAGGCCTTTTGCTGTGTCATCTACATTACTCTTTCTAGCGCAGGAGCTTAGATGCTGAAGTTCCTTCTTGAAGTAATATCTGTTTCTTAGGGTTTAGCCTGCCTCAGTATTTAGCTTGACAAACTGTATCTCAGCTCTCAGGTTCACAAAGAGAAGGAAGGAGGAGATTACTACAGCTTTTTAGTTTCAGTGAACAGATTTCAGAGATTTTCAGTAATTTTGTAGAGTGTAGACCCTGGGCAGAGTGCCCTAAGGAATCCTCTGAGAATTTCCTCACAGATCCCAAGTGACTGCCACCTGAGAAATCCAGCGACTGCCCTGGATTCATCCGATGGAATGAGTATAACTAGTTTATGAAGAAAGGTGGGACCTTTCCTGACTGGATTAAAGTCACTCATGAGTCTCCTCATAGGTGAGTTTTTCTGTCCAACAGAGTTGTCATTCATTGATTTACATCTCTTTTTTCTTGCTTGAGTCAATTTTGTGCCTTCTGGCTCAAGAAGTCTGCAGAGGAGAGTTTCTGGAAAGATGTCGCTTCAACCCTGATTTACACCTTTGTTATCGGATAAGACTAGGCAGATTCTGGTTCAAACTAGAGTTCAGTCACTTAGGTTGGAATGAAAGTGGTGGAAGGCACAGATGGATGTCTGTTAAATCTGCTGCATAGACTGGCCTAGTGTGCAACTAAAGCCGAGCACAATGGGCAATGCTTAACCACCAGTTTGCCCTGCAACTTTTCTGTACTTGTTTAATTCATGTAATCTATACTACACCTGTAAAATCAATTCTATTCATTCCACTCCTTTACTGTGGAGGGGTGTAGTACGTTTTTTAAACAATGTGACATTCATATTTTCCACACAAAGACCAAGTAAAACAAATCATCATGCACATTAATATGTTTCCTTCACAGTTCACAGAAATTCACCACCAACCCCATGTCTCAACTATTATATAGCAGCTGCCTTATCCTAGTAAATAATAAGCACACTTACAGTGATTTTTTTCACTTGAGATCTTTATTTAAATAGTAAATGACAAGCAAATGAATGTGGAATTAATGCATAAAAACGCTCCCAGACAGGAATTAATCATTCTTCTCCTTTTGTGAATGGCACACATTCAATTTTTTTTTTGTGAAGCAAAATACTGTTATCTTATACTACATGCTATGGTTTAATAGTTAAAATAGTTTCACATCTTTTGGGGGACAATATTATGTTATGGGTGCTGCCATTTTGTTGACATTGCTATAGAGTTGCTTGGCGAAGATAGCTAGAAGTGCACAGTCATATGACAGTAGTCCTGCAACGGTATAAAGGACAGTGCATGTACTTCCTGGTAATATATGATTGCATATAAAAACAAGCTACTCTATCTTTGTTGGTGTGTGCTTAAATATAAACCTATGGTATAGGATTCTTTACTCTGTAACGGTCAACTGAAATATGTGTATGTACCTGTAAGTTTGTACCTTTTCCCATACTTGTTTTTGTGGTATGCCTTTATGTTTAGGGCCGGCCCTTTATACAGAGGGAGGGGAGCACCTGGCTTGGAGGGCCAACAGACTGTACGGGGAGGAGCTATCCGAATGTAAATAGGTGGCGGGGAAAAAAGGAAAAAGAAGAGCTAGGAGAGAGAAGGAGGCCATAACAGCAAAAGGCACGAGGGAAAGGATTAACACCTCTTGGATATTGTCAGGTGAACCCGGGTTCATTTCCAATCAAATTATTTTTTCTTTCGGGAGGATGGAATACGGGAGAGGACTTGACGGGCCAACACAAGGAACAGTTAATCAATACGTTTCCCAGAACAAGAGATATGGTCGGTGTCTCATTCCCCACTACAAACTGAGCTCAACGTTCCATACAGATAAGATTTAAAAGACTATAAATCCATTGTTTTTTTTTTTTTTTGTTGTGTTTCCATTTACTCAAGTCTTTATTAGTAATGTATGTTTTCAAGTGTTTGTGTCATGATTTGTGTAGGGAGGGGAAGCGCTGCAGTGCGATATTATGTATATAAGGTTTTTTGTTGTTATTGTTATAGTGATCCTATATATTGTCTTCCAATAATCATTTTTGCTTGACCCTGCTTTTACTGGTGTGTCTCTATAATTGAAGTAAAGTAGGAAAGTAGTGTTGGTCACTCGCGCCCTTTTTCTTTTTGCTGCCTCTCAAATAGGGCAGCGCGTATTATAATCGTGCCGGTTCTGAGAGCGGTACAACTTTGACTTACAACTCTGATTTCTGGTGCATTCTGAATTTGTTTATAAAGTACGATCACATTTTTGTTTATAATTTGTTTATAATTTTTAGCCTAGTATTTACTATGCCTATCTTCTCGGTATGCTGAAATAAGCCAATTAACAACAAAAGTGAACTCCTGGTGCCTCATGTATAAACGGTGCGTACGCACAGAAATGTTGCGTAAGAACGTTTCCACGTTCAAATCGTGATGTATAAAACCTAAACTTGGTGTAAAGCCAAGCACATTTCCACGGTAGCTCATACCCTGTCGGACGCAAGTTCTCCACTCGGTTTTGCAGACTGGCGGCACCCAGCACCAAAACAATGCTACTGTTCCTTTGTGGTTTATCTTTCTTTTTCAGATCCACATCCCTGAAGCGGCTTTATAAATACACTGAAATTAATGGCATATTGTTTATTAGTTTAATGCATATGATTGTAATTAACCTGTAACAATATAATGGTCCACAGTATGGTCAAACTATTCTAAATACCATAGCTGCTTTAATGTTGTTACTCTCACTGAACCTTATTGTTCTTCTTTCATCTGCTTCCATTAGGGATTGCCACAGCGGATCATCTTTTTCCATATTACTCTTACTACACCACTCGGAGCAGCTGATTGGAAAGAGAATTATCGGTATATAGCATCAAGCACACGCTGCCTCAGCCATGCTTCCTATTTGAACTGCTTCTCACACGGCAAACACTTCAAAAACTTTCCTGTATGGACCTCGCAGTTCAGAAACAGTTTTATCCCAAGGGCTCTAAACACACTCTATCAATCCATCAACTGTTCCTTGTAGAACTGTTTGTACTTATAAGTACAATTACCTCACTGTAAACTTGCGATACAGTTATAATATTGCACAACCTGAGCCACTTTATAAAGTGCGTATTTACATATGATGACAATATCATGCAGCAAAATATGTTTGTTATATTATACAGATAAAACTTTAACTTTATTTAAATAATCTATATTGTTAATAATTAAAGGACATGGTGTCGCTACGCTAGCAAGGATCTGGCACTCCGTTCACAGATTGTTCCTGCCTCGCACTGTATGCTTCACTAGGACTGGTGTGAAGGATAGAATAATTAAACATGTACTACGAAGATATTTCAATGTTCCTTAAAAGTTTTGAAGAATCACCATTATAAGCTTACAGATGGCTTAACGTCTATTACAGAGCTGATTGTGTGGCGATTGGGTATTTGGAGAAAGAAAAGGAAGGACAGGAATTGGAGGTTAGTACTTTTGAAAGAGACAGTACTGCAACAATAAATTATTTCTTTGAAGATTGCACACAATCACAGGCCACCGTGTTCCCATGTTTGATAACATGCTTTAACTCCTATCATCATGAAAATGATATCACGTATACATCTCAGTATTTTAGTTATTCAGAAAGCTGTAATATCACAAATGTAATGGATTCTGTGTCCTGTCGGAGGAAGAGAAAGCCAGTTTAAGAAGCATGTAGTGATTCACACACATAGAATACATAGAAGATCAAATACAAAACAAAGCATTTAACATACTACTTTAGTTACAATGGGATTTGAGAAACTAGTAAATTAAAAGATATTAAGATTAAGTTTATGATGTTCTACTTTAATGACAAAATAAACTACATAATTAAAGTGGTCTACGACTTGTCTTTTCACGGCGACTTTGATATACGACTTCTTTTTTATTTCGGGCACTGTGCGATTTTGTGAACTTGAGCTTTTGTGTTTCTCCGACACGCTATGTCACTTGATCATCTTCCTTTTCTTGTTTATACCACTGTTTAAACCAACAAATAGTACGTTTTTCCTTACCTCCACTTGGTATTCGCTGAAATTGTTCTATTTTTCCTCGTGGTTTTGCCATTGTCTTTTCACAGAATGCTGAGCTTAAGGGCTATTTATATTAATTTACATATTCAAAGAGGCGTAATTCTGGGAGGCCCAGTGAATGCATTATATTTACTTGGAACAAATAAACCAGGATGACACCATAAATTATATTATTCAATTTTTGAATTCTCTGACAGTTCTCTGTTTACCAAAAACAAAATTCATTTGAAAGTAGGTTCACCAATCATGTTGCTAAGAAAACATACACTGTCTAAACTCTGCAATGGAACTAGATTGAAAGTTATATCTCTTTACAACCATTTAATTGAAGCTAAAATACTGACAGGCAACAGAACAGATTAAATAATTTTCATCCCAAGCATACATCTGATTCCCAATCATTTTGCATTCTTTTTAAAAATGTCTACAAGTTCCCATTTGTGTCTGCTTTGCTATTACTAAACAAACCACAAGGTTAAACATTGAAAATTGCAGGCTTTGATTTAAGACCTAATTGCTTCTCTCATGGGCAGCTTTATGTATTTTGCCCACAGTAATGCCAAACAGCTCTTTACTTATATACACTCCAGGAAACACAACAATAAATGTTGTATATATTAAAGCAATCTGTTGACATCTGATGTTTTTTCAAATCAGATGATTTTAAAATAAATGACAGTATATTTTTTCAATTAAGTTAAATTAAATAAATAAATACTGACATGCATTATAAAGTTAAATTTATGCATTCAAGAAATTAAGCCAAGTACTATTTATTCTTCTAGAATTTTGAAGTTGTGATCTACCTGTCATAGATGGGTATCTCAGCTAGTTATATATAACAGTAAGACATTAAGTAAGTAAGTGCATTGACCATTATGAGACCAAATTCTGATATCATCTATTACAGAAAAAGGATTCTCAAAGGAAAATGTATTGTTTTCTTTGTTTATACTTAATGAAAAATTATATTTTGATGTTAATTCCAGTACATTGAAGGGATGACCATATGTCTTACACATGTACTGCACTTCACGGGTCAGTAGCAGTGTACTATCAATTGTGGATAATCCTGTGCTGATCTGGTCTTAGCACTTATTTATAGCAACAAGATTAATCTTTAGAATTAGCGCTGTTTCAGTGTACCTTGGAGCAGCAGACTAATATTCGACAAAGACTTAGACTAAGTGCAGTTGCAGTGTGCTTCTTCTTGGGCAACAAAATTGTGTACTAACTAAGACCACATCAGGAATAGGTTTAATGGACTTAGCATAGTGTAAAATTAATGCATCAGACAATCTGTTTTGGACACAAAAAAAGCATATTTATACCATGGAAACCATATTTTATATTTATATTTGAACTGAAGTATAGTGTGATGCTGAATCAAATATATTTAACTCAATGTCACATAAAATAGACAAGCAATGCATAGAAATAATTATATTGCATAATGTAAGAAATAAAAAAATACGGATCAACATACAATTAGCCATTAACATGCAGCAAAAAGATGCAGAATCAGTGTCTCTAAGAAATTGCTCAGCCATTGTCAGTTTCTTATACTGTATTCCTTTGGATTGTCATGGAGATACTTTTGTGTGTGTTCTCCAGATCTGATATGAGATCTTAAACTTCTTCTCTTCTTCTTTCGGCTGCTTCCGTTAGGGGTCGCCACAGTGGATTATCTTCTTCCATATCTTTCTGTCCTCTGTATCTTGTTCTGTTACAGCCATCACCTGCATGTCCTCACTCACCACATCCATAAACCTTCTCTTAGGCCTTCCTCTTTTCCTCTTCCCTGACAGCTCTATCCTTAGCATCCTTCTCCCAATATACTCAGGATCTCTCCTCTGTACATGCCCAAACCAACACAATCTCACTTCTCTGACTTTGTCTCCCAACCATCCAACTTGAGCTGACCCTGTAATGTACTCATTTCTAATCCTAACCATCCTTGTCACACCCAATGCAAATCTTAGCATCTTTAACTCTGCTACCTTCAGCTCTGTCTCCTGCTTTCTGGTCAGTGCCATCGTCTCCAACCCATATAACATAGCTGGTCTTACTATCGTCCTGTAGACCTTCCGTTTCACTCTTGCTGATATCCGTCTGTCACAAATCACTCCTGACACTCTTCTCCACCCATTCCACCCTGCCTGCACTGTCTTTTTCGCCTCTCTTCCACAATCCCCATTAATCTGTACTGTTGATCCAAAGTTTAAACTCATCCACCTTCGCCAACTCTACTCTTTGAATCCTCACCATTCCACTGACCTCCCTCTCATTTACACACATGTATTCTGCCTTGTTCCTACTGACCTTCATTCCTCTCCTCTCTAGAGCATATCTCCACTTCTCCAGGGTCTCCTCAACCTGCTCCCTACTATTGCTACATATCACAGTGTCATCAGCAAACATCATAGTCCATGGAGACGCCATCTTAAACAATATGTATTATATGGTGTCTGTGCTTTAGTGTGGTGCTGAGGTGTCACCCATTGCACAGCTGTACTCGGGTCTTAATCTGGGATCCTGAGGTGATTTGTCGTGTGGTGGGTGCAGCAAACTGCTGTATCAGTGCATGATCTTAACCACTCCTCCTCCACCTTTACTTTGCTGTGATAAGCCATTCTTTAAAAATATTGTACCACCTCTGACTAGGAATTTTATGCAGCTCAGTGACCACTGGATTAATTTAGTTATTATGAAAGGTTGGGTACATAATGAATGACAAATATCATCTCTTCTGTATTATCTGTAATTGAGATAATGAGTTATAACATTACCAAATTAAGACACCCACAGGCCTCAGGGTGTCACGTGCATATATTTACACTCTATGAACATTACATATAAAAACAAAACTTTTAAGTGCCAATGTAACAATAGGCTTCATGGCAATAACTCCTGGGAAAATTGGGAATTAAGGTCAAGGCTGTCTTATTTTAAATTAAGACTATAAAATGACAACAAAAGTTCAGAATCAAGGTCTCCATGACCAAACAGTTAACTTTGTGAGATGGAATGTTAAAGGTCTCAATCACAAATTAAAGAGAAAAAAGGTATTCCCTCACCTAACAAGTCTAAATGCTAAAATACTGTTTTTACAGGAGACTCACTTATTAAGCAAGGATCAGTTTTGGCTACACAGAGACTGCACTGGCCAAGTATTCCATTCCAGCTTTACTATAAAAACTACAGGTGTGGAATTCTTATGCACAGAACAATCTCATTTGTAGTATCAGATGTAGTATCTGATCCTGAAGGGAGATATGTGATCGTCATGGGCAATTTATTTAACTGTAAAGTGATTCTGATAAATATGTATGCACCCAATGTGGATAATAGGGACTTCATCCAAAATGTATATGTATCTGTTCCCAATGTAAACTCTCATAAAATTATACTGGCTGGGGACTTAATTGTGTTTTAAATCCAGACCTAGATAGGTCTCCTGCCATAGTGGCTAAGGCATCTAACACTGCAAAAACAATTACACAGTTTGTAACTGTATCACAACTTATCAGAGTCCTGGAGATTTCTAAACCCAAACTCAAGAGCTCATTCTTTCTACTCAAGAATTGATTATTTCTTTATAAATAACAATTTTTTGCCTACAATTAAATCTTGTAAGTAGTACGCTATTGTTATCTCCAACCACTCCCCTTTGATCATGGAGCTAAAATCACTATGCCCCATCTCGCAGCTGACATCTTATCCACTCTTATTAGCATATGAGAACTGTACAGAATTTATACCCAAGCAAATCAATTTTTTGTCAAAATAAAATGAGCTGGAGGGTGGTCTGCCTTAGAAATTTAAGCTAGCAGTAATTCATACATTAGATTGAGAGACAGCGATATAAGGTATGAGTATCCATGTACATGTTGCATGGAAAATTGTAAAGTACCACTGCAACAGAAAAAATCCCATGCTACTGAGTGAGGGTGAGACTTCTTCTATGTAGGGATGAAATCAGTGACAGCAGATGAAATCTGAAGTGACTCTGATCTTCCAGTTTGGGGTTAATGGAGATAGGAGGATTATTGTAGCAGGTGTGATATTAACATACTAAAATTCAAATAATCAGTCAAATAATATTGCCTAATGCTCAATGCAGTAACATGCAAAGTATAAATAAATGTGATCTTACCATTGCTAAAGGGTCTCCTAATAGTATGACAGGATAGCACTTACATCCTTACCTTAAGAAAGATAAAAAAATATCTTATGACTTTGGTGATGTGTCTTAATGCGAAAGGGGGGGGGGCATTTGTTGGGGGATGAATTCAGAAGAACACCTGCATTACTTTTTTTCTTACATATGCCAGGGTATGCAACCAGGTCACTCTGATGGTAGACCCACCCATGAGTTACAGAGAAACAATTATGCTTTCAATATGATTTTACTAACATCTGCCTTTTGTTATCATTACATTTTATATACTTTCCATAAATTTCATGACCTTTACAAACCCTTTAAATGAATAATATTTACAAGAACAACAGCAACATTAATTTCGATGTTATGTTGTGTCACGCATGTACGAATAGGAGGCAGCTAAAAGGCTTGAGTAATGCTAATACTACACCAGACCAAGGGACAGCAGGGTGTACTGACTGTCTTTCTCAGTTCCTTGCAGGTCTGTCCCGGGAAATCCTACCTACTTCCGGCAACAGAGATGACATCACTTCCAGTTTCCTGCGCCGATGATGTCACTTCCTCTACGGGCCTTTAAAGCCACCAGCTTAACTCGTCTGACAGTTCTGATTTAGACTCAATCCTGTGAACACCTTTGTTTGAATATTTAAAGTTTTGCAGCCGGGTTATAATATACAGGTGGCTGCCCCAAACCTTTATGATGTCTAGAGTGGTTGACTTATCACAGTAGCTTAATGTTTACAATTATTTTTATTAAGTTTACATGATTTATTTTTTCCCAGTGCTCTGGCTCTATTAAATCGTGAGGAATGTGTAGCTCAAGTTGTTAATTGAGAGAGGGACAGTCGTTAATTACTGGTGTGCTGTGGTAAAGAATTAAGGACAGATGAGAAATCTTTATAAATAAAAGATATATTTTCAAAAATGCTCTGAAAGGGAGTTCTGAAGTACAAAAAGTCACAAAAGGAGATGCCTTAAACAACAATGGTAATCCAAAGCAAACAAGCCCCAAAAAATCAAATCCAGAAGGCAAAGTCAAAAACAGAGCACAGAGGTCAAAAATCCAGAAATTCAACAAAATACAATATTCATATAATCAATAATAGAACTCGCTAATACCACTAAGCACATTCAATGGACTGCAAAGGACTCTGTGTTTCTTCAGCCATTATAGGTTGAGAGCATTACTTTGATGAAGATGGACAGGTGGACCTGCATCTTTGGGAACCACCCACAAAATACAGTATAACAGAACAAGTATAGACACATAGAAAATAAATAATACAGAAATCTAATAAAACACAGAGTAATGCAAATAAATAACAGAAGTAACCATATTAACATAGACAAAAGGATCAAAGATTAACAAAAAGACATAATGCAGAAATTTGAACCCAAGCCAGTGAAATATGTATTTCACAATTAGAACATTACTGATACTTTTAATGGATTTCATTGTTAACAAGCAGTTACTTTGTATTCTCTCATACAAAGATATTCTGAAATATTTAGATTATTGCAAAGAATAATTAATGTTTAAGTTCCCTTAGTTTACTTCCTATTGTTTTTTATTTTCTGTAGATATTAGATAGAATAACCAGCAGGACCTGGGTGGGCTTTTGGTTGCAGATCCCCCAGAGGTTTGTTTTTTTTTTCTCCACTGGAGGTTTTTTTTTTCTTTATTCACTATTTGACCTTTCTTAATTGTTTATTTGGTTATTGTTTTTCTTTGTTTTTGCTTACTACCATTTATACAGCACCTTGAATTATACTCTGTGTTGGAAGGTGCTATATACAGTAAATAAATGCTGTTGTTGTTGTTGTTAATTGTATCAAAATGTTGACTACACTGAACACTAAAGGGAAGCAATAAATTTAGTGCCATTATCACTTGTTAGCTTACTTGTAAGAAATATGTCCGAGGCTACTTCACACCACTATATTTTCATTTTCTTTTAGAAATTGTGTTTTTTAATCAAAGTGGTCTCTGTTCATACTGGTGTCTTCACATTGTTTACAAAAGTATCTCCATCTACACTAAAATGGCTGAAAATACATATGATGTAGATCTTCACATATGTGGAGGCATGCATGCATGCATTGGTGGGAAAAATCATTCAAGGAACGGTAACGCCACTGACCACAGGATTTTTTGGAAAAGTGTAGTGACTGATAAATTATTTGCCTTTCATGTATGTAGGCAACATTCAAACCGTACAAGATGTAATATAGATACATACAGGTAAGCAACAGAACAAGCGTCTTGAAAAGCAACTCTTTTAAGTCCGCTATGTTGGAATATGTTTTTCTTCTGTGAAGACTGACCAGTCAGGGAATGACAAGTTATAACTAGCAGGATCCAATCAGGGAAGGACCATGTAATGGGAATGAACAAACCAGAGCAGGATTAGAGTTTACATTTTTGAAACACTGACTTTTTGCCATTACCAAGAGCATTTTCAAAAGTCTTTGCTTTTGGAGTTTGAAAATACCAGAGTATTGTGGAGGAAAGGTGAAAACTTAGACTACTGTCTGCATTTTTTAAACAAATACATAGTAGTATGGACAAGGCCTTAAAGAGCAGACAAGTAACAGTGAAGTTATTGCTCCCTATAAGTAACCAATGTTGTTTGCACCTATGTCTCCACTGCTCATTGTTGTTCATCAGCAAAGGATTAAATTAAGGGAGTAAACTCTACAGAAAAAGGTAAATGAAAAGAAAATGTGAAAAGAAATTAAATTATTTAAAGCTGTGGCAAAGAATACAAACATCTTTAAATTGTTTAGAAATATTTGTAGGCCAGATTACTAAATAATGAGATTGCACTGATTGTGAAATTGGTTGTAATAAAAACCTGCAGCCATGGTGAACCCCAGGACTGAATCTGCATACAAATGCTGTAGGTTGTGGATTTCCACTGTATAGTTATCTACTCTAATAAAACAGATAGGTGATAATAGAACAAAAAAAAACACCATTTGTTAAGTGCATAGCACATAAGTTAAAGTGTACATTACATTTTTGGTTCCACCATAAAAGTAAAAGTATAGTCTTAATCAAATGCACATGCCTTTTAGAGACATCTAAAATAGATGTGCCCCATAAAAAATATCAGCTATATTTTTATTTTTTGTGTATTATTACTTCTTCCAAGATCCTAAATATACTCATAGATATTGTATGTCCCTGAAACAGATTTCCTTCCCTGAGGTCGGCAGTATAATTCTGAAAGATTGAAATATGATGTGTCATTTCTACAGATGGCTAGGCTAAGATGAAGTCAATTCAGTGTTAAATATCTCCCCAGTCGATGTTCACCTTCACAGTAGCACACTACAGTAAATATCTATCAAAAGTGCTTTGTTCTACTTCAAATCATAATGGTAACTGCTCAAAAGAAAAGTGAAACAGATCAATTTAAGATATGAAATTTAAATAAAATAAAATGAAAAATACAAAATGATCAAAAAGACTTGAAGAGTTCTGTATGTTACGTCACCTAACCCTGCAAGGGGTCAAAGTTTCATCCTAATCATAAAACTTACAACATACAGCAATTGGTAATATCAGGATGTGGAATGCCTTTTTATGCATTTTTCGAGGTTGATGGTCACAAATATATTTTGATATTTGATTATTTACCTGTGGTCCTAGCCCTCTAAGACAGGCTCTCAGAAGTTTAAAAATGACAAATTTCAAACATAAGAATGTGGGGAATCATTTTAGACTATTTCAAGGTGAGTGGTTACGAATTATATTTTTTATTTTTGATCATTTACTAGGGATCTAGGTGTCTGTAAACTTCTATTAGAGTGCAAAAAATGACTAATTTCAATTACAACCAAGAATATTACAATTGAAGCACACATTAAATAAAAAATATATCTGATGCAATTATTATTTATTATGTCCCAGTACGATAACGTGCAGTGAATACACTTGGCTTGAGCATTCCTAGTTTTCATGCTCTTTCTCTGTACGTTTAGCATTCATTTGCTCAGAGGTTGATGCGCTTGCTGCTTCCTGAGCAGCTCTTCCTTTGTGCACCCTAGCTTCTCGTTTCTCTTCTTTCGTCTGCATCTTTTTGTGTTAATACTGATTAAATCAGTGTTTGTGTTGCAATTACTTAGTACGTTTTCTTTAATTTTTCACTTAAGCTGGCACTTAAGTCTTCAATCTGCCTCAAGAATGATTTAAGATATGAACAGGTAAGGGAAGTGATGGCAAAGGTGGTAAGGATGAGAACAGCACCCATATGCATGTGCTGCACAGCTGCCCTACTGGCTGCTGCTGAGAGTTGATTATACAATAAAATAAAATAAAAATAAAAAGAGGAATTGGAGGTCAATCATCATTCCAAAAGTGGATAGTAGCCGTCACGTAGTATATGTGTACCAAATTTCAGGTGAATAGGTCAAAAGGTTTTCGAGCTACAGGTGATTTAAAATCCTGGACAGACAAACGAACAGCCATGGTAGCGTATTATATATTAAGATTCCTACCTCATGAAGTGAATTATTACATTTCTTTTGAACACCCCAAATTAGGGCAGATTACACTATTTCAGCTTTTTTGTCTTTTACATTGACTAAAAGAGCTAATTTCTTACATAAATTGATAAGTTTGAGGGTCAGGGCAATTAAAAAATGAGTTTAAAAACTTTCTGGTTAATTATCTTTAAATAATTTAGAAAGGAATGTTTCAAAGTTCCTCAAGAGCTCTCTCAACTCTTTTTAGGATTTACTGGATTGCTTTGATTTTTGTTTATATTTTGATTAAAATGAGTTTTTGATGGGTCTAATGCTACTGTTGAAATGCACATTTTTGGAAGCGAATAAAAGTGTATTACAAAAATATGCTTAACATAATCACTAATGTCTTTATCAGGGTAGCTACATGTTTTTTGTCATGTTCTTCCTTCTTTATGAAAATCAAAAGGGTGAAACAAAATTGAAACAACATTGAAAAGGTTACCGACATATTTCTCCAGTTAGGTCATATTAAGGATTTATTCCTACTTAAATTTTATATTGCTTTGTAATTTATTCTTGCTTTCTTGTACAATGTTATTTGATTGTTATCATTTACAGAAGGTTTAAAAATACAGTTATGTCCATAAATATTTGGACAGAGAAAACTTTTTTCTAATTTTGGTTCTGTACATTACCAAAATGAATTTTAAATGAAACAACTCAGATGCAGTTGAAGTGCAGACTTTCAGCTTTAATTCAGTGGGTTGAACAAAACGATTGCATAAAAATGTGAGGCAACTCAAGCATTTTTTAACACAATCCCTTCATTTCAGTGGCTCAAAAGTAATTGGACAATTGACTCAAAGGCTATTTCATGGGCAGGTGTGGGCAAGTCCGTCATTATGTCATTATCAATTAAGCAGATAAAAGGCGTGGAGTTGATTTGAGGTGTGGTGCTTGCATGTGGAAGATTTTGCTGTGAATAAATAACATGCGGTCAAAGGAGCTCTCCATGCAGGTGAAAGAAGCCACCCTTAAGATGCGAAAACAGAAGAAACCCATCTGAGAAATTGCTACAATATTACAAGTGGCAAAACCTACAACCCAAATAAAGCAAGCACTGGTGAACTCAGCAACGCAAAAAAGACCTGGACGTCCACGGAAGACAACAGTGGTGGATGATCACAGAATCATTTCCATGGTGAAGAGAAACCCCTTCACAACAGCCAACCAAGTGAACAAGACTCTCCATGGGGTAGACATATCGATATCCAAGTCTGCCATGAAGAGAAGACTGCATGAAAGTAAATACAGAGGGTGTACTGCAAGGTGCAAGCCACTCATAAGCCTCAAGAATAGAAAGGCTAGATTGTACTTTGCTAAAAAACATCTTAAAAAGCCAGCACAGTTCTGGAAAAACATTCTTTGGACAGATGAAACCAAGATCAACCTCTACTAGATGGCAAGAAAAAAGTATGGAGAAGGCGTGGAACAGCTCATTATCCAAAGCATACCACATCATCTATAAAACACGGTGGAGGCAGTGTGATGGCTTGGACGTGCGTGGCTGCCAGTGGCACTGGGACACTAGTGTTTATTGATGATGTGACACAGGACAGGAGCAGCCGAATGAATTCTGAGGTGTTCAGATACATACTGTCTGTTCAAATCCAGCTAAATGCAGTCAATTGATTGGGCGGCGTTTCATGATACAGATGGACAATGACCCAAAACATACAGCCAAAGCAACCCAGGAGTTTATTAAAGCAAAGAAGTGGAAAATTCTTGAATGGCCAAGTCAGTCACCTGATCTTAACCCAATTGAGCATGCATTTCACTTGTTGAAGACTAAACTTCGGACAGAAA
>JANRMT010062821.1:22062709-22077200 GCA_026402145.1 Polypterus bichir lapradei | reverse complement strand
TCTGTGTGGTCTGTGCCGGGTCGGGCGCTATATAGCGCCTTATCACAATATATATATATATACATATATATATATATAATGTTGTGTGGTTTGTGAACTCTTTTATGACCCTGCCCCTAGGACGGCACACTGAAGAGCACCTGCTGCGTCTGTTGAGGACTGCCGAAGCAAACACAGGCTCGTAGCGCAGCAGCAGAATGCTGAGGAAACAAATATATATATATATTGTGGTATTTCAGCCTCCGTACACAAACAGACACCAAATGTTCAAAACACACCTGTTTAATTATATTCTTGTGGCCCAGGGAAGCTATTGTCCCTCTCCCGGGGCCTCATGGATAACACCAAACATAGAATTCACATTAAAACATGGCATAAGGACAAAAGCGGAAATGTGCATATGCAAAAAAAAATCCAGATGCATAAATCTGTGCATTCGCCAACTTCCACGTTCTAACGCTACATAAATCCTGGTCAGCGTGAAAAGTAACGCACATGCATGCGCCTGCTGCCCCACCCAAACTCCTCCTAGAATTACACCTCTTTGAATATGTAAATCAATATAAATAGCCCTTAAGCTCAGCATTCTGTGAAAAGGTAATAGCATAAGCATGAGGGAAAATAGAAGAATTTCAGCCAATACCAAGTGGAGGCAAGGAAAAACGTACTATTTGTTGGTTTAAACAGTGGTATAAACAACAAAAGGAAGTTGATCGAGTGACATAGAGTTTCGAAGAAACACAAAAGCTCAAGTTCACAAAGTCGCACAGTGCCCGAAATAAAAAAGAAGTTGTCAGATATCAAAGTCGCCATGAAAAGACGAGTCGTAGCCCACCGTATGAGTGTCATATGAAAGCTTATTAAGGTACAGCGAAAATAAAAAAGAAATAGGGACACAGTGAGAAAAAAGCTCGAAATGACAACTTTAATCTCAAAATTTCCACTTTAATCACATAGTTTATTCTGTCATTAAAGTAGAACATCATAAACTTCATCTTTAAATCGTTTAATTTACTAGTTTCTCAAATACCATAGTAACTAAAGTAGCACATTAAATGCTTTGTTTTGTATGTGTTCTTCTATGTGCTCTATGTGTGTGAATCACTACGTGTTTTCTCTTCTTCTAACAGGACACAGAATCCATTACATTCGTGATATTACAGCTCTCTGAATAATTAAAATACTGAGATGTATACATGGAACCTCGGTTCACGAACGTCTCGGAACACATACAAATCGGTTTACGACCAAAAAGTTCACCAAACTCTTGTAACTGTTCACAACCACAGACTCGGTATACTAATAAGCCAGTTTCCCTTTCAGTTTGTGCGCGCCGATGATTTCCGCATGTGTTTAGTCTCTCCCTGTGCAGTGAGAGAGACACACACACAGACACGTGCACGCGAGAGAGACACACACAGACACAGATGTGCGCAAGTGAGAGACACACACACACACACACACAGATGCACGGGCACGCGAGAGACACACACACACAGGCGCGCGCGAGACAGACACACACACAAACAGACACCCGTTAGAGAGAGATACACACACACACACACTAACGCGCGCAAGCGCAGAGAGAAAGAGAGAGACAGCTGGCTGCATAAGGCTTTTTTTTTAAAAGATCCGAACATTGTTTTAACCTCATTGTATTTAATGAAGACTTTTTTCTATTGGATTTTAACCTCCACTTCACTTCTGTTTACAGCGATCGGTTCATAGCGTGCATTGTTGCAATGTTACTTTTCTTAGTGGTTTATTAAATTACAGATTTTTCAAATGTTCATTTTTTTCCCCTGTGCTTAAAACTCATTAAAAAAAAGTGTTTTTAGCAGTTCGTAGCACTACAGCGCAAACTCTTGCAGTGTTAGTTTTCTCTGTTGTTCAAGGTTTTCTCAGTGTTATTCAGTGTTTTTACATTTAGTTTACTATTACGCTGTGCATTCTATGGTATAATTAACTATATTTGTGCTTAAACATATTAAAAAAATATATTTACATACAGATTGTATGGTCTGGAATGGATTAATTGTATTTACATACAATCCTATGGGGGAAATTACTTCAGGTCACGACCAAATTGGTTTACAACCAGAGTTTTGGAACAAATCATGGTCGTGAACTGAGGTTCCACTGTACGTGATATCATTTTCATGATGATAGGAGTTAAAGCATGTTATTAAACATGGAAACACGGTGGCGCAGTGATTGTGCGCAACCTTCGATGAAATAATTTATTGCAGCAGTACTCAGGGGTGGCTCTAGGCTTGTGGCGGCCCTGGGCAGAGAAAGATTCTGTGGCCCCTTCGCCCACCAATGTCAATATGGTAACTTATGCACAGCGGATGGCCACGTCCGTTGCAGACACTGCATAGCCGCCTCATACTCATGACACAAGCGTTTAACTTTTCCTGAAATTTGCTGCTGCGTTTTTAGCTGTGTCGTTATTTTTGCTTTCTGTTTTATATTCAATATATATTGGCGTGGTGGCCCCTGGGATTTGGCGGCCCTGCAGTACTGTCTCTTTCAAACGTACTAACCTCAAGTAACCGATCGCCACACAATCAGCTCTGTAATAAACGTTAATCCATCTGTAAGCTTAGAGCACCAATTCTTCAAAACTTTTAAGGAACATTGAAATATCTTTGTAGTACAAATTTAATTATTCTGTCCTTATACAATACAGTTTATTTTTGTATAGCCCAAAATCACACAGGAAGTGCCACAATGGGCTTTAACAGGCCCTGCCTCTTGACAGCCCCCCAGCCTTGACTCTCTAAGAAGACAAGGAAAAACTCCCAAAAAAACCTTGTAGGGAAAAATGGAAGAAACCTCGGGAAAGGCAGTTCAAAGAGAGACCCCTTTCCAGGTAGGTTTGGCGTGCAGTGGGTGTCAAAAGAAGGGGTTCAATACAAGTATACAGAACAGAACAAATCCTTAATACAGCATAATAATAAAAATTTTAGAAGTGCAGAGCAGAATTTAACAGTAGATGATATCACATAATAAGATTTTGATATTTTTAGAGTGCTGGAGACCTCATCCGTCAAGCTGCCTCCCCATTTGGCCATTCCACGGCTGAAACGTTGCTCAACCAGCCAATCCGATGAAAGGGCCCCTCTTTCCCATGATTCCTGTGATCCTCCACCAGGGATGACTTTACCATAGGCAGGCAAACAACTTGGCAGGTGGGCCGTGGCACCAATTGTCACATTTGAGTACCGAGAACAGAAACAGAATAGGTGAGGGTTAGTATTCAATTATAATTATCATGTTACTTATGTTTTAGTGCTAATGACTAACAACAGAGATGCAGTATGTACAGTTAATCAGCAATCCTTCAAACCAGTCCCAGTGAAGCATACAGTGCGAGGCAGGAACAACCTTTAATTATTAACAATATAGATTATGTAAATGAAGTTAAAGTTTTATCTGTATAATATAATAAACACATTTTGCTGCATTTCATCTTAAAAATAATATCGTCATCATATGTAAATACACGCTTTATAAAGTTGCTCAGGTTGTGCAATTTTATAACTGTAGTGCAAGTTTACAGTGAGGTAATTCTACTTAGAAGTACAGATAGTTCTACAAGGAGCACTTGATTGAGTGTGTTTAGAGCTCTTGGGATGAAACTCTTTTTGAACCGCGAGGTCCGTACAGGAAAGGTTTGAAGCGTTTGCCGTGTGAGAAACAGTTCAAATAGGAAGCATGGCTGAGGCAGCGTGTGCTTGATGCTGTATACCGATAATTCTCTTTCCGATCAGCTGCTCCGAGTGGTGCAGTGAGAGTAATATGGACAAAGATGATCTGCTGTGGCAACCCCTAACGGGAGCAGCTGAAAGAAGTAAAATAAGGTGCATTGAGAGTAACAACGCTACTGCAGTTATGGTATTTAGAATAGTTTGACCATTCCGAGGACCATTATATAGTTACTGGTTAATTACAATCAGATGCATTAAACTAATAAACAATATGCAGTTAATTTCAGTGTATTTATAAAGCCATGTCAGGAAAAGAAAGGATAACCACACAGGAACAGCAGCACTGCTTTGACGCTGGGTGCCATCAGTCTGCAAAACCAAGCGGAGAACTTGCGTTCGACAGGGTATGAGGTACCATGGAAGTGTGCATGGCTTTACGCCAAGTTTAGGTTTTATACATCGCGATTTGAACGTGGAACCATTCTTATGCAACATTTCTGTGCGTACGCACCGTTTATACATGAGGCCCCAGATCTTTGAAGTTTTGAGTAAGAAGTACGGACCACTGTCTGCTGTCTCCTTATTATTACTCTCCTCTATAGATTTCCTACCTGCAGATATGTGTTCAAAGAAACCTAATGTGGAGCAACATTTGAAACCCTTGTCATCCATAACAGCATTCTTATCAGCATTCTTCAAATTTTTCGCATATAAGTATTTATGCAGCATACCCTTAAATGTTTGTATTCTGCCTTTGAAATATCTTGTATGTATTACAAAAACTGTATATATTACAAAAACTGTATTAACTAGTTTTCAATTTTTTAATATTTCACATAGTACTGATTTTAAAATAACTGGTTTGGGATGGATTTACTCATCTGTAAAGAATTTACATTCAGCTTGATTAACGTTTTATCAGACACACTTAACTGGAATGACAGGGAACAATAAATATAAAAATTATGAATTCCTTGTACCAAATGCTAATTTTTGTTTATGTTTCAGAAGTAAACATTATACTTTTAATTCATATGTGACATGATAAATATCACTGTATGGCTGGAAGTATGCTACACTCATATGAAATTTGTCTGGATTTGATTTCTTGAATTTCTTGTTTTGAAATTGATAATACTATTAAAATACTTACTTAACACATGCATACAGTATATGGATACATTCTCAAACCTAATTAATGCAATTTAGCATTTGGGGTCTGCCAGTATCACTGTGTGAAAGATGGGAACAGCACATTTACATTTACAATGTATGCATTTATAATAAGCCAAAGCTTTTAGAATAGATTTCAAAATTAGAACGTTTGACTTTGATTAAAAGTAAAAAACAAAACAAAACTGGATTTATATATCAGCAGCAATACTATAGTGTACTGTGTAAAGACTATTGTATTCCACATTACTTTTTAACATCTTAATCCATTAAGTCGTAGTGTTTTTACTACTGTCTCAGTTAGTATTCCATTTGGGATTCATTCGATATAAACCTGCAATTTTCACTTCTACACTGTCTTAGAAATAAAGTGGATACTGTGTTCACTTGAGGATAAAGAAGTTGCTGTGTGCAATTACAATACTCCAAGGAAAACAGTAATAGGTAAAAACAAAAACAGTGCAAGAAAAAGGCAGGAAAATAAGGCCTGGGCAAGGCCTGAGCACGATTGTTGAATTATGTCAGGATCTGTTACTTTAGACTTAAGAGAGTGCATGTAATATATGAGTCAGCATGGTGGCACAGTGGCAAGCACTTTCTCTTCATTTTCAAATGTTTTTCTTCCATTTAGATTGATTGGAGACTCTAAATTGGCCCACTGTGAATATGTGTGAGTGAATTATCCATATAGTAGATTGCTGTCATATCCATAGCTGATGTGTGTTTTATACCAAATGCTCTTGGGAAATGCTCTACTCTATCTAAAACCACAAAAGAATATATTAATGAAAAGAAAAACTTTAAAAAAACTCATAGAAACTTTACTGATTCAGGGAAAAAAAATGCAAAAATACTTTTAACTGCTGAATATGCAATGTCACTAAATTTGTTATGAATATGAAGTCTGGCATATTTGAAGAAATCAAACAAATGACCTAAAATCTCTTCTGTATGCACTTTTATTCATTTTCGGTAAACACTGTGTATCCTACAGCTAACCTTTGTTTACTACATATATGTTCTTCATATTTCATGGCCACACTTCATGGTCAAAGTTGCTTGGTGTTTTTTTTATTTTTTATAGTTTAGTTTCTTAATTTCAGCGTTTTGAGACACAATCATAAAATACCAAATGACATGCAATTTGAATTAAATGTGATAATCGCAATAGATACGTTTTTCCAGCAATCTAATCAAAGCCACATTATTTCTCCCAGCATTCACTTGCTGTTTCCTCTATCATACACAACAGGGATTGCTTCCCTACACCAAAGGCATTTTCATTACTAATCCCTATCTGCATACCTAATAAAATTGTTCACCTTTTTTCATTTTCAGAACACTGTCAACAAGAATAGCTGTTGCTCTCTATCTCTACAGATTATTAAAGAGCAATTACATTGTAAGTATGTTGTAATTAGAGAGATGCCAACTCTAGTATGGCAACTAATTTAACCACAGAATCAATAATGGAAAGTTTAAATTCTGAAATCTCTTTCTTACTTAGGAGTCTATTCGCTTTTTACTTATAATGTGGATGTAAGTCTAGTGGATGTTAAACTGGATTACTGAGAGGTCAGGGCCCACTTTATGAGTTTCTGCAAGACATAAAAATACTGTAGATGAAATTCTGATGAGGATGCAAACATGATAATGGACAATAGATTGAAAATACTTAAGAAAAGTGTTTAACTTCGTTATAAATTATTTTAGTGTGCTTCTCTGGCTTTAAAACTGTAATGAGAATTTTCAAAATGTCTAAGTTGCTTGAAGAACTTGATTCTTAAACAGGTAGCAAATGGCAATGCAGTCTCATTATTTATTTTGCACAAAAATTGAGTGGAAAAAGGGGCTTTTATACACATTTCCCAACATTTCAATAAAACATTTGTGTATCCATCCATTTTCTGAAGCCATGTAAACCAAAAGATTTAAATACCTAAAATAAGTATAGCATGTTCATTACAGTTGAATCATTTTTCTATAAAGAGGACCTTTTTAAAGGAATTACTGTAAATTTTAGGGACCACTGAGAACATTTTACAGTGGTTGAAATGCCCTACTTAAAGTGCCAGATGGATGTGTCTATTTTCTTTTTTATATGAAGGTGTCTTTAAAATAAATGTAATGATTTACGGCTCTTTGCCCTTCTCTGTGCTGTCTTTACTGAGGGAGAATGGGCTCCTGGTGAATTATGGATACCATCTAAAGAATGTGAGAAGGAAAGTTTATATTTAGAAGATTACATTTAGATAATGGGAAATGGAAGTCAACTGAACAGATTTCCCTAGTTTGGTTTGTAATAGTTTCGATTTTCTTTTCTGTGCCTGATTTTTTTTATTTATCAAAAATGCTTCTTCTAGCTGAATTCACAGAAACTTACTCTGTGGACCTAGAAAATTGAACGGTTTAGCACTTATGTGCATTACCAACAATATGTGAACAAAAATGTAGAAGCAAGACCCTGGCATTGAGCATGGTTTTAGCAGCTGTTGGGGTGTGCACTGTATTTGGCTTTTTACTTTTGACAGGCATCACGGATATTCCTTGGAGATGCTTTTGACAGAATGGTTTTATGCAACAGGAAAATCACAAGCTAAAAGTGTTTGCTTTGAACAGAGCAGCAATTCTAAAAAAGGGGATGTTTTCAAAATGGGGAAATGGATATTTTGAAAAGTAGTGACAGTGAAATAAAAAACAACTTTCATTGGCATTTTCACCTGCATCATTTCAACAGGTGAAACTAATGACTGTAGAATGCATAAGCTGTAATTACCATTTTAATCATTTCAAGTGTATTTTTGTTAATGGGCTGAGGTACAGACTGTCAAATGCAGCTTGTCACTGTGTTTCACATAATTATAACATTACAGCAATAACATAAACCTGGCTATACTATAGAACTGGAGAAAAAATATTTAGCCCTCCTATTATGCTTAAAATAAATGTTGTGTATTATGTGTAAGGTCAAATTAGCCATAGTAATTTAAAAAAGAAAGAAAATGGTTCTTGTGGTTGTATTTTATAAAACAGTATTTATATACATCTGCAGAACAACATATTACATTAAAATATAAACGGCAACTCACAATTTCTTTCATATATGAGTCCTCTTTATTGCATGACTATTCTTATCTTCATATCAAAACATTGATACAAATTTTACTTTGTGATGTTAATATTTTGAAAGACTTAACTTTAATACAGCTAAGGAGAATGTTATATGTGTATAGTTAATTAGAGTGATAAATGTGGACAAATAAAATTTACAATTGTTCTGGCTTTATCAGGTGGGAGTAAAAGCTCCCTCCAAAGAGAAAAGTCTTGAATATGATAACAAATTAATTTATAAGCTTCACTCATATTTTGGAATTTTGAAGAAGAGGTTATTAAACTGCTAGGATCCTGTGACACAAATTAAAATTATTCACTTTCTGAAAAAATAAATCTGCAAATATTCTATGATTATGTTATGATTCTATGTCATGATTTCACAATTTCTCATCTCATCACTCATTATAATACTTTAGAAAATGTGGGATTATTTTATGTCAAAATAATAAGCAACTAGATGAATAATTGATCTGTTTAGTGAATGACAAAGAATTCGTAAAAACTGGTTCAAAAAGGGTTCAATAAAGAGTGTGCAAAATTGGCTTAAACAAAGGGATCTATGAATGGAACACAAGAGAGGACATCTCAATAAAATTATTCTATTATCTCAAGAAAACAATTTTTGTTTTCTCAAGAGCTCAATAAAATTATTCAGTTATCTCAAGAAAACAATAAAAAAAAAATAACAGTATTACATGTTCTGTCTTGGTTTCTGTTGCTATGGTGTACAGAGCTTTTTCGTGTGATATCCCTTAGTACTGGACTGCTATTTTTAACTATACAGTATACCTAGAGTTATATACGGTACAGCATGTAAAAAGTGGATTCAGAATATTCAGACGCCTTCAGTTTTTTTAACATCGTTGGGTTGTAACCTTGTTAAATAGACAACAAATACAGATGGGAATCAGCGGGCCCCTGTTTAATAAAAGATGAAAATAAAATAACAAGCCTGCCAGGGTGCTAAAATCAGAAGAAGAAAGTAGGCGTTCTGAATTGCTTGCTCATTAACATGAGTCTTTTGACGTGAATGCCTCCTTCTGGTCCCAGTTGGTATTAAAGTGCTGATTTGTACAAGTAAGTGCTTCGCTGGAATGATTCCAAATAGTGTTATTCTGCAAATGATAGATGAAATACCATTTTGGACTGATTAGCCTGTTCTTGTTGTAATCTTCTAAAAAGGAAAAATAACAACAATGTCAACAATGTGAAGTATGAATGTATAAGAGTAGGTAAAGATAAAAATTTAATGAAAAATGTCAGAAAGCTTCTGGAGATTTTTTGTTTTTTGGTAAATTCATAAGGATTCGAATCTTGCAATTATTGTTTCAATATGTACATTGATGTTATTTTTACACTAATAATAAAACAACATATTAAAGGAAATGATTATAAAAGACAAGCTAATAAGTAACTATTCAGGTGGTACACACCATTATGCTCTGGTTTTTCTACAAACTTGGCTGCTATGCAGCTCAATGGTTTCTAAATGCATCTGTGTGCACTTAGCCTACATTCATATACAGTATATGATCTGTGTTTTGTTTCCAAATGACTCATTTTTGGCTTTCTTTAAGTTGTTGATTAGTTTCTGTTTAGAGCCTACGTTTTGGTTCTTAACTAGATTTCCAGATAGCCTTCATTAAGTCTGATAATATATCAACATTCAGTGACCTGTTACTATTTCAACTTCTTGCTCATCTTACTTAGACTTAGACATAGTTCCTCCCACAACGGGTGGCGCTTTGGGCGCCAAGAGATCACCAACGAATTTGGTTAGCGGCTTCGTACCGTGATATGTCTATAGCACGTAGGTCTTCGTTGACAGAATGTCGCCATGTTTGTTTTGTGCGGCCATGCTTTCGTGTACCACAGGCGGACGTCCAGCTCATAGCGATCTTTAGAAGGCGATGTATCGGTTGCCGGAGGATGTGGCCAGCAAATTGAAAGCAGCGTTCCGCTACATTGCTTGCTAGAGGTTGGGTAGCTGTTCGTTGATGGGTTTCGTCATTACTGATGTGGTCTTGGTAGGGGACCTTCAGTATTCGCCGTAGGCAGCGTTGCTGAAAGACGTTCAGGCGTCTCATGATCGCTGCAGGTGACTTCCAAGTTTCACTTGCATATATCGCCATAGGGATGACGATCGTATTTAGCAGTTGAATCTTTGTTGGCAGTGTAATGGCGTTGGATCGCCATATTGGTCCCAGTTGTCGCATTACTGATGACGCTTTCCCAATATGGCAGGCTACGTCGATGTCTGTTCCCCCATCAGGTGCCATGGTGCTGCTGAGGTAGGTGAAGCGGTCGACTTCCTCAAGCTGTTGTTGGCCGATAGAGACCGGCATGTTTGCACGGGCATAGCCAATGCGCATCACCTTGCTCTTGGCCTCACTAATTCGGAGCCCGATTTTTGCCGCCTCATGTTGTAGTAGTTCAGTGAGATCGCGGAGGGATTGTTGGGTGGGGCCAAGTAGAGCAATATCATCCGCAAAGTCCAGATCTGCTATTCATCTCCCATCGCAGCCCTGAAGGCCATGGTCAGCGTGTCCAAGGGCGTGGCGCATGACAAAGTCAAGTGCCAGCAGGAATAGAAATGGCGAAATGATACAGCCTTGGTGCACACCCGTGTCGATCCAGAAGGCCTCGGAGATGTCATAGTCTGTGCGTATGTAGCAGCTCGACTCGTGGTATATATTTTGTAAGATGTTAATGAACTTCACTGGGATGCCATAGGCTCCGGCAATTTTCTATAGTGTCTCTCGGTGAATACTGTCAAAGGCCTTAGTAAAGTCGATAAAGTTTATAGACAGTTTTTGCTACAATTCGGTACTTTGTTCGTAGGACAAAGATTTGTTTGGAGCAGGATCTCCCGTTGCGGAACCCTGCGTAGTAGATGGTAAACAGCTTGCCATAGGCATCGGAGCAGGATAGAGCACAGAGGGCACTGTTGGTGATGGTATTGCCTCTTTCTCCATCAACATCTCAAAGAAGTTGCTCAATGACCTACAAAGACCCATGTTGAGCTCTTGCCAATAATTGCAAGTGATAAAAAACTCAGTCAGTTATTTTCTAACCCACTCATGAACAGGGCCGCGGGGATGGGGGTGCTTGAGCCTATACAAATTATCATAGGGTGCAAGGTAGGAACAAACCTTAGACAGGGTGCTGTCTATCGCAAGATATAAAAAAGTACTTCTACATATTTAGGTAATTGTCAGGCTTATGCAAAATAAATCAGACGAGTTTTTGATCTAGTCAGTCTTCTAGGCATGCTATTATATTGTTGGCTGTGTGGTGAAGTGTGGTACGACATTCAAAGGATAAATGTTGGTGTGCTAACCGGGTCGCCCTGATTACATAGTGCTGCAATAATACCAAGACAAAGAGGCGCACATTGGCGCTAAAACAGAAAGAATAATAGGCTGTACTACTTTCTCAATAACTTTAAGTAAGCTCAGGTGAGTGATCTGGCTTCGATTACATGTTCTGCCCTACAGCTGGTCCAAGTCCAACATGAGACGTCACCTTCTAGCTCCATGGATAGAAGGGGCGAAGTTAGTTGCCCTCATTGAGCAACTTCTTTGAGATGTTGATGGAGAAAGAGGCAATACCATCAGCAACAGTTACCTCTCGTGTTTCAGAATGGTATTGCTCACCTCGGATGAGGCCATAAGGTAGGTAACCCACCTGGTGAGCATGCGTGACAGCTGCAAAGACCATATGACCATGTGTTCGCTGATTACCTGTATGAGTTTCCTGCACTGTAGCTACATAGTATACACATTCAGTTTCTTAGGGATCTATTTCTGTTGTCTTTGACTTGCTATGCACTGCACTTTACTGAAATAATTCCTGCAGGCACACTTAAATATAGATCTACTATTAGAATAATTTGCACATCATTTTGACCGCTTGGAGCTAAGACTATCCACAGAACTGTTTCTGCATAGAGTTAGACTACTTCTCTCAGCAGAATTTGAAATGTATATTTTGAATCAGTTTTTTATGTTGTGTTGACCGCCATTTCCTGTCCCAAGCCCAGATGGAAAAGGAGGAGGGTTGGGCATCGGGCCAGCACCCCATCCCCGTAAAAATAAAATCCGCTACTGAAACGGCAAGAGACTCACAACAAATTTAACTAACTAGCAACGGAGGCCGATCCCCTGTGACGGTGCTGGAACAAAGCCCATCTGTGGCCATCCAACACCCGATACGCGGCTCTCTACTCAATGCTAAGACACTAACACGAATCGGAAACATGGAATGTACGATCGCTCTATCAAACGTACTACCTCGCCCAGGTGCTCCAAGTGTTCGACGACTACCACCTGAACATTTTAGGCCTCACCAAGGTACGATGGACGGGGTCAGGACGCATAATTAACAATGGAAAAACACTTCTCTACTCTGGCCATAGCACTGAACATGCACGTGGCATTGGACTCGTACTATTACCACAGGCAACAGCAGTGCTCACGGAGTGGAAACCGGTCTCCGACCGAATTATCACCGCCCGCTTCCGATCCCAACAGGGGAAAGTCACAGTCATCCAGATATACGCCCCAACAGAGGAATCCGACGAAGCAGCAAAGGAAGCATTCTACGAACAGCTCCAAGACGAGCTGACAATCGCACCACCCCACGATTTGCTGCTTGTCGTCAACGATTTCAATGCTCAGTTAAACGGCGACCGTTTGGGCTTTGAGGCGACAATGGGTCTGCATGGATCAGGCGTTGGAACAAACGACGGCGAGCGACTGCACTCATTCTGCACCATGAACAATCTATGCATCGGAAATACTTTTTTCCAGCACAAAAGGATCCATAAGATGACGTGGTGGTCTCCAGGAGGACTATACAAAAAACAAAATCGATTACATCTACATCAGCAAAAGATGGCGCTCGTCCTTGCTAGATGTGAAAAGCTGGAGAGGAGTAGACATTGGCTCTGACCATAATCTACTATTCGCCAAATGCCGGCTAAAACGTATGCGATCGATGCATAAACCTCAGCGACCAAGACCCTTCAATGTTACAAAGCTCAAAGAGATGCCCGTAGCCCAACAGTTCCAACTTGAGCTCCGAAATCGCTTTGAAGCGCTTGCAGAAACAGACGGCGAAGAATCGATTGAGGATGACTGGACACGACTCCACCAGACTGTCATCGAAAGTGCCACAACTACGATTGGTCGAAGACGAGGCACATACTGAGAACGCTGGATAAAAGATAACACCTGGGACCTAATCAATACACGGCGCCACTTGAAACAAGATCGCGATTAGGAGCCCCCAGGACCTGGTCTCACCGCGGCAGAGGAGCGCTACCGAGCTGTCGATCGAATGGTCAAACGAAGCTGCTGCCAAGATAAGCGCGATTTGATCGAAAAGAAAGGACATGAGGCACAAGAAGCCGCGGACAGGAATGACACTAAAACACTATACATGATTGTCCGAGAGCTGAGTGGCGCGCCCAGCAGGAGAGGTGTACCAATCAAAGCAAAGGACAGTCACCTGTTGCTAACCACCGAAGCAGAAGAAAAACGATGGGTCGAGCACTTCACTGAGCTCCTGAAACAACCAGAACCCACATCAACATTCGCGGACGATCTCTTAACACCAGCAAACAACATTCCAGTTGAAGTTGGACCGATCACGCCAGCCAAAACCAAGTGGGCGATTGCAGCCCTTAAGACTGGTCGCGCACCCAGCATGGATGAAATCAGTCTCGAAATGTTAAAACGCGCAGGACAACCACTTATAGACCGTTTAAAATCTCTTCTTAACAGGTGCTGGGAAACACCGACCGTCCCAGAAGACTGGAAAAAAGGGGTCATCGAAAAAATTCCAAAGAAAGGGAATCTCGCTGACTGCAATAACTGGCACAGAATTACCCTTCTCTCTGTTCCAGACAAAGTGCTGTGCTCTATCCTGCTCCGATGCCTATGGCAAGCTGTTTACTATCTACTACGCAGGGTTCCGCAACGGGAGATCCTGCTCCGAACAAATCTTTGTCCTACGAACAAAGTACCGAATTGTAGCAAAAACTGTCTATAAACTTTATCGACTTTACTAAGGCCTTTGACAGTATTCACCGAGAGACACTATAGAAAATTGCTGGAGCCTATGGCATCCCAGTGAAGTTCATTAACATCTTACAAAATATATACCACGAGTCGAGCTGCTACATACGCACAGACTATGACATCTCCGAGGCCTTCTGGATCGACACGGGTGTGCGCCAAGGCTGTATCATTTCGCCATTTCTATTCCTGCTGGCACTTGACTTTGTCATACGCCACGCCAAGAGCTCAACATGGGTTTAGATGGAATAGATTGTGTTTCATTAGTATCCTAGAATATAGAATATGATGTTACGTATCTTGCTATCCAGAAAAATTTTGATAGGTTTTTACAAAAAAGAAGGGCAGGTTGATGGTGCTGTATATAGATAGATAGATAGATAGATAGATAGATAGATAGATAGATAGATA
>JANRMT010062821.1:22003283-22041219 GCA_026402145.1 Polypterus bichir lapradei | reverse complement strand
GAGGATTTATGTACAATAATCAAATTACAAATCAGAAATAGAGGTACCCCCTACTCTCTTACCCATATAAAGAGCAAAGAAATAATAAAATGTTAATATGAAGGAATAACAAAATTAAAAAAGAAAGTGAAAATTTGCAAATGTTTAACACAGGCTCAATTCATTGAAAGCAAAGTTAATAAATGTTTGCTGAATTCTAAAGAGTTTTTCAACTGTCCCTTGTAAAGTGAGTTCTTTGTACTTAATATTTGTATATAATATTTGTACTAAATAAAATATGATTTTTTGATAAATGTATTAATAGTGAACACCTAATAAAGGATCCTTATAGATGATTACATCTATAAAATCTGGAATATGGCTCAGATTCTGTGTACTTTAGAAAGGCTCAAGAACCTCAAATTTATTTGCAATGTTAAATTCCCCATTATAAACTACATTTGTAGAAAGAAGCATTTAATTAAGCTGTTTTCTGCAGTTACAATGTATAAAGGCTGTTTGTATTAGTGCCTACTAAATATATCTGGACTAATGTGGATTTAATATGAATTAACATTTCTGAAGATTTTTTAGTTTAGAAATTAGTATGGTCAGAATGTACAATACCTGTATGTGCTGTCATTGAATATTGTTTATTTTCTTTTTAAGAGTTATGTTTCAAAATCTTAATTTTCTCTGGTTTCCTCCTTGGATTACTTACATGCATTTGGTTTTGGTGTTAGATCTGTGTGCTCTGATGTTCTCTCACTCTTTGTTTAAGGAGCATGCCGAACCACTAAGAAAAAATGTATGATATGTAATTGTATTGAGAAACAATTATGGGTTTTGCTGATCATATTACAATTGTGGAACTTATCGATTAAAATTAATAAGACAAAAAGAAAAGACTTCTAATTAGGCTTCATTCCCATTAGAAACAGAGCAAAATACAGTTTGTTCACATTAAATATTGTTTCCTGTCCAATTATGGCTGTAGAGGGCAGTAAACAGCTACAGAACAACAGTTTAACAAAGAAATGACAATTATTGTTTTTAGAGCTGGACAATTTTTGAAAAGTTAAAACATAATTTTCTCAAACATTTAGATGTGCATCACTTTAGAACAAGCATTTGTTTTGAACAGAGAAGCTGTGTGTGGGTTCTGCTACAAATATATCTGCAGTCATTTTCCTCCGATAATGATATTTGTGGCAATATCTTACCAGTTATTTTAGCTGACTGGCTATAATTTTTGCATTTATATAATGTGGAGAAACTAACAGCTAAACCTTTTCAAGTTTCACTCAGTCCATTTGTGCAGTACTAGTCATTGATATTTGTGTTCCTGTTTGAATGTTTATTTCACAGATATTTGGATATCAATTAATATAAACTCTATTTATCTTCCAGAAGAAGGCAGATGGTGAGATAAAGCCTTCCCTCTCTTTAAGTGTGTTTCCTGTTTCTTCTTCCACCTTGAAAGCTTGCATATTGTAATCTTTTTAGTTAGCCAATGAAAGGTGCCATTTTGCTTCATTTCTCATTTCTTCAATGGGCAAAAAAGAGCACCTTTTCAAAGGGCAATGTACCAAAAAACAGTGAGTTAATTTGATGGTTAAGCAACTGCCAAGGACCATCCAGATGGCACATGACAGGGTATGTATCTACTAAGATCTGAAAGTGAGAAGAAAACCCAAACTGGCAATGATAGCAAACCTCTACAGGTTCGGTCTGTGCACAGGATGCCCCAGTACAGAATCCTCTGGGAGCTAAAGGGCAAAAGAGAATAATAGAAGAGAAGAAACTAGTGTGATTTCACTACAAAACCACTGAGAAACAGTTAGTCCCACTGTAACAAGAAGGGTTACTGCTAATACCAGACATGAGCAGACTGCAGAAGCTTACAACGGTGCCTGCTTCTTAAAAGAAGAGACCAAGGTGCACTCCAAGATGAACCTTTAACCTCTTAAGTTTTACACAGTGATTAGCGGTGCAATAGTCAATTGAGGGTAATGTCATGCGGAGACAGCAGCCTATTTTAGGACTGCATATGACCTCAAAAATTATTTCGAGGCTTGACACACAAATGAAACTCAGATTAGGATTCACATTTCCCTGCTATTGATGTGTGAAGTTAGGCTTTGAAGATATACAAACAACTAGGAAGAGACCTCCAAATAATTAAGAGAAAGACAGGATGATTTTTAGGAAGTGAGAAAATTGTCTTACCAGACAGTCAGGAAAAGCACTTGTACTGAGACAATGAGTGGTTTCAGGTTTTATGCCATACTTTGTTTTATTATATTTACCTTCAATATGTTTGTCTCCCACATTTCATTCCTTATTTTTTATATTTTAAAATATTTGTAGTGAAAAGTCAAGTCAAGTCAAAATGGCACCTTTTATTGGCTAACTAAAAAGATTATAATATGCAAGCTTTCGAAGCCCCTTCTTCAGGCAAGATGTAATACAGAAACTGGAGTTCCCTGTGTTTATATGCACACTAGGACAAGAAACAACATTGGTAAATCTTTAAGTTAGAAATCTTAAATGTAAAAAATTAATAAACTCCTTCAGGCTAGGGTTCAATTAACAAGAGAGAAGAACAATGTAAGGTAAAGATCTTTGGATAAGATAACTGTCCAACAAAGTCTTTTTAAGTTCTAATGAGTTTTTCAATACAATGTGGATCTGTAGTCAGGTTGTCTGTGTCAGTCTGAGAGATGCAAACAATCCTCATACCTGGCCATACAAAATATTTGTAGAATTTTTACCTGTGTGATGGTAATTACTAATGATTCTCCTATTGACAGTGAATATAAATTTAGTAAACAAAAATCTACTCAAAATGTCATGCATTTTTCATGTACATGTTCCAGATCAAGATCTAACCAATCCCTAAAAACTAAGGCATACCTAAATACAAACAATGATATAATGATGGAATTTAAAGTCAAATAATTTCTGCTAAACTACACACCCAGCTTCAGCCCTCTCTCTGCCTTGCCCAAAACTGTAAAGATTAAAATGATTTGTGCAAATTGAATTTGAAGCAAAAATCAGTGTTTTGCTTTGTAAATAAATGAAAGTTTGGCTTTCAGCAAAAATTATGACATTCACTCAAAAAAGAAATACATTTAGTTTTTGTCTGGTAGCATTTCATGTATTAATTCTGTATGCATCTGCTTGTCATTTACTATTTAAATAAAGAGCTGTAGTGAAAAACAATATCAGCAGAAGTGTGCATGTCCTCAGTTAGGATTAAGTTGCTAGGTAACAGTGTGGGAGGGGTTTTTGGCAGCAGTGAATTTCATTCTAGCTAGTTTTACTACAGAGAAAGAAAAGTAATGTGCATAAGGGTTTGTTTTAGTACATCTTTGTAAGGGAAAAAATCAGCATGTCACATTTTTAAAAAACACACCTCACTCCTTCATGGTGATGTAAACTAGAGATATAAAAAGAATTATTTTACTGGTGTGGTAGAGATTATATGCTTTATGCAGATGCAGAAAATAACAGGTAAAAATGAAAGTGTGAACAAGGCTTTAGGGAGCAGTACTTCTTGAATTACACCCCAAAAAAACTTTTAAATCCAAAAAAACTCTTTGTTGAGTTTTGGGATTCTCAAAAATCACCTGTGAAACAAATTTTAGTGTTGATATTGCAGAACTGTATGACAATGGAAACTTACCTCATAATTGCCCACAAGATCATCTGAACGTTGCAAAAACTACTTTGAAATACAAACAACACACTGTAACATCACAACATTTGTAGTTTCAAAATTTCTGTGAAACACTTTGTATTCCATAAAATGGAGAAGGAATTTGCATTAACTCATTAGTGCTTTTTGTGGTTGGCTGTGGAATCACAAATCCCAAACAAAGAAACATTAGGGTGCCAACCTGGTTGTCCCTGTTTACTTCTTAACAAATAACAAAAATACAGATACCCAATGGCACGAAGGCAGTGAAATAAATTAAACAAAAAGCAGCCACAGTCGGGCTTTGTGTCATTTGTTATTCTCTTTAGGTCAATTGCATAGGAGCTCTTTGCCCCATTGTTCTCTGTTCAAAAAGTGACACCTCCATTTGTCGATCCTGAAACGTATAGGCTGTCAACCGGAAGGGGCGGAGTCAGGTTCCCCCACTGGGCATCTTCTCAGTGCTGTGGAAGGAATAGAAGAGGACATGATTAGCGACAGCTCCACCTCTCGACCCAGGGTGTAATCACATACTTCAGAGGAGCCCTGAGGGTAATCCACAGATGCCCATGAGTGACATTGTATAATTTGCATATGTTTCTCAAAAAACAAAGTTGAAAAGCTCTGGCCTACCTAATTACTGTCATGTTTCAGCCAGCTCTTCTCCCCTGGCTGGGGTTCAAAGTTGTGTGTTGGATCTAATTTTGTATTTTTTACATCATTTGTATTCATGTTTCTTTTGTTTATTATGTATGTTATTCTTTGTGTTTATTTGATTACGACTGATTTGATTATTTGATTATCACTGCCTGGAAATGCCCTCCTCACTGTTTATTCCAGGGCCTTCCATAGGTCCTGCTGGTTCATTTTGAACATGCTAGGGAGTGGAGTTTCATTTGTGTTTTTGCTGTGCTTTATTGGTTTTTCATGATTTATGGATATTTGAACCTGTGATCTGTTTTTGACTTTGCCATTGTATTCTGTATTGGGAATTTGTTTGTAGTGGATTGCCTTGCCTTCTCAGACAATTCTTTTGGTTCTCTTAGGAGCTTCTTGGATTACTGAGCCGTTGTTTAAAATAAACCTTTTATTTTATAAAGATTTTCATAGGTCCATTAGTTTCTAGTTGGGGTTTGGATGGTAATTCCTCCTTGGATGGCAACTTTGAAAGTATTTTTGGAAATAAGGTGCTTTTGGGAACCTCAAGTCACAACAATCAAATAGTAACAAATGAGTTCACCAAGCAGTTAAGCAATCTCCTACAAACAAATGACATTTCTGTAAGTTAAAATATACTATTGATATGACAAAATGTGCACTTTGTAATTTTTATGTTTTACGAATGATGTAGTGTATGAACTATAGAAATATTGTATAGGTATGTGGCTGTGTGTGGAAGGACAGACTGGAAACAATCAGAATGTTGGGACACTAACCGGGTTGTCCCTTTTAGTCATTGCGAGATAAACGACAAAATATAAGCAAAAAGCAACGAAAATATTCCCGAACAGGGACCTCTTTCAGAATAACAGTCCTTTCGAAAGTCACGTGATCCGCTGTGAAGCTTGTTCTGGTCTCCTGGCAAAAGACATCTTTTTTTTTGCCGGCACTTCCTTTATAGCGGTATGTCCTTGCCAGACGGCTTCTCGGAGGTCAGCGGTAGCCCCCCCTCTCGTCTCGTCGGGCTATTGTGTACCTTTCCCTGGCCCTTAGAGGAGTCCTCTGATGCCCATGAAAAGGTAATACTGATGAAATAATATACAGTACTTCATACGTTTTTTGTTCACATGTATCTCTTTATGTAGTATTTCTATGTTCTATATAAAAATTAATCCAAAACAGGGGTTTTATTTCAGGCCTCTCCTTTAGAACCTGTCACCTTAATAACTTCAAATACTCAGCATTGTTTGATTGGGAGAGAGACCGAATTTCATATCCTTCTACTCACATCTCTGCACCTGTGCTCTCCATCCCTATTTCACTGCAAACATCTTGTGAAACTGCTGGTGATAAATGAGATGCTACTCCTTGGTGGGATGAACGTTTGGCTGAAGATGAGTTTTTGACATTTTCATGTTGAGAGTGTCTATTGTCATGCTAAACAATTTAACACAAGCTGTGCAGGCATCAATTATACAGTTCATTATATTAGTGAACTTGGATGCCACAGAGGTAAAACCGGACACTAACCCTGGCATTCAGTAGTAAAACCTCGTAGCTAAAATCATAATGGACAAATAATACAATTCCATCCTTTGTTTTGATTTTTTTTTTTTTTTTTCATCAACATATATGTGAATACTGAAACATTTTCACATCTGCAAAAATAACAGCCAAGCCCAGCACATGAGAGGAATATGAGGATATGGCAGTGTTTAAAAAAATGAATGTGTAGAGAATGTGAAGTTACAGTAAACAGAAGTAGAGTATATTATTTAAAAAGAAAACTTGCTCAGGGGAAGATGGGCATTTTATTTTATACACTGTTGTTTTACAATTTTCTATCATTTTTAATGTTCTCCTCACTGCCAGTTGGGTTGTGTTTCATGTATATTCAAAGTCAATTGTACAGTTTTCAAAATTAGATTTCAGCGCAACAAACTAAGCTCTCTGATTTAAACTGAAGTTCATTTTTTTAGTACATTGTGTTTTCTTCTGTGTTATTGCATGTAGAATATTAAGTTAAAATATCCTAGCAAACATGTCCAAAAGGTTGGAATTAAAAATGTGTCAAATATTATAATAAATTACAATGATGTGTAAAATGACAGTTTCTGCTATAATATGATTATAATATGATTCTTACTATCCTCCAATTTAAACACCTGCCTCTCTCTTTATATGGGATGTGAAGCCTATCATGGCAACACTAAGCGCAAGGCAGAAACCAACCCTGGATGAGATATCAGCCCACAACTAAAATGTAACTGTTTCGAACATTAACTATCTTCTGAATCTGGCGCCATTTTGCTTGATTTTTCATTGCATCCATAATTGCTAACACGGTACCTTACCCTACAACACTTTACTACTTTTGAAACGGCAGAAATTTTCTATCCATATATAAGATATAAATAATTAAATAACAATTCAAAGGAATTGATTTTTCAATGAGATGACACCACATTTATATAAATAAATGAATATATTGATGATATAATAATTAAATCAAAACAAATGCTCCTTCACATTAAATGTGTTCACTGCATCAATTTCTTTTTTCCCTAAACACATTTCTCTAAGTGAAATGTTTATTGACTTGAGCCTTTGGTATACTTACCAGATGTTTTGATTTAGAAGTCTAATACATGGTTAGTCAAGCATTCTAGATTAGAAAAGTTCAGGAGTCCGGAAGGTATGAATATATGAACTCATAGAGTATGCAGAAAATTAACTGTTCTCTCCGATAGACTTTTTTAATATTTGATTATTTCTTTAACCTGATTTTTTTCTTTTTAACAGATCATTTACTCAAAAATTAATTTCAGAATTATTGACAAAACAGAAAAAATGTTAAAGGAGATTAAAACACTAAATATGGTTGAATCTAAATGTTCGTTTAAACTATATAAAATGACATCATTATAAAACAAGACACAAGTAAAGAGCAAATGGAAGTTATTTTAGAAACACCTTTTTGATACTGGAATTTCCCCCCTTTGAAGAAATGAATAACTCAAAATTTAACTTGGCAGTACATCCATCTGTCCTCTGATTTTTGCTTATATAGTTTAACCTACCATGTGACTTTATAATATCAAGTACAACACTTTAATCATTAAAATACACTGCTGTATACATTTGTTTAGTACCTGAAATTTCTGACTAAGAATGTGTCCAGCAAGCAACTCATCTGAACGTGGAATATTAAATAAGCTAAAACAGATTAAATATTCAACTATGGTAAACATTTTGGCATTTCTTCCCACTTGTAATATATGATAGCCAGTAAATTCCAGTAAATCCCAAACGTGTTAGTCTGTAAAAGGCATTTTCAGTCTCAATTAATTTAGAGAATAAATAATTTTTCATTTACAAAACTATTAAACTTTTTTATAGGCCTGGGAAAGTTAACACCTTAATCTTTGCTGTTTAATGCATTAAAAAATATTGTTGCATCCAAGCCATGAGGTAAACCTTTCAGCCAATGCTTTTGTCAGGGTGGTATTTTCATGTTTTGTTTTTTTTTTACATCATGAAACTATAATATAAATAACTTTAGTGTGTACCTAAAGAAATATATACATTTGTTCATGTTCCTGTAAGAAGATTTGAATCAATGTCATATAACATAAGTGCTAAATAAGTTATCTTTGAGTTGCAATAAAACCAAAATAAGTCTCTAGTACAGGCATCACTAAATAGCGGACCTGGACCGAGTGACAGCACTATCCGGACCGTGACACATTTCTGATAAATGAATGAGAATGACTGATAACATTCATGCTGCAATTTTAATATTTTTTAAAATTCTTTCTTGAGGTGTGCATATGTGGTGGGCTGGCACCCTGCCCGGGGTTTGTTTCCTGCCTTGCGCCCTGTGTTAGCAGCAGACCCCCGTGACCCTGTAGTTAGGATATAGCAGGTTGGATAATGGATGGATGGGTGTGCATATCTAGTTGTTTCACTCAAAGGAGAGAAAATCAATGTAATTGTTACAGTACATGTGTAAAATGTGTGGATGCCACAGAAGGAAATAACAGGGAGAATGGCTTGTTCCAAATAAGGAAAGCAGACACAGAAAACAGAACTTTCAACAATAAATCCACGAATAAGTATATATTCATTCTTCCTGTGGGTGTTTCAAAACTACTTTGTCTCATGTGTTCCAAAACAATGGCTTTAGTAAAAATTAACAATGTGATGCACCACTATGAGAGAAAACATGGATTGTTTGTGGAAACATATCCGTGGCAGTCTGAAGTAAGGGCATGTAAAATAACCAAACTGAGAGTCTACTCTGACAGATCCACCAGAGTCCTGTCGCATTCATTTACACACCAGCAGCATGCAAATAAATGATCAGTTAAAGTAGCGTGGATTTTAGGGCAACGTAAAAAAACATTTTCTGATTGAACCATTGTAAAGGAGAGCACTTTTCAATTCTGTTTTCTTTTACTTGTGAATGAGATAAGCCTACTTTGATTTTTTATTAAATAGAGTTGTTTATTTGTTTTATATGTTATGTCAATGATAGTTTGTAAGGAACAGATGGAGAACGATAAAGGTAAATTCTCACCAACACTCAAAAATAGAAAACGAGTAATCACAAAGGACTGAGCCAAAAAAAAAAAAAGACTGAATTCAGAGTGGAGTGCTTGGGTTTTATAGGTGCAGGAATGGAAGGGGAGAGATCTCAAATGTAAATGAGGTCTGCAGAAGGGCGTGACATTGCAGTGAACATGGGTGGAGTCTTAGCTTGGCTTTCCTTCTAATGGTCTGTGGAAGAGGGAGAAAAGGCATTAGTACAGTTCATTAACCCCTGACTCTGCATCTTACCTCAAGTTAAGCCTTTAGACTGCCTCCCATGCATGCGTGTGTGACAGCAGATATTTGTATTCCATGCAAATACAAGGCCAATTAAATTCAAATGGTCTACATGTTTAAAGTCCTTACTGAAAATTGAAAATAAATATTGTTGAAATGCTGTGGTAATTCGACCTTGCTTATTTTTATAGACATTCAACGACTAAATATATAGGGATCTGAGTCATAGCACAAACATGAGGTTTGGACCTTTGACAGGAGAACATTTTTTTGGTTGGATAACTTTAAGTTTTAATTCAATGCCCCTACTCTAATACTTCAGTATTTAACTTGCCAGTCTTCCAGGTAGCTTACATTGCCAATTGCCCTAATATAATGGCATAATTCAACAAAATATACAGTAAGTGTAATGATTAGCCCGACCCATTATTCCAGTTTTTTGTATCTTTGCTAAGTTATGCAAAGAATGCAACATAATACACGGTGTAAACTTTTAAGCAAGATAGCAGCTATGGAGATCTTTTTAGTGTGCCAGGAGCAAAGATGTAGGTAGAGCAGTGTTTTCCCACCTTTTTTTAGTGGTGGTGCACTTTTTGTAACCACAAAAAAATCCCAAGGCACACCATGATTCTACCATCCACAAAAGCATTAAATCTCTTAGGTGCGGGAGAGGGGGCGGCAAGAAAGGCTCAGAGATTGCTATTCGCAGACACAACACGTAGTGAACACTTTGGGTGTATTTCCCAGCTGCTTTGTCCCCTTTCCCACTCATACAGGTGGTCCTCTCTCTGCCTCACTCATTTGCCGACTAGCCCTCAGTTCTGTGAGAGTCACTGGCGAACATGCACCCCTGACATGTCTCCTGGCTGCTAAAGTGTTCTCTAAGTGCTGTGTCTGCCAAACAGTAATCACGGAGCTGCTTTTATGTTGGCTTCACCAGGTAGTGCCATCCTCCATTGGACAGATCTCGTCCACCTGAGGAGCATGTTTCTCTTAGCTCAGGACCCAGGCGCATGACTTTGTTATTTCCACAGTACACCATTTAAAAAAAAAAACTTGTATATAGTATAATTATCAAGTCGTTGATGCTTATGAGTAATTGAGGATGGTATTTGCAGAGTTTTAACACAAGTTTTAATGTATGGCCATTTAAGAGATTCATATTATTTCAATTAAATCCGTCTCTACCAGTGCTTTCAAATTTAACAGCTGTTTCAGTCATTTGATTTTTACTTCGACACATCTGTGTCTCATATGTTATGCCAATTTGAGAATTAATACATTGGTCTCATTTTCTCAGTCAGCAAGCATCTGTCAGTCCACTGTCTGTTTAGAGGTGGCATGCTGCCAGTCAACAGATCGTCAGTGGACCAACAGCAAGGGGGCAGCAGCAAACTGACAGAATTGTCACCACCACAAAAAGTGCACCACCACTAAAAAAAGGTTGGAAAACACTGCTGGCAGCTGGCTGCTTGGTAGTTAGCAACTCATCAGCAGCTTGCAGCTGCTAGAACGCTAGTGGTAACCATCCAGCAGTTTAACATCGGTCCTGTGGTGGCTAGCCGACCACTGTTATAGCTGCTGATCCTGCGGTGGTCCACTGGCAGCATTTATTAACTACAAGGTCAACAGACAAAACGTCCATTGATCATTAGCTGCTTTATTTCCAGACAAGCAATCCCATGCTTAAATTTTATACTATTTTACCTAGGTGATTATGCAGCAAAAAATAGCTAAAGACATAATTTGCTCAGAGTTTTCATAAATTACTTTGAATAAAAACAAAACATCTATGCAATTTAGTCTGATATGTTCCCCCTATAAGGGTATATTAATATTTTTGTTTCAATCTGATGTGAACTAGTCACATTGTTTTGACAGCAGGGGGACCTAAAAATTGGGCCAACTTATCAGCAAAAATGGGCCACTGAAGATGTTAAGTGAAAAAACATTTCTGATAAACCAAGGAATAACTACAATTTTAAAACATTCCATTTTAATACACATCAATATTAAAACCAATGAGTTTCCTGGATCTTACTGGTGCATTTATTAATTCTTCAGAGACAGCACTTCTAGAACACAGGCATTTTTACTGAGATGCAAAATTTTCTACTAACAGTCTGAAAACAGCAGTTTTACACTTGCTCTACTTAGCTAGGAGGGGGCGTTATTTCCTCCATGGAGTATTCGCACTGGCGACATGCTTTAGATGGGTAGGCAAGAGGGTTCCGATTTTTTTAGAAATGGAAAAAAAAAGTCACTGGTATTGTCCAGATGTTTTCAATGACTAGAAATGCATCTTTATGCTCACAACCAACCAAATATTCCAAACACTCACGTCATAAAAGGTCTCATTCAGTTATAGGCTGTTCCGTTGGAGATAAAGTTCGAAACTTCCAATAATCAATTGCAGACGAGAACGGTGCTATTGTTTAGCATTGCTGTCAGGAGGCTTGGAGGTTAAGGCACTGCTTTAATAATGGAATAAGCTTCATTCATAATGGAAGAATATAAGCAATCTTAAGTGTATCTTTTTCAGTTATTGTTGCCTTGCTATCTACAGAATAGAAGCATCAATTCACATCTCCACATCAACAATCTGGGTAAGTACTGCTTTACTTAGTGCAATTGTTGCAAACTATGGTAGCATCGCACCATTATAAAAGCTATTTTTGGTGTTGTTTTTCAGCTTCATATGAGAAGCCACATGACTACTTGCTTTGGTCAGAAAACGGACCCACCTTGGACACAGATCTAGAAAGCACAAGGAAGAGTGCATTTGAGAAATACAGTTTCACAAAAAATTCATATCACCTGGTCATCTGTGATATTTTTTTGTGCTAAACAGAAAATCCTATTTTAGACAAAATGAGAAATACAATTCTGCACTTTCATCAAGTGATAATGAACCATGAACACCATGTAAGTAGCTTGCAACTGATGCAGCCATTCACAAGACAAAGATAAAATAATGGTGTAATAACTATGGAAATACACTAATGTTTGCATTTAGTAACTTTTCTTTTACCTTGATTTAATTGTCAATTAAAGTTTGTCATATTAATTGCTAAGTAATGTAATGTAGCTTTAACGAGTTGTAGTAGGTCTGGACCGTGGCGAATCCCAGCAGAACCTGCCTGTTCAGAATGAGCTTGACAATGAGTATTGTGTACACATAGTAGAGAGATTAGCAAACTACTCATATTTCTATCATTTTTTATATACTCGCGGATAAGTTCTCCTGCAGATAAGTCAGGACTTGATTTTACTGTATAATTTCTGGTATTTTATAATGTCGGTCATATAGGTCGAATGTGAAAAACTCAAGCTATTGGCTTAAGAGATTATGATATGCTAACACCCACCTGAGAGAGCAACCATGGAGCACACTGCCTTTTTTTTCTATGTATTGTGCCTACATGACCACACGGTAATACCCAAACTATTCCGAAGCAATGTTTGCACTGATTTGTGTTTTTTGTATTTCGCACCCTCATACACCTTTATCGTAAGAGCATCCCTTACCTACGATGGAGTGTTTGATCGGAAGAAAATATGAAGCTGGTTTTAAATTAAACATCGTTGAAGTAGCGAAAGAAATTGGTAACTGCGCTGCTGCAACAACATTCGATGCGTCTGAAAAACTGGTGCAAGATTGGAGGAGGCAAGAAAATGTAAAAAAAAAATGTGGCTCATTTTTGAACGGGCATATAAGTCTGGGTGTGATTTTATGATCAATTTTTTGGGTTTCAAGACCCGACTTATATGTGAGTATATACGGTATCCTTTTTTACATTACAGATTACTTCAGAACAACAATGACAATGATGAAGAAGATGCAGGAGGAGGTTACCAGCAAGCTCTGTAACATCATGCAGAGACTGGACCACATAAAAACAACCCTGCAAATTACAAATTATTTATATATTGATGTGGAGCTTCCTTTTTCTCTTCCCACAACATAAGGAAGTCTTTGAAGGATATGGATTCCATGCTCTTTCAGGACTAGGAGCTTTGAGAGAAATTGGTAATTTCACAATACATTTGTCAGAGATTGCACAGTACAATTTTGGGTATTTGAACAGCTGTTCTAATGCGTGCGTGCTAATATATTTTGTCTTCCAAAAGGAGCAATAGCTGTCTATTAATGGATGCAGGACAGTCAAAGAATCGGTGAGGTGAATGATTCCCTGCCTAATGAGAAATGCAGTTGACCAGTTGTGTAACTGGACAGGTGTGGGAGAGAAAATCTGTTTCAAGGACCACATCCTGAAAAGCATCATCCATAGCATGTAGGTTTTTACAGTCACTAACAAGGGTCAATCCTTCTGGATGCCAAAGTCAATGTATTGTAAGTTTGTCTTAATTGTTTCAATGGTGATCATTAATACACTGAGGTTGATAAAAGTTAACAAGAAATATCTGTGTGATGGCAGGGGCAATCAGGAAAAATTCCACCACAAAGGAAGCTAATGAAGAGGAGCTGGAGGAGGAGGTGACTTGGTTTCTGAAAGGTTGCTCTGACAGAGATGGGGGCCAAAAATGGTGAAGTATGAATGCAGAAAAATATTTGCAATGTAAGCTTTAATTGTGTTTATATTAGACGCTGCCTTGTTTGGTCCTTGTTCTTTTACTATCCCACAATAATTAACTCTTTTTTTTTTCCTTTTTGCTATCTTTGTTCTGGGAGTGTTTCATATGAAAGGAGAAGATTGTTGAAAAAAGCACATAAAAATGTAAAAAATATTATTATTATTATTTTCCATATTCTTTGCTCTAATAAAAATATTAAGACTTTTACTAAATGTCTTGTAGTCTAGTTACATTGTTCGCTACACCAGTGGTAGTCAATTAATGGGCTGCTCGCACATAAAAATGTACAACATATTATTATTATTATTTTCCATATTCTTTGCTCTAATAAAAATATTAAAAATATTAAGACTTTTACTAAATGTCTTGTAGTCTAGTTACATTGTTCGCTACACCAGTGGTAGTCAATTAATGGGCTGCTAACAACAATATTTAATATTAAGATAAAATGAAAAGGCATATATCGGCTAAAGGGCAGGTTTCTATTGGCAAATGCTCTCCTGCTACCCAAGGAGCGACTGTCAGCCGACAGCTGCTGATGCTAGTGGGCTGCCAGGGGGCTGCCCAAAAGCTGATGTGCAAAAGTCCAGTGGACCACTGACAGCAACCACTGACAGACTGATGTTTTGACTCCTAGCGGTTCACTTGTGTCCCGCTGGACCTTTGCTATCAGGTTTAACTTGCTTAAGTAGTATTTTGTAGTTCAGGTGTAAGGTCATTGTTTAAGTTTAAACTATGCCATTATTTTTTTTTAATTCCTTTATGTTGATTCCACACTAATTTTGAGTGTATTTACTTTGTGATTTATGTATTAATTTTATTATTTCATGTTTGAATGTTAGATGCAATTAATCAAGATTAATTGCATATATTTATGTGATTAATTTGTTAAATACTTTTTTTTTATAAATGTATTATGCTGTAACACGAAATGTATGGACCAGTGCCCCATCCAAGGCTGGTGTCTTACTTTCCACCTGATGATGTAAGGATAGATGTTTTGTCGTTGGAGAGTCCTAAAGTGACACAATTCCCTTTTATACTCTTTATTATGTACACCTTAACAGAATGCCCTAAGTCATATACTCTTATCACACTGTCAGGATTGACTACTACTTTCACCTTTCTTTTACAGTATATCTGTAACCGCAGGCAACTAGACAGAGTACCAAAACAGGATGGAGAGAAAGTTACACATTTATTCATGTATTATAGATCAAATACAAAGAGCCATAAAACAAAGGCAAAATAATGTGTGAACACGATACAACTTGGAATTGCTAGGTGTTTAGTCTTTTCTAGGCTGCCCATTTCTTACGTTGCTTGAAGTGTCAGCAGTAAGTCTGAGCATTCTTGAATTGACTCCTTCCTCCCACCTGTCTTCTCTCTCTGATCAGCTTTTTTACTGATCTTGTATAGCTAACTTAGGTAAAATGTTGTCATCCTGTCTCCAAGACAACTTAGCCTTTTAACAATTAAATTTCTTGTCCCAGAAAAGTGCATTCAGAGCTGATACATTTTTGCCAGGAGAGTCAAAAGGCTATAGTGTAGTGTGTTTGTGCAATTTATAGATACTCATGTGCCATCATACAAAGTTCATTAAAGTAAAATGATGTTCCTAAAATCAGCTGCCTTACCTCACGCTTCTGTGAACCAATGGCATAGCATGTTTCTATAACAGGTTTTGAAATCATACGTGCATTATGATAGTAGTTATCAACAAAAAAACAAATAGCTAAGCAATACCTCTGGCTTACAACATAGCACAGCTAATCAAACTTCTTCTTAAACTAATTATTATGTAATTCCTATGAAACATCAAACCATTAGTGGACAAAGTAATTTTCTGTAGCCAAGTAAAATGACCAGCTGCTTTAACATTAAAATTAAGTATCTTTGTAAAATAAAGCATCTTTGTAAAGGTCCACTTTTTAAACATTACAAGAAACATTCTGCCTGTATCTTCAACAATAGATTATGACAACTCTTATCCCTGAATTAGATTAAGAGGGTTTGAGAATATTATATATTATGTCAGAAATTTTTGGAATCTGAAAAGAGCAATAACAAGATAAAGTTCTAGCTACTCATCAGACTCTTGTACTGGCCTTAAGAATAGCAAGATTAGATTGCTAAATGATCAAGGAGCACTGACACCAGGAATGGTTTGATACAATTCACATGCTGAATCTTTTGTTTTTCAATTCTTGTTTGATATTGATAGATCATCATCCTAAATTTCAACTCTGTTAATATTTCTTGGACCTGGGAGGTAGCCATTTTCAGCAATGAGTTCTGCTTCTCTCTTGGATCTGATGAGGATCACATTTGCGAACATGGAGGTCACAGTCTCTGTGTTTATAAAGATGTTGGTAACATAATCTGGTTGCTTATAAATCATGTTTTTATACATTATAATGTATTTTATATGTGTTGTTTAACCATTATAGTTATGTCCATCACATTTATTGCATTTTTAGATTAATTTAATTTTGGTAGCTTTGGCCAGTTGAATTCTCCTATCTGTGTGTAGTGACCTTAAAGTGCACACGAGATGTGCTCCTATTAAAATCTGAAAACTGCTTACAATCACATTTTTTCCAGACTGTCATGACCGAGTATTATTGGATTACAAGGGACAGATTAGTTAGCCAGGAAGCTTATACTTTGTAAGACAGTATATTTCACAGAGAATCCAGAAGAAGTCTTCAGCTTTTTCTTCTTCTTCTTCCTTTTCTCATCTCTTCTGCCACTCAGCTTTAGTACTTTGCTGTATGTTTGTCCTTTGTTATCTGTTTCACTCAACACTAAGTAATAGTTTTATCTGTTGATCTGTACTAAGTTTTGAAACACATAACAACATAAGGAACACTATCTAAAATTGTTTAAATTGTGAAAAAATTTTTAGGCATAAATCTTTGTCAGTGCAGATACAGAGCAAAGCTAGTCAGTATGTTAAATTAATAGCAGAGCTGCTATTGGGATCTATTGTTTGAGAAATAAGTATAAGTGCCCACACCACAAATTGTTGATATCATTTAATGAATCCATTTATTTTCTAAACCCAGTTTTTGTTACACAGGAATTTTCAGTGTGAATATTATCATGCTAGTATAAACAAGAAGGCAAAATTAAACTCCATACAGGGAAAAAATCCAATGCAGCGCACACTCACACTGGGCCTTAGTGTTGTTTTGCATGTTTTTGGGGCACAGGTGGAACTTGTGCTTTTCTACATGGTGCTAATTATAAGACTTCATCTCAAAGTAATATTGAAGCGCTCCTTTTGCTACTCTTTAGACAGCAAAACTGGGAGAGAATATGAAGTAGCTTTTCAAAGGTACTTCCATACACTAAGCCAGAACATTGGTAAAAGTTTAGTATATTCAATTAGTTTGAGATTTTCCTCATGCGATTTTTTTAATTAAAATAATTCCTGATTCCCCCAAACACTCCAATACTTCAATAGGGAGGTGAGAATTGTCCCATTTGAGATCTATAGGTTAAAAATAGATTTTTCATTAAGCAGTAATTCTGCTTTTGGTGATATTTGAAATAGAACGTTTATAGGATTGTATCCAGCAGGGGGCACCAGCTCCCTTGTTGGAATAAGTTCTTTTGTAATTGCGGCATTTTACATAACCAGAAACTATATAGATATAATATAAAAAGGCGATACCCTTCTCTTAGTAGTACGGCGGTAAGAAATCACATAGGAGAAATAACTTTGCTTTCTTTAATGATGGTTTACATGGCATAACAGACGAGGAAGTCATGACAAGACCTTTGGGAGTGGGAGCCCGATGTATAGAGTCTCTTTCTTTCTTCATGTGCAGGTCCCCACTAAGGTGAATAATACAATTTCAAACAAGGCAAAGAGAGGATACAATTTCATGCTGAGTTTGACACACAGAAATAGTGCACGTTGCCCATTTCGCAGTTGTCCTTAACTTGTTTTGTCTTAAAATGCTTTGCCTAGCAGTTCTAAATGCTGGGCCCCTGTACTAAATCTGGCTCAGCTGTGCATGTGAGTAGAAATAAAAGAAAAGCAGATTTAAAATATTTGCCCAGGGACATATTTAACTTATATTCTGATTGCAAGGATTAAGTATCATTATGATCCATAGTCTGTCTAATATAAAGGTAAATATTTTATTTATTCAGAATTTCTTTAAAATTGCAGGTAGAAAATAAACCATCAAAAGCCGACATTGGAGTAATATTTTAAAATATACCCATACTTCTTTTTTTCTAACTCTGTCAGTCCTTAATACTAGACTGAAAAAATAGGAAACTAATAGGGGAACTGCACTGAGCTCTGAAGAGCTTCCTTCACTCCTTGCCTCTAATTTAGTCAGTGTGGGCACCAGCCTACTTAATTAGCTCCTAAATGAGCATTGTTAGAACACCACAATATTGAAAACATAATTAAAAAAACTAGAGCCTAAACTACACAAAGAAAAGCACTAAAGAAGAAAATGTGTTCAAGTTATAAAGAATGTAATATGAAAAAGCACAGGAAAAGATGCAAAATAAATCCAGAAAGATGTCTCCAGGTCAGCTTACATAGTCTCCCCGAAATGGCTACCAGTACCACATGAAAATGTCCCAATGACATGACACATCCACCACATGGTAACATTCAACTGAGCAGGAAGTCTTAACTTTACTTTCTAAAATGAAGCCCCCTACTTGTTACCTAGATCCAGTGCCAACAAAACTAGTAAAAAGTGCCATCGATGTTCTTGCAGCGCCTATTCTAAACATTATCAGTAGTTCATTATTGCATGGCACAGTACCTGATGCACTAAAAGTGTCAGTCATTAAACCATTACTTAAAAAGTCAGACCTAGACCCACACATACTAAATAATTATAGGCCTATTTTAAATTTACCCTTTCTCGCTAAAATACTAGAAAAAGTAGTCGCCAATCAGCTTCAGTCACACCTTACGCATTACAATTTATTTGAGAAATTCCAGTCTGGTTTTCGCACTGGTCATATTACAGAAACGGCACTAACGTGGGTTGTAAATGACATTCTGATATCCTCTGATGAAGGAAACTCCACTGTAATTATGTTGTTAGACTTAAGTGCAGCATTTGACACCATTGACCATTCTATTTTACTGCACAGGCTAGAAAATGATGTTGGGCTTACAGGCACTGTGCTCGCTTGGTTTAGTTCTTATTTATCAAATCAATTCCAATATGTACAGAAATGTGCTGACAGTACTCCATCTTTATACACAGAAGTGAGATATGGTGTTCCGCAGGGCTCAGTACTGGGACCTTTCATTAGGAAACATAATGTTAATTTTCACTCGTATGCAGATGACACCCAGTTATACCTTTCATTTAGATCAAATGAAGTTTCTCCGATGTTGTCTTTAATTAGTTGTATTAGCGAATTAAAGGAGTGGAAGGATGAGAACTACTTGTCTTTAAACACAGATAAAACAGAGATGTTAATTGTTGGAGGGAATGACGCTGATCACAACAATATTCTGTCATCGTTTAACTCAGTTGGAATCACCATTAATTTTACTGAATCAGCCCGCAATCTAGGAGTTATCTTTGAATCTGGCATGTCATTTAAAGCACATATTACAAAGTTGTCTAAATCATGTTTCTTCCATTTTAAAAGTGTTGGGAAATTAAGGCGCTTTCTAAATAAACAGGATTCTGAGAAATTAATTCATACATTTATTTGTAGTAGGATTGACTACTGCAATGCGGTGTTCACTGGACTGGATGTTCAAACTGTTCTTTATACAGCCTCCAGTTAATCCAAAATGCTGCTGCAAGAATTACTACAAGAACAAGAAAATATGAACACATAACTCCAGTTCTTAAATCCTTACACTGGCTCCCGGTTAAGTTTAGGGCAGATTTCAAAATCCTCCTTTTAACATATAAAGCATTAAATGGCCAAGGTCCGGCTTACTTTTCTGAACTTATCATGACTTACAAACCAGAGCGCACATTAAGATCTCAAGATGCCAGTCTGCTTATGATTCCAAGAATTAATAAAATAACAGTGGGAGGTCGAGCTTTTAGTTACAGGGCCCCTAAACTGTGGAATGGTCTGCTGCTACTATAAGAGATGCCCCTTCGGTCTCAGCTTTTAAATCCTTTTAAAAGCTGAAGACTCACTACTTCAGTTTAGCATATCCTGATTAGAGCTGCTGATTAACTGTACAGACAGCATCTCTGTTGTTAGTCATTAGCACTAAAACATAAGTAACCTGATAGTTATAATTTGATACTAACCCTCACCTATTCTGCTTCTCTTCTCGGTACTCAAATGTGGTACTTGGTGCCACGGCCCACCTGCCAAGTTGTTTTGCCTGCCTAAGGTAAAGTCATCCCTCATTGAGGATCGCAGGAATCGTGGGAAAGAGGGGTCCTTTCATCGGATTAGCGCTGTTTCAGCTGTGGAATGGCCAAATGGGGGAGGCAGCTTGATGAATGAGGTCTCCAGGACTCTAAACAAATCCAAATATTATGTGATATCATCTGCTGTTAAATTCTACTCCATACTTCTAAAATTCTATTCTGTGTATTGTACTGTATTGTATTGAACCCCTTCTTTTTGACACCCACTGCACACCCAACCTACCTGGAAAGGTGTCTCTTTTTAAACTGCCTTTTCTAAGGTTTCTTCCATTTTTTTCATACAAGGGTTTTTCTGGAAGTTTTTTCTTGTTTTCTTAGAGAGTCAAAGCTGGGGGGCTGTCAAGAGACAGGACCTGTTAAAGCCCATTGCGGCACTTCTTATGTATTGTATTGTATTGTATCCATTGTGTCATGTGATCTTGTTTCACTGATGTCATGGTGTGGCGTCCACCTTGGGTCCCTGTAGACAATGAGAGATCTTGTGGAACCAAAATGAAGCACAAAAAAACTGACACAGAGATTTCAAAAAAGCGTTCATTTCATCCAGAATTTTTTTTTTTTTTAATGGATACATTTTTCTGTCAATAAATGAAACTACCTAGGGATGTTCTTAATCTGATTTACGCATTCACACCGGAAAAACTACTCAAAAGCATTGAATTTTTGTCAGCTTAAAAAAAATGTTATTATGTGTAAGAGAAACATATAAATATCACAACATCAACATAAACACAATAGGAATGGTATGTCAAGTGTCCATTTTAATGATGCAGCTAAAGTACACGCCCTTTGTGTGAGATATTCAGTCACCCTGCACAGCCTGATGTTGCAATCAGGACAGTAGAAGCGTATTTCTTTGTGTTATATTTTTTTCTGCAGGCTTGAGTATATTTTAGTGCCTGATTCACACGATGGATGCTGCTCCTTGTATTATTGTAGGCTACCACAGCGCAAGTCTTAGTGAGTATCACATATCCTCTGACGCAAACAAAAGTTGATGCATTATGAACAGTGCTTAGTGGGCTAACATCTTGATCACAATCATCTTGACTTTTTGCTCTGCACCCTCTTGCACCACAATGATCTTTCAGGTGGCCAAATTCGTCAAGTACATCATGGTGGTTAAATTGTACAGTGCTGTATGAACCAGTTTCATTATTCATGTCAGCTTCTGATGTCCAATTCACAATGTCATCACTATCACTCAATTCAACTAATAGTTCAGTTTCAATGTGTTCTAAAATAGGCTTTACAGATTCATGTTTATATGCCATTGTTCTTAGGTTGAAGACTCTGCTGCACTTACAGTCACCAAGAGTGGCAAAATGCATAGAAATTTTCATTATTTTTTGCAGCATAATTTAATTTTCTCCACTAGATGGCAGTAGAATACTGTACCAAGATTTATGCAGGTTTAACACTCTAAAGCGAATCATTACACCCCACTGTGAATATAACCTAATCTAATTTAATTTGCATTTGTGTTCCATGAGAACCCTCAGTGCCAGGATGCGGTCGATGGTAGACTTCTTAAGCGTAAAACCAGGCTGCTCCTGTCTCTGGTAGGTGAGCAAGTGATCACGGATTCTATTAAGGATCACCTTAGCAAGGACCTTACCCAGCACAGAGTGCATCGTTATCCCCCTGTAGTTGCCGAATTCCAGTCAATCACCCTTCCTTTTCCAGATAGGGACAACAAGTCCCGTTTTCCAGTCATTTGGGTTGATGTCCATCTCCCAAATTGAAGCAAAGATTGCTTGCAATGCCAGGAGGACAGCCTTACCACTAGCCTGGAGAAGTTCACCCCGGATACCACAGATCCCTGCAGCCTTCCCTACTATTAGCTGGTTCTGGTCCTAAAGTAAAAGTGTGTGGCACTGGTTTGGTAATTCAGTTTTTCCCTCCTGTGCCATGCCTTGCTGCAACATGAAAGAAGCAACACAAAACTGCCCCAGCAACTTCATGCAAAATTCGTAAAGGACTAGGAAAGTAGCAATCTAAATGCTCACTTCATTTTTAGTATTCTAGGCCCACTTCTCAATTTTTTATTATACTATAGTCTTTAAATGTTATGCATTACAAAGTAAAGATAATCTGCTGGTCTGCAAAATTAAACTCATAAAAAATTATTTTGATTGTGAAGTTATTCTTACCTGCATCAATGAAAACATTAAAAAATATAATTAGAATGTTTGAATCACATCACATGTAAGTACCAAATCAAAAAGAAATGTAATTTAAATTTAACCATTTGCAGAATTTATTCATTTAGTTTTCTAAATCCATTTAATATGCAAATATTTAATAAATGTAACATTTTTAATCATATATGCCAAGAAACAAAACTTATTCATTGACTTTCATATTACCTCTGCAATTTTTGTCACTAGTTTTTTTAATCAAAATCTTAATTTGGTGGCCTATCAATTGGACATTTTTTTCCGTTGCATCCCTATGAATCATCCAGCAGTAATATACCATCATAATGATATCCCAGTTTTCCTGGCTTTCTTTTCCATGCCATTAACAGATTAATGATCTCTTTCATCCACTGCTCCAGGATTTTCAGTAAACAATTATAAATACAAATCAAAAAAGTTAACTTTGAGACTCATGTTGCAGCATAATTCTTTAAATTAGCTGATACATTTTTCACAATTTCTTTTTAATTTGAATTTTAAGCGCCCCTCAAATTACTTCTTTCAGTGTCACCCAAGCCACTCATTGCAGGTTGTTCATGTGACCAATAAATTCTACATCAGAAATCAGGTCTGGCAAAAATGCCTACTTTCAATTTAGCTGGAGACAAATCAAGAAACTTTCGACACAAACACAAAAAAACAGGTTTCATCTTTTGATTGGGATTTGACAAACTGCTAAGCTTAATGTGAAAAGCTGTACCTTTTTTTTAAAAAAAATGGCTATTTCTTCCGAACCCAAAGAAGATTTTTTACTTTGCTGTCACATTTACAGAGACGACATGAGCTTCTAATGGCTCCTCATGCTGCTACTCACTGCTACGACTCATCACCATATTCAATTCCAGTCCTAATCTGACCTCATTATTCAATAAAATGACTGCTTTGCTTTAAACATAGATGTAAAAAAAAATACAATTAAAATAAAGTATTGATATTTAAGAATACTGCAAAAATAATTAAATAAATAGAAACTGTCAGCTGAAGAATTTTTTTTGTAAAAAAATGTTACGTGATGGAGAAAAAAAAATTCATTTTTGAATTCAGCACCCAAAATATATATAAAAGTCACATAAAATAATGAAAACAATGTACACCTGTGAATTGTAACAATGATGGCAGTAATAGCAATAATAAAAACAATAATATTATACTATGCATATTAACAATAGATATACTATTAATAATTGCAAATGAACAGGAAAAGGAAATATAAAAAAAAAATCAAAGGCTTTGTTGTTGTGTACTTAATGACATAGTGCATAAAACTCTTAGCACAAAGTCAGCAAGGGGATAATATTCAGTGCATCTAATGCTTCAGGGCAATACTTTTATTAGGGAGCAATGAGACATGAAATACTAGGACTGCTACGGGATAAAATTATAGTATTAAACATATATCTTTAACCTCTGGTTAACCTTTGGTGTGATGTGTGTTTTTTAAGGAGTTGATATGGAATTCAAATCATATAAAATGACATGATTCTTAAAATGTTTTGTGTTAGAAGCAGATTTGACTTGAATTTCATGAATTATACTTGTTATCATATAATACTTTCATTTATAATTATTAGCTTCATAGAAAGCTTGTTTACAGCTCTCCTCCATGTTTCCCACGGTTGAAAGCATTTCACTTGGGTGTTTGAGGAACAAGAAATTGATTAATAATAGTTTCAATGTATATACAAGTAAAATGGGCAGCCACTTCACAAGCTGATAGAAGCATTATTAATTATTTCCAAAGCTGTACTTTTTAACAGGCTGAGTCTCTCATAAATAAATTAAACTGTCAACATAGGAAGCTACTTCTATGAAAAGAAACTGAGAATCTATCTATGTAAAAATATAAAAATGTCAGGAAATTATCATTTGTTATGAAGACAAACTATACTTAAGCACACTACCATCCATCAGCAGCATGAATCTTAACATTTATACTAAGTAAATGTTGCTTGGATTAGGAAGCTACTTCATAATGTGAACAGATCTGCTTATGAAGTTTATAGAACATATTACATTTTTTTATTTCTGCCTGATGATTTATCCATCCATCCATTATCCAACCCGCTATATCCTAACTACAGGGTCACAGGGGTCTGCTAGAGCCAATCCCAGCCAACACAAGGCAAGAAACAAACCCCGGGCAGGGCACCAGCCCAACACAGGGCACACACACTAGGGACAATTTAGGATCACCAATGCACCTAACCTGCATGTTTTTGGACAGTGGGAGGAATCCCACGCAGACACGGGGAGAACATGCAAACTCCATGCAGGGAGGACCCGGGAAGCAAACCCGGGTCTCCTAACTGCGAGGGAGCAGCAGTACCAGTGCGCCACCCTCCTGATGATTTAGGAATTCAGCAATATAATACTCTGATATACAGGGCAACCCATTTTAATGCAGTGAAGCCAATTTTGGACAAACAGTGGCTTTTAGAACAAAATCAGTAGCCACAAACCCTTTGTGATATGCAGATGTAACTTCAGAGATATTACTAAAGTAAATCTACTTTGTAATCAAGAGAGCTAAAGTCAAATGGCTTATGTTTTCACTGTTGGGAAATTACCAGATAAGTTTAGTTTCATCATGTTCTTAGAGTGAATTTAAATGAAGTGGAAGCCTGGGAGTTCAGGTCAATTTGACCTGTAATTACACAACAAAGAAGAATAATTTAGCTGAAATTATACCAAAAGGAGTGCAGGTGACGCCAGTCTACCTGATAGTTAAGGACATGAAAACCCATAACAGCATTTCCTATGAAGAATCAAGTGTTCTGCGTTGTTGTTTGTTGTTATTCAATATTTTCTGTATGTCTTTCAATGATCCTCTACTTCTGCTTTTCAGTTGAATAAAACCACATACATTTTGACCATTGTCATTCCATATTATTGTAGCACACAGATACTTTTGTGACTAAAACTTGACTTGTTCTTTTTTCCACTTGGAATCGAACTCCAGCCCCACATAGCCATAGCACCCTTGTGGACCTGACACACCAGTTGCCTTATTTGCCTTTCTGTCATTCACTCACCTCTTGTACTGTTCTGCATCTCATATTTGGCTGATTTTTCTCCATGACAACATTGATGTAGGGCATTTCAGAATTTTTGCGTATATTTTCTCATACATAGCTAAATGAATGAGGAACACTGATCCACCCAATATAGTAACACTTATGTCTAACTTCCTTTTCAAATATTCGTGCCATATTTTAGGAAACATACTAGCCAAATAACGAGTCACCTTTATTATTAGAGTCACTTTTCTTATTAACTATTCCCACTGAACTCAGAACCTTAGTATTATTTAATTAAAAATTTGTAAAGACTAATAATAATTCTAAATATTAAATGCAGTGCATCCAGTTTTTATAATTTTCCCATATTTGATATCTAATATCTTTTCATTCCCATTTAATCCATCCATCCATTATCCAACCCACTATATCCCAACTACTGGGTCACGGGGGTCTGCTGGAGCCAATCCCAGCCAGCGCAGGGCACAAGGCAGGAAACAAACCCCTAGGCAGGGCACCAGCCCACCACAGGGCGCACACACACAAACACACACTAGGTACAACTGAGAATCGCCAATGCACCTAACCTGCATTTCTTTGGACTGTGGGAGGAAACCCACGCAGACACGGGGAGAACATGCAAGCTCCATGCAGGGAGGACCCGGGAAGCAAACCTGAGTCTCCTAACTGCGAGGCAGCAGCACTACCCACTGCGTCACCGTGCCACCCATTCCCATTTAATGCTAGATCTAATATTGTGTGTATATTTAAAAATTACTACTTCATGTATATTTGTCCCTCTTGCTTTCCATTTTGTTTCTTACTCATTATTATATTATTCAAAAACTTTTGAGACTTTGATTCCTTTAAGAAATAAAAAGCATTTGCTGTAAATGTATTTATTGTCTTTTTACCTGATAACATTTCTACTGCTGTAGACTAACTCAGAGGTTTTCAACCACTTTTTGGTGTATTACATCCAATAATTGTAATGTATCTAAGCATCCCTAATTTTTCTGTCTTAAGTTGTTAAGTACTTCACTTTTATTAGGCACACTGAAGGATGATGCTTACAGATAGCTTTTTGTGCCGGTGTGTGTCAAATGATTTAGTACTGTATGCCAAATGCATTGTTTAATTAAGTATTTAATGCAACAACAGAAGTATGGTTATGAATAGTAATTAAGAAGCCTAAAATTTTAATTTGTTTAATTTACAAAAATAATACAGTAACATGTGAATATAGTTTGAAAGAAAGAGAAAATTAACTCCCAAGATACATACAAGTTTAGGTAAAAAAAGAGAACAATAACTCATAAATGTTTTCAAGTCTGTGTGAAGGTAAGCCTGCTTCACTGCACAGAGGGCCTCTACAACAGATTCCTGTTTTGATAAGTTTAAGTGGAGATGTGTTTTTATTTTTTACAGAAGGACAAAGCTAACTTAACATTAGTGACTGTTCAAAACAATAGTTTTGTGATCTTGATTAATATTTTTAAACACTGAAATGAAATGTTAGACATGTATATATTATTATTAACATTTGTTAACACTGTAATATTGTAACGTCTACAGACAGGACCTAAGGACAAGGCACTCGGCAGACTACTAATGTATAAAGGAAGTATCGGAGGGCAAAAGAAGAGCACATGCCTGTTAAGACACTCTCCCTCAAGTCTCTTGCCTTGGTCACATGATTTTCAGGATCTATTGATCATGGAATGAATTGGCCTTCAGATATTCACTTGATGTTATTTTGGACAATCTAGGTGAAAATTTTGGGTTTTATAGCCTGTTTTTGTTAGTGTTGTTTCTAATGTTATTATTTTCTAAATATTCCATGTGAGCATTGGGAGACTTCGGAAAAAAAGAACAAGGCTGGGTGAGATAAACATAAGAGAGGTCTCACAACAGGAGCAACGTGAGACAGAGTAGTGAAATTGCAACAATTCTCAGGTTCATCTCCTGTGTAATTAATGGTCCTTTAAAAGCCAACATTTTGTTTTTGTGTGTTCCCTTCTATACTAGCCAGCAGCTGCACATGTACCACCACATGTGCTTGTACTTCTTTGGTTGCCAATTTTTACACATTTTTCTCATCCTCCATTTTCTGTATAGAAAATTTGTGACTCAGATTTCTTTCTTTCTTTCTTTCTTTCTTTCTTTCTTTCTTTCTTTCTTTCTTTCTTTCTTTCTTTCTGTTGTTCATCTGTTCAGTGTAACTTTCTATACAATGCTTTACCTTGTATTACAGTTTATTATACTGACTTTCTTTTATTTCTATTTAATTATTTTTATACTTTTTTCATTTTATTCTTTTATAATGACCTTTCATTTTAAACTGCTTGTTTTTAATCTTGTTCATTACTGCTAAGTTTCTTAAAAAAAGAAAACCACTTGTTTTAGTTTCTACATTTAACATAGTCCTCTTTCTATTCTTTTAACATATTTTTATAATTTTCCATAATTTTCTCCTAACTCTACACCAATCTCTTAATGTGTTCCAATTATGTACCTGCTCATATTTTTTACAGTTTATTTAATTTTCTAATAAATTTCTATTCAGTGTTTATACTCCTTCTGTTTCACTTTCTTCAATTTGTTTATCCATCTTTGTTTTCAATATGATGATCTGAAAAAAAGGCTACTTTTAATTGGCACTTTATTGATACTTAATTCCCATGTGCAAAGACAAACTGTGTGCTACTTTACAAGTAAATTAATCTCTGGTCATTTCTCTCATTTCTATGTGTATAAGGTATCACAATTCTGTATCTCTTCTGTGACTCTGAGATGTTTTATTCAGCTTCTGTGTTATTATCCAGGGAGTAATTAAAATCACCTATCATGCAAGTATGATCTTTCTTTTATTTCATGCTGCCATTTCCAGCTTCTGGAATATTTCCCATCTCTTTTTTTTCTGTGTTGGCTCATACACATTCATTAGTGTTAACATATTCTCCATTTTCTATATTTAGTTTCATCATTGAGCACCTGCCAGGAACCACAATTTTTTTCTATTCTTTTTTTGTCATCTCTTCATTACAAATGTATATTTCTACTCCCTCATTTTTTTCTTTTAGGCAAAAAAATACAAAACCAAAACATGCATCTCTTAGTCCATCTAGTAATTCGTACATGATTTTAACAAAAAGTCATGATATCAAATAATAAATAACTCAGCTAAGAATGATGCAATTAATGCTTGAGTCTTTCCTTATTTTGAGCTAGTAACATAAAGACACAGGATTTTTAGGTTTTCTTGTTTACATCTCTACCTTTTTCTCATCTTCAACTTTTTATTTTTCTTTTCTTTGGCAAATTAAATGTTTTACTGATGCTATGTTATTCCACCTCATTTTACCTGATAATTAACTCATCATCTGCCCTCTAGGCTATCCTCATCTGCATTTCTGTTTCTATTACTGATTCTGATAAAAAAGGCATAATTACACTTTTTCCATATTTTGCTGAATCTTTAGTCTTTTTCAATATTATGTTTACTTATTTTACCACTTTTCATTTTTTGAAAATTGTCAATAAGGAATTTCACAATCAATAGTCATTCAGTCCATCAGGCTTGTTGTTTAGCTAATAGCTAAGTTGTCCTAACATTTCATCTGAATTCTTCTTAATGGTTGTCAAGGTTTCTGCTTTACGTATTTATCTCTGTAGCTTGTTTCCAACTTCCACAACTCTTTGTGTGAAGAAGTGCATCCTGGCTTCAGTCCTAACTACACTTCCTCTTAAGTTCCGCTGCTGTCTCTGAGTACGTGACTCGCTGTTAAATTGAAAAATTCTTCTGGATCTATTTTATCTACTTTGTGAATTTTGAAGACCTGGATTAAATCACCATGCAGTCTTCTCAGCTCAAGACTAAACAGGTTGTTCTCTAAGCCTATCAGAGTATGACATGTCTTTAAATCCTAGAATTCACCTGGTTGCTCTTCACTGCACAACTTCAAATGCTGCTATATCTTTCATGTAATATGGTGATCAGCATTTGGACAGAATACTAAAGATGCAATCTCATTAGTGCATTATATAGTCTGAACATAGTGTGCCTTGATTTATATTCAACAATTTTTATAATATATCATAACATTCTTTTTGCCTTTTTATAGCTTCTGCACATTGCTTGGATGATGAAAATGTGGCAACATCAACACATAAAATCTTTGTGGAGTTTGCTTCCTGTTATTTAATTTTTGGTGTTCCTGGCACAAGTAAAATTTTCTTTAATGTAATATTTTTGCTGTCTTTTCAATATATTTTTGTTATAGGTTTGTCTTTTCTTTGTATTTATGCCATATTATGATTTTATTAATATTGTGTTTTTGTTTATTTTTCTATACTGTATTATGTTAATCATGGATGCTTCAGTTTTAATTATCTACCCTGCTTCCTTAAAGTGGAGGACAAAGAGGCAGAGCCACCTGATGATGTCACTTTGACCAGCCCTAGCTGTATAAAATGAAAAGCTGCACTGAAGCTTTGGCGATGTGATTGTGATCGCTATTACACTTTTGTGCTTTTTACTGCTGTTTATGGATTTCCAGGATTTTTTATCCCAGCCCATTTTTAAGGTCCTGTCTCCATTTTGTGCTACTGGATTTGTTTGTGTAAGCAATACCTACAGTTTTGCTCCTTCTCTCTTGACTTATACTTTTTGCTGTTTGATTATTTAAATTTATAAAAAAAACTTTGTTCTGGTGTTTTGAGTTTGATGGTTTCCCCTGCTTCTATTCATATTTTGGAGCATTTTTGGACTTGTGACCCATTTTGCACATTATTTTTACTGCCTCCTCAGTGTCTGCAACTCCCATTTGTCAGTAGGGATGCCTTCATAATGATATTGCTATGAATTAGTTTCATTTTTGAATTCTTTCAGACATTACCTGCAGTCTTTTGCTGTTAATTTGGGCTCTGTTTGTGGTTTTGTACATTGAAGAACACAAATCTAGCATTTGTTTGTAGAATCAAAATGTTTTTCACAAAGTTAAAAATCATTTATGTCTTTCTGCATCCCCATTATTGTTTATCTATATATGTAGATATTTGATTACTCCTTTTATTTGTGGTTGTCAAGATGTTGCTATTCAAGGACAGTCAGAAATGTATGATGGGCGATGTCAGTTGCACAACAGGACAACGTTTGTATAATGCAGTACGTCCTTATCCATATTTTCCAGATATAAACAAAACCTCTTGCTCGCATGTACTTTGCTTCTGACTTTCATCTTATCCTTAAATAACCTTTTGCTATGATTTTTGACAATGATTCTGGTTACTGCTAGGGCTTTGGTGTAAGATAGGATTGACTTTTTAGTATTGATTTTTAGCTCATTGTTCACACAACATTTCATCTTTGAGCAGATTTTTACTGAGGCAGAATAAGTAACTGTTATGTCTTTCCAAACTTTCCTTTCTTCTCTTTCCATTTTTCATAATGCATCCACATACTTTCATTAGTCTTATTTACTCTAATTTACTCTGTCTCTTTTCTCACTCCCCTTTCTTTTTACCATTTATTTAAATAGTACATCACCCCTATTTAATCCTGGTATTCAATTTTAAGCAAATTACATTATTTCACCAGGATAGATTTGTCTGATCTATGTAGAATAATTTTTCAACTGAAACCCTCCACCAGTATCCTTGAACCAATACCAATAAGCTTTTTATAATATTGTTTGACTATTTACATTACTCGTCTAATTGTATCTAATGTGGATATATTTTGTACCAGTTTTGTCTGAGGTCATAACCTGAAATCCATGCAACACTTTGAAATGTTTCAATAATCAAAGTTCAGTGTATCTTCATAATATGTATTTAGAACATAATGTCACAGGTGTTTCTTGATTGGCTCTATTTGTATCATCCTAATGATTTTCAGTTTTTGTACACTAATTTCCCTGCCTTTATAATTTTGTCTTTCAAATCAAGTAAATTGCTTTGACTTTAAAAATATAAATTCTGCATTCCTGAGTTCAGATTCCTTTAACGTCTATAAGATGTCCATTATTACCTGTCCTGCAAAAGAGTCACTTGCTTTGAAGATCAGACTGCTTTGATTGGTATCTCATAAACATACAATATTGTGATACAGAACTGCATGCTTCCTTTGAAAGTTAACATATTCTGGGGACATTGGTTTCTAATCAGCATACAGTAATATATGTACTTCTTGATAGCTGACAACAATACTATTGTTTCACCAATGAAAATGTGTTTACACCATTGCTGCACAAAGGAAATTGATGTGTACCATTGTTTAATCAATCGTCATGTTCATCTAGGCAGAGACTGAAGCAGTTATATACTTATGAGAAGTAAGCTGGTGTAAAGAGAGAACAATGTCAACACCACTCACATGGAGTGCAGAAACTCGCAGACAGACCAGGGTATGTGGCTGAGATGGAAGACTCACAAGAGGGCTGAGCAAAGCCAGTAGACAAGAAGTGAGGTATGCTTACATCGTCATAGCAGCACGTGGTACTCAGAAGGGAAAAAAACGCTCAGTTCAGGAAGGACAGATGGCGATAGGGATTTGACAAGTTAGCAAGATATTTGTTGGAAAACAAGCATTCAGCAAACAGAGTGTTTCAGTGAGATAGTTGGAAGATTAATTGTTGTGGTATTACAATGTGCAACTTGGACTTCGCGCAATCTTAGGTTATATCCTCCGCTGTTATGTTTTAACAAACTTTTAGGTTTTAGCCTCTGATATTTTTAGACACTTGTCTACTTTTTAAAATTCTTGGTGGATTTTAACTTGTCTGGTGTAATACAAGTTACTGTTGCTTTTCTTGAAATTGCTGCTGTGTCTTTCATTGTGTGTTTACTCACCGCCCAATTTAAAAAAACCTATGTGTTATTATCTTTACATTTTAAAGGTTATTAATGTTAAGATCCAGATTAGAACTTTTATTATTAAACTTTTAGTCTTCGTACGCACATAAGAATGCCAATAGTCAACAACAAAAACCAGAGCTTCCTAACCAAAAGCTTTGCTTCTTTCTTAAACTTTGCGCAAGACTTTCAGGGCCAGATGCATTGGGTTTGACATATTTTAGGCCCCCTAATATCTAGTTCTAAGTAGTGAAGAGTATGTGAATTTGAGTACAGGTTATATACAGAAAACCTGCATAGTGCAGAAGTGCAAACCTTTAGAGTCTGAATAGGTTTTACACATAAAAGGTTCCGGATCTGAGATGGTGCTGAAGGGGTGGTCTCTTTATGAAGTCTGATGTCATCTCTTCATTGTCCTCATCCGTAATTGGACTACTATAGATTTCTTCATTCCTGTGTTTTGTTTCTGTGTAGCTAGGGATAAAAATTGTACTTAGCAAAGTGTTCACTGTTTGAAGTGCAAGAAATGAAGCTATGTAGGAAAGTATATTTTCAGCATATGTGTCTAACAGATAAAGGCTGTTTCCATTTGAAAGCCTCTCTCTGATCTTACCCTTGCTGGTTTGGCCTTAGTATAGGACAGAGAAAGCAGAATATATTTCTGGGAGTGATATTGCTGTTCACAATTTGCAAATGCTTTGAGGCAATACTTTCTTGTGAAGTGAAAGATACAATAAAGGATGTTTAAATTATTGCAGAGGCGCCCAGAACATGGTAGCACATACTTTGAACACTGTGGCTTTGCAAAACAAAAGTTTGTTTATCATTTCAAATCCAGAATTTAGAATGCATCATATTTCACCCATCAGGTAACAAATGTGCATTTCTATTTTCATCTAGTGTACAATTATCAAATGCTTTAAAGGGCATATAATGTATTTTTCCTTGCCTTCTGGCATACCTTGTTGGATTTTGACCTTGTCAGATCTTTTAAGCTAAGAAAGGTGAGACTAATGGATGACCTTAAAGAAAAACACGTGTTGTGGAAATCAGTGGTTGGATGCAATGAGGGAAAAGCTTCCCTCTGGGCTGGAAATCAATAAATCAATGTCTCAGTATACCATAAGGAGAGGCAGAACCATCACTTAGCGGAAAGCTGTTAACCTATAGCAACTAATTTATATTAAATAATACAGTCATTTTTCATGAGAAAATAAAACAAATATGACAATAATGACACTGCAGCTTTTAAAGTGTAATTTTTGAAAATCAGACCATGCTGCCTTTGATAAATCCAACAAACAACAAAGACTATTTTTCTTATGTTTAACATTTTTATTTGCTGGGTCTATGTGAAATTATTACGTTGTATGGCCTAGTGACTAAGGCATTGGACCTTTAAATGTACATATTTTTATAGTAGATGACACTCTACAAATGGCACCTTTATTAATAACATAAATGCAGTGATGGCACATCCATGCAGTTTTTTTAAACTGCTTCTCCAGCGGCAGATTCACAGGAAGCCTATTCAGACAGAGCTGGGCAGGGCAAAGATCCACCATTGGGTGAGTACATATGCCAGTTCATCTGTCCTGCATGTTTTTGGACTGTGGGAGCAAACAGGAGCACATCTAAACAGAAATAAGGAGAACATGCAAACTCCACACAGAGTGTGCCTGGGGCACTCGTCACAGTCTCCATGTTACAAGGCAACAGCACTACCTCTACACCATCAGGGAGAATATAAACTGCCAAATTAACAATTTTATATTCCAAGAGATCAAGGCCTCTTTTTTCACTAATTGAGCTTTCACGCCAAATTCTTCTCCTGATATTACAAGATGTTTTTAAACTCTCTTCCAAGGTCACATACTGAGAAGCCAAAAAATCACTTCCTGGACTTTTTGCTGCAGGGATACTAGTTTTGAACTCTCCCTGGTGTTTACTAATATCTCTACATCCATGAGCCTTCTATGAAGAAGATGACATAGTCCTCTAAGTCTCAATATGGCTATAGTGGCCAGAATGTATGAAACCTACTTTCTTTCTCTATTACTTCAGAATGTTTCTGCATAGCTATGTGACATTGTGACCAATAATCAACACCAGCATCTCAGTAGCAAGTCATGCATTTGTCAATTTGAGGGGGCAGATGTATGGAGACTGACATGAAAAGCTCAGAGTCTGAACATCAAGGCAGCTGAGCAGTTGGAGCAGCCAGCTTCCATTTCCTGCCCTATGTAGGTGAATAACAACATTTAGCATCTGCTAGCAATCTAGTAGATTCAGCCTGAAATATTCTTTTTGTGAAGCATCAGAGGTTCTAGAAGTGGAATTTTGTCAGATTTAAAACTTGAGGCAGGATGTATTGTGCTATCATAATTTGTTGGCATTATAACTACTTGTATTGGCTTCAATTCCTCTGACCCAGTAATGATTAAACCAGATTCAGAAAATAATTGAATGGAAAGTCTAATTAGTGAAACGTTTTGAGTGCTTATGTGTTAACAGTTATATATACTAAAACTTCACCAAACCAATAACAACAACACCTACTGAACACAAAGAGGACAACAAAACTACCAACACTATGCATAGATTTATACAAGTATCTTTTTAAATTCCATAGATTTTGATCAGATGCTCCTTTTGGGCGTACAGCAAATGATCATTTTGTGTCTATTACTCTCTGGCGCTACCAAAGAGACCAAACCCATTGTCTAAGATAATTTGTAAGAACAATGTGGCCAATGGTGTCTAATGCTACACTCAGGTCTAGGAGAACAACAACAAATATGTGTCCACATTAACCTGCATGTCATTTACTACTTTAACCAGGGCAGTTTCTGTACTTTGACTCACTCTAAAACCTGACTGAAATGTATCAAGACTAGAATGCTCATTTATGTAATCCTGCTGAAAAACTGTGTTTTCTAGAATTTACTTTAAAAGGCATTTAGAAATAGGTCTGAAGTTGTCAAAGACAGAGGAGTCAAGATTATTTTTCTTGAGCAGGGGTTTAACGACTGCAGTCATTAGACAGTTTGTGAAGACCCCCATATCTAATGTTGAGTTTGCTATGACAAGTACATTATCAATTAACACTTCAAAGACTTATTTGAAAAAGCCAGTTGGGAGTGTTGAAGGACACAAGTGGTGGGCATTAGTTGAGAAATTATTCTACGGAGTTCAGGTAAACCTATTTGAGTGAAGGAATTTAATTCACTAAAAATCAGATGCTGAGGTCCAAAAGGATTCCCTTTGTGGGAACGTATTATATTATATTTTATATAATTTATTGAGCATTTAAAATGCTGCAAAAGCTCACAAGTTTCACTAGACGTTTCCTGGAGGCATTCCATTGATTGAACTGGGTTTAGAAGATGATCAATAACTGAAAATAAAACTCTTGGAATTCCAGTGTTATTATTATTAATTTTTAGAACACTAGGAAAGCCTCTCAAGGATGACTGCTTTGTTATATTCAGTTATATGTGCCTTTAATATTTCATACTGGACTTTTAACTTAGTTTTCCTCCATTTATGCTCAGCTCTGCTGATTTTTTTTTTACATTCAGACATTTTTGCAAAGTATTTTACATTCAGACAGTCTTCCAAGGTACTGTATTTTAGTGTAGGAGGATTCCTTAATAATTTTTAGTGGCCACAATGTCAGCTGTAGCACTCAAATTTTTGACCTTACTGTTATATTGCTAGCTGTATTAAGGCAAGCCCTAAATTTAGACTGATTATTCAGATTATTCTCATACCTAGATACTGCTAATTTATCATAATAATGTTTTTTAACAATACACTGCTCTTTAGATTTACTTGCCAGTATTTCCACAACAAATAAAATGCAGAAATGGTCAGATATACTGATATCTGCAACCTGCCTCACATCAGTCTTCGTCCTTCAGAATTGACTAAATGCAGTGAGTGCCCTACCTGATGTGCTGGCTAAGATTAAAAGAGTGCAGTAAGTCAATACATTCTCTTGCTTTAGGATTGTATTTGTTATCTACTGTATATCTAAATTATATATAACTATATATATAAATATATATATATAACTATATCTAAAACACCTACGCAATTAGGAACCTGCCATGATTAGTTATTATCATAGATTCTAAGTCAGAGAATTCCTTGACAAAAGACAAATATTTTTGAGGTGTATAAGCTGTCGATAAGAGAGACTACAACTCTCCTTGTGTAACTATGGCAAGATGCAAGAAAAGATGCAAAAGTACCAAAACTAGTATCTTTATAGTCTAATTGGCATGAGAAAATACTTGCTAAACCACTGCCTTTCTTACCTTGGTAAGAAAGAACAAATTCAGAGATGCTGCTTCAATTAATACTCAAGCACTGTTGCTGCTGAGCTATGTCTCACTCAGTGTAACAAAGTCTGTTTTTCTATCACTGATAAGATTGTTAATGCAAACAGTCTTATTAAAACAACATTTCATTTTTTGGAAGAGCAGAAGTATATCTGAGCGTTAAGGTGACTAGAAATGGCAATTAAGTTATTTGCATTTATACCACTTTGTCCGGATCTTTTAGTTAAACTATGGTATGCTATCACAGTGCGAATATTGTGTGCATCTGTAGGTAAACCCACTGAAGAATTATAATTTCTTAACACAGGTTTTAGTTAACATTGGTCCTAAAGCTACATAGTCAAGAGCAACAAATTATCTCAAGATAAGAACTACAATATAAATGAACTAATCAGCGAGAGAACCGAAATTTTGTTTGCATTTCTGTCACTATTTATTTGCATTACTCTCACTCAAAAGTCAGTTGTTCTCTAGAATCATGTAAAACATTTTCATACAAAGACACATTTCACATTCATTCTCATTTCATACCAATATGCAACATATGTTAGTCACACTCACAAGTGGTACAAGAGTTGTTTAAGTAATGAAGGTCACAATTTCACTTATAGAGTGTTGCCCATGATCATACATTTGGGATGTGGGATGATTGTAATTTTGGTTAAAGCAAAGTGGTGGAAAAGTGGAGAGATACATTTTTGTGTTTCCATGATCAGTACCCTCTCTATTTAAAACTGTAAAGTAACCACAATTCCAGGTTTATATCTATTCTCGTGGATATTGTGGTGCTTAATGCTGCTGTTTCACCTTGAATTCATTTCCTTTCTGTCTTTCTCTCACTCTGTCTCTCTGGTTACTCTTTGGTATTGGCTGGTAATTTGGCCCAACTCTTTTTTTGATGTGTCGTTTGCTCCTGTTCTCTACCATCTGGGTCTGTTGCTATGTTATTTTGTGGCATTCTTGAATTGGCTGGGAACTTAAAAAGGGGGGTTTTTGGCAACACTAGGGCATATTTAGTCTTGCCTTTACAATAGTAATTTTTCTAGTGCTGCTTTTGATATAGTCACTTTGTTTGGCATTTGGGTTTTGGTTGCTGTTTTCTTATTTTTTTAATCATTAAGTCTTTCTTTTGATTTATCATTTTCTAGTAATTTTGGATACTTTTTCATTATTCCTTTGCCTTTTCCATGTTTGATATCCAGACAGTATTTTGGAATCTGCTTTTAGATTACTGACCTATTTAAATAATATTATGTTTAAAATAACAAACCTGCTACATCATTTCCTATCTATCTATCTATCTATCTATCTATCTATCTATCTATCTATCTATCTATCTATCTATCTATCTATC
>JANRMT010062821.1:21988165-22003273 GCA_026402145.1 Polypterus bichir lapradei | reverse complement strand
GAAGTTTTAATTTACAAAGGCAATACATTTAAATACTGTGTAACTGTGAAACACAGATAACTGAGTTACATTGAACTATTATAGGCATAAAGGTGAACTGGTTAATTTTCATCCCCGGAGATTCAATGTCCAGCTCTATCACTTTCTGTTCTTTGCATGTGTGGATGGTTGTTCTCTGCATACGCCAGTTTCATTTCATTTCCTAAACACTATTATTATGGTTGATTAACTACTTCAACCTGTCCCAGCATTAATGAGTCTGGATAGGTGTGTGTGCGTTGTCAGTGTGGCCTGTGATAACATTCCATTTTTGGTTGTTTTTTGCTTTGTGTCTAGTTCCATCTGGATTGCTATCAAATCCTTATAAATGTGTAATGATTAAAGTGGGTCAAAAAATGGTTTAATGAATATAATTAGGAAACCAGTGTACTATGCCTAAGTAACTTTCCTTAATAAATATGTTTATTGTAAATTTTTATTTTTTCCGTTCAGTCCAATCTGTCACTTCATAAGTATCAGGGGAACTTTCTTGCTATTGCAGAATTGTTACTATTTGAACATTTCAAATCCTTGGGTTGACTTTCCAGGTAAATATACTGTGTCTAACCTATACTATGACACCCCCAGAGTCTCTGTCTTACCGATTCAATATTTCTTGTATCTTACCTTGCACACTAAAGCTATAAGAAGTTTGCAGAAATGCAGAAACTCCCAACAGGCACTGGACGTCATCATCTGCAAAGACTGTCTTCAAACAGACAATGCACTGCAAAGTTCTTGCTGCTTAAAATGTGTCCTTTGTGTAAACTTTTTGAATGTATTTATTTTTTAAAAATGCAGCAGCAAAGAAAACATGGATTGTATTGCATTATATATGAGTCACACATGGATAGAGCCTCACTATAGACATTGTTCAGGATTATTTATAGTGGATTAAGTTTCTAGAAGCTTTTCATTTTTTCTTCCCAGAGTCCCCAGAGTCACACCACAGACACTCACATATGTTCTCATAGAATATTTGTTCCTGTGAATGAAAAATTGCTAGAAAAAAAACCTTGTGGCAAAAGAAAAGACGATTAAGTTGAAATTTAGAGCAAAGACATGTTTTATTACAAAATACTGATTAATGTTAGTATTATTATTGTTATTATTATTACACTTGACTATAGCATTAGTCTTTAATATTTTACTGCTGGTCTGTATGAAAAAAATACTGCAGTGATGTTTTTATTTTCAAATTAACATTCTTTTTAAGTCAATTTTGTATTAACGATCATATATCAAGAATCAGTGCAACACATTCATTTTTGGGATGAATAAAGCTAACACACATGAGAAATACCCACACATCAGCACCCACTCAAAACCCCCTAACCCAACTCTGTAAGAAATAGCAAAAGAGATACAAAGGCTTTGAGATAGCCTAAGCTGGCTTCAAAGTAGGGGAAGGAAAGAAATCAAAAGAAGTTATAGTCAGGATGGGAAGGAAGTGGAGAGGGTACTGGCAAAGCACCCACCTTAACAACAGACCTAAGCAATGAGTAATAGAAAAAAGAGGGTGGTGGAACATTGTAACTGGATGTCAATGACTGGAAAGACTGCAATCATGGCCAAAGGTTTTGAGAATTACATAAGTATTGGTTTTCACAAAGTTTGCTGCTTTGGTGTTTTTAGATCATTTTGTCAGATGTCTCTATGGTATACTGAAGTATAATTACAAGCATTTCATAAGTTTCAAAAGTTTTTATTGATAATTACATTAGGTTTATGCAAAGAGTCAATATTTGCAGTGTTGGCCCTTCTTTTTCAAGACCTCTGCAATTCGCCCTGGAACACTGTCAATCAACTTCTGGGCCAAATCCTGAATGATGGCAGCCCATTCTTGCATAATCAATGCCTGCAGTTTGTCAGAATTTGTGGGTTTTTGTTTGTCCATGCACCTCTTGAGGATTGACCACAAGTCTTCAATGGAATTAAGATCTGGGGAGTTTAAAGGCCATGGACCCAAACTTTTGATATTTTGTTCCCTGAGCCACTTACTTATCACTTTTGCCTTATGGCACGGTGTGCCATCATGCTGGAAAAGGCATTGCTCGTCACCAAACTGTTCTTGGACGGTTGGGAGAAGTTGCTGTCTGAGGATGTTTTGGTACCATTCTTTATTCATGGCTGTGTTCTTAGGTAAAATTGTGAGTGAACCCACTCCCTTGGCTGAAAAACAGCCCCACACATGAATGGTCTCAGTATGTTTTACTGTTGGCATGAAACAGGACTGATGGTAGTGCTGACCTTTTCTTATCTGGACAATCTTTTTCTGGATTCCCCAAACAATCAGAAAAGGGAATCAGAGAAAATGACTTTACCCCAGTCCTCAGCAGTCCAATACCTGTAACATTTGCAGAATATCAGTCTGTCCCTGATGTTTTTCTTGAAGAGAAGTGGCTTCTTTGCTGCCCTTCTTGACACCAGGCCATCCTCCAAAAGTCTTCGCCTCACTGTGCGTGCAGATGCTCTCACACTTGCCTGCTGCCACTCCTGAGCAAGCTCTGCACTGGTGGTGTCCCGATCCTGCAGCTGAATCAACTTTAAGAGATGGTTCTGGAGCTTGCTGGACTTCCTTGGGTTCCCTGAAGCCTTCCTCACAACAGCAGTGGAAATGTGTTTTTTTGGGATGTCGCATGCGGCTGGGGGTGGAGCCCAGCCGAGACGCCCGAGGGGACCGGAGGAGGGCTGGTGCCTCCTCCCGACCACGAGGGGGCGACCGCCCTGGTTTTGTTGGGGGCCTCGGGTAGGGGGCTTGGAAGCCCAACCCTGTACGGGCCCGTGGCCACCGCCAGGTGGCGCCCCGGTGCCTGAAGAACCCTGGAGCCCAGCACTTCCGCCACACCAGGAAGTGCTGGGGGGAAGAAGAATGAGGACACCCAGAGGGCTTCCGGGTGCGCAGCCGGCACTTCCGCCACATGGGGGCGTGTCCAAGGAGGAGTGCTGGGAAGCAGCTGGAGCCCATCCGGGGTGGTATAAAAGGGGCCGCCTCCCTGCATTCGAGGGTGGAAGTTGGGTGGAAGAGGACGGAGCTGGAGAGAGGACTGGAGGCGGCCAGAAGAAAGGCATTTGGGACTGTGTAAAAGACCCAGACTTTTGGGGTGTCGGTGCTAAAGGCACGGGGTTTGTGTACTGCTACACTTGTAAATATTGTAAATAGTTGTGGTAAATAAACGTGTGTGTGGTGAAAACAACGATGTCCGTCTGTCTGTGTCTGGGGCCCGTTCCACAGGGATGAAGTTAATTTTCATGGCAAAGAGGGACTTTGCAATTAATCTGATTCCTCTTCATAACATTCAGGAGTATATGCAAATTTCCATCATAAAAACTGAGGCAGCAAACTTTGTGAAAATTAATATTTGTGTCATTCTCAAACCTTTTGGCCATGACTGTAGAGTCTGGAGTCATCATAAACATTCCTGAAAGACAGAACACCCTGATGCCAATACAGAATATAGCAATGTGAGACTGTCAAACTGGGCAAGAGCCAAGAAATGTCTTAACATTGCACTAATTCACAAATGCATATGAAATAATAGGACCAAATTTCAACTTTGAATTTAGTTTAATGTCAAAGAAAAGAAGAACATGGTTGCATCTATGAGCTGCTATGTTAGATTAAATGGAAACCCACAGAAGATTAACTTGGGAATCTAGTCAGATCAAAACTGAATGAAATGCAAATGCTAAATGAAACAGTTCGAAATCAAGTAAAGATACCCCACCCTCCCATATGTCACAAATAAAAGATATGTGTTTAACAGAGTCTTTTATTATTCCATGAGAAACAGGATATTAAATATTTAACAGTCCGTTATATAATGTGTTGGGAAAGAGTCAACATTGTGCTAATAAAATTAAAATGATAAATTATGTTCAATTTAATGATAGTCTGGAGAGAAATGACAAATAGAGAGAGGAAACTACTTCTAACTTCACCAGGATTTTAGAGAGCTTGTGAGTTGTCCTAACTTGCCAGGAACTTCTACAAGATGGCAAGAGATCGGCATGCACATTTCAGGAAAGCCGGAATGTTTTACAAACATTGGACAATAGTGAACTCATAGAAAGATATTGATTTGGCATAAATGGAATAATATTCAAAAACATTTTGTACACCACATGATTGGTATATCAATGTGGCAAAACCATGCACTGTTAGCTGAAATTAAAGTGTTGGTAACATAACCTCTTTTAGGTCATGGGGATAATGCAGCTTTCTTATAGCATTGATTTGAGTATGATACAACCAACCACTTTGAGAAGTTTGCACCAAACCTTGAACATTCTTACTAGGCATGAGGTAATGCAAACTATATTAATGAAAACTGGTTTTCCTGCACTTTTTGGTATGGTTGATGGCACACACGTAAATATTATTGCACCAAGTTGGAAGCATATGTGAAACACAAGAGATATCAGTATCCACACTGAGGTGGTCATGGATGTAAACTGTATTTTAGAAGACAGCATATAACCCTGAACATAAGTGGAGCTGGATGGGTGATTGACAGGGAAGTGTCACACAGGAAGAATGAATATGACTTAAACAGCACCAGACTAGCCGTGGTTAATTTCAGTAACTGTTATTTTATGAGGTGTTTTCCACTCCAATTACAGTAGGAAGGTGATTCTTCTAAAAGTACAGCTGTGAATCATTCATTGTGAAATAAACATGCCTGTTACCGGGCTTTACTCTCATTCAGTGTGCGTGTCTTGGTCTTTCCATCTGAGTAATGGTTAATGTGTTATTCCTGGTGTTGCTGCAAAGTGGTAACATTTGCTGTAAATGTCATGCCTTATTATGTTTTCCTTCTTCTCCTACTACTTTAAATATTATTATTATGATTATTTTAAATATTATTATTTTATAGTGATGCCTTCGTGTTATTATTAGAAAACTACAATACGTACAATACAATATGTGCCATTTTGTGGCTCAGGATGCTGTAAAATTGTGATGTCATTCTTTCTCAAAAATGAACACCTACTTCTCACTGGGAGTGGGTGTAGGATTCTTCATAACTACTTTTAGTGCAGTTCCCAGGAGTAATTTTTCGACGGCTGATAAATGCAAGCAAAGGTTTCCCTTCTTTTCTGGGATTACTTGATAGAGAAAGTAACTATATATGGACTACCTCATGGGTTTTTACAGCAAATGAACAATGTGACTGGGGGTCTTGATCAAGTCCACACATAATGAGAGAGTGTGCAATTTCAGTTTCAAAAGTAATGCCACTGGCTCCAGGAGACCCCCGTGACCCTGTAGTTAGGATATAGCAGGTTGGATAATGGATGGATGGAAAAGTAATGCCACTTAAACCTGAAAACCACTTTGCCAAGCCTTTTGATAGAATAGAATTTATTTTGTTTTTCTCTGAATATACAGATAATCCTACAAGTAGTAGGTTCTTGCAGCGTCCACAGGTTTCTTGGTCTGTTAATTTTAATTTAAATCTAGCAATGCTCTTATTTTGTCACCATGTTGGGAGACAGTGGAGTGAAAAGAATGTATCTCTTTTTCGACCTGGGATTGTCCTGCCTTAATACAGGAAATTTCAAACTACAGGTCTGTAAGATGAATTATCTTCCAATATAGGAAGTCTGATTCATTGGGAAGACTTCCTCAGTGATTCAAAGGCTGCTGAAATACTTCTGTATGCCGAATTAAACATTTTGCACAGTAATCAAGGGTATTTTTTTCCTGAAAATGATTGATTTTAGTGAATAACAGAGGAGATAATGAATGACTAATTAAAAAGCAAGTGCATTTTACACGTTCTTCCAAAACCCTTCATTAATCGACATTTAATAAACAAGTTTGAAGTACAGTACTTTATTGTTAGGCTCCACCCCAGCATCCATAACAGAAAAGCAAAATGTCGATGACAGGAACATCGATCCCATGAATGTCAATGGTCAAATATGTGTTATACTGTCATACCAGACATGTACAAATGTAAAAAAAAAAGCAAAACAAAGAATTAAAAAATTTTACCACACCTTGCTCATGTTTAATCTGCTTTATCTGAGTACAACCCTTTCCAGGCTTGTTCCTAGTCTTCGCTGTTCTAAAAATCATTCTGTCTGCCTATTTTGTCTCCAACTTTTCATACACCTCCTCCAAAACTTGTGTCTTGGCTCTTCCCACTGTCTTTTGTTTTCCTCCCTGTTTGATTTCCTATACGTTTCTCTATATTTCTTCCCCCAAATTGGTACCATTTCTTCTTAGCCTTTATCACATCCTGTCCCCCCTCTATTCCACCACTGTATCTCTTTGTCCTATGGTGGGCTCCTTCATATCAGTCTACCCAACACCTCATCACCTTTAAATACAACTTTGCTATTCTTCTCCTACCATTCATCCACACTCTCAGATGACTACACTTCATTTAAAACTTTCTCCCTAAACCTTTTAATCTCCACTACTTTATCCCTTGTGCTGCTTGCTCTGTTTTTTTCTCTCCTGCTGATTCCGATCCCCTAGCCCATCACCAACACTTTATGCTGTCACACTTTCCCCATTTATGACCTTACAATTTGCTTATCTCTTTCAGATGATTTTCTACACTTTAGAAATTCTACTTGGCTTTCCCTTCCTCCACTATTGTAAGTCACAAGCTGATTTGCTTTATCTTCAAAGATGTGTTAACTATTTCTAGATCAGATGCCTTGGCAAAATCTAGTATCCTCTCCTCTTCTACATTTCCCTCCCTTTCTCCTCTCCCTCCAAGTACCTTCCTACCATCTCTCTACTGTGCAGGGGTGTGATCATGAAAGTCTTGGGCTTTCATGTTGTTAATGCAACAAGGTTTAAAGGCCATCCCTGGCAGAAATGTTTAATCTAAGATTGTGGATAACTTTGTGAAAGAAAAAATCCCTCTATACTAGTTTTGTTTCTCTTTGGTTTTATAACTCCCGCTATATTCTAAGACTTCACCTTTGAATTGCGTTCTGGTTTTGATTCTCAATTTATTGTGATCTTTGTTTCTGATCCTTATTGGCTCTTGATTACAAATTTGGCCTATTCATTTCCTGATCCTGTACTCCCCTCTCAGCCAAGCTTAAGCTTTGCATAACATTTTATTAATAAAAATTATGCATTGGCCTTGTCCTTTAAAATAGAGGTTTTAAAGTCCCCTCTCCTTTGAGGGATATCCTTGTAGATTTGGGACATTTAAAGCCATTTTGATCTTTTGCCTGGGTAAGATTTCAAGCCTGCCTGTTGAGTTTGGAGTTAAACTACCCAAGATATGGCCTGTCTCTTGGCAGGCTGGTAAAGGTCTTGGTCTGGTTTTGCTTATTTTTTGAGGTCTTACATCCTTTTTCACCTTTTTTTTACTTTTGTATCACATTTTTTTTTCTTTGGAAACTTCATTCCTTTAATGTGTGTAGTGACATCTTTTACACATTCCATAACTGTGTTAGCCAGTGTGATGTTCCATGTTGTAGTGTAATGGACTGCTAACATCACTTCACGAGAGGCCTACTTAATCAACAACCTGATTAAAAAGGCAGACACAATTATGGGACACACTCTCTACCTTCTGGGCATAGTAGCAGAAAAGGGAATAAAACAATGCTGCTCATCCTCTCTCTAACACACTAATGCTGAAGACCATTTCAGCTAACAAATTATTTAACAGAAGTGTTTCAAGAGCCCTTAGTGTGTTGCCTTTATACCTACAGCAATATGCCTTTATAATGCATTACTATGAGTACTCTCTTATCCTTAGCCAAGAAGGAAGTGTTAACATTTCTGTTATAATTGAGCTGGGAACTGTTTTATGTTCTGTTCGTTCATTTTTAAGCTATTTACTTATGTTAATGCTACACTTGTTAATTTTTTGTTGCATTTATTTTGCCTGTGTTATGTTCCATGTGTTGTGTGGATGGTCTGCCAAGAGGTGGGGCCACCTGCCAATTACTGCTAGGAAATCATTGTGAATGCACTCTGGAGTTGGTGAGTTACTGTGCCTTTTGCTGTGCTTTTCATAAATTTTCTGGATTTTGACCTTATTTTGACATCACCTCAAAATATCTGTATTGAGACTTGTTTGCATTGGATTGCTGCATTACTTTTCTACACCACTAAGGTTTTTTTGTGCCTCCAAGTAGTTCAGGGAAATAATCATTTTTATTTATCTAAAGATTCTTCAAGGCCCTTTTTGTGTGTAGCTGGCGTTTTTGACAGGAATTCCTCCCATCAAGTGGGCATTTTTAGAAGTGCTTTTGGAACTTATTGGGGCTCTCTGGTACTTTGAACTCTAAGTTCATGAGAAATTTTGTGCCTAAATAACCTCAAAATATTCCTCTCAATTTCAAAGCAAGCAAAATGTATTATTTCATCAAATGCATAGCAAAATTAGCCGTGAATATTTTTTTTTTCAATATCTACTTCATTTTCTTACCCTTCTTATTCCAACACAGCATACCAGGGGCCAGAATATGTCCATTCAGCAGTCACAGACAGTAGAGCCATCCATCACAGAGAGACACCAGCAGCCAAGTATACTGTTACAAACTGAAGTAAACAAATAACTTCACCTTCATGTCATAGGGATGTGGCAGGAACCCAATGCAGATATACAGGGGACATGTAAACTTGACAGAAATAAACACAGGAATAAAGGATCACAGTGGCCCTCTACCAGGCCACTACACAGCACTGATAATGATTGGGTAGTAGTCCGTAATATTTTTATAACCTTGCTGCTCTCTAATTATTGACTTCATAGACAACGTTTATATTGACTTGAATACCTTTACCTGGTGAACATTGTCTAATCACAATAGCATGCAAAATTGCTCAGTTGGTAGTGAGACCATCATCCTGCTGCTTCCATTCTCATAGCTCATTCCCGTCTAACAACAATACAAGACAGGGTACAGCAACACATAGGACCTAAATTACTAAACAGGGTAAATAACAATAAAAAAAAATGAAAATAAGCACATAAATATCAGATTTAAATATACAGTATGTATGGCACAGATATACTAAATATCAGAATACAAATTAACAATTATCCCAGTAATTGAATACTGCACAACATGAATTCTTTTTTAAAGTATGATATTTCCAGTCTTTGTCAGTATAAGGTCATTAGGAGCTGTAGCCTACTGTTGGAGCAATAGACTTAAACCAGATAGTGTACATATCTGGATTAGGAGGCTGACAGACAACAAACCTAACAAGCTACACATTTGATAAAATGTGACCATTCCATGTTATAAAAGTTCCAGCTGTGTTACAAAATTGAAGTAGTTTTGGTATATCACAAAATGGCCTGAAAATTTTTAAAAAGGGTCCCTAAAAGTTACATATGTTCCCTATGCCAAGTTGCCAGAGTTCCTTGTGGTTATAAAAGTTCCCTTCAAAGTTTCAAATGTTCTCTGCAGGTGCTTCGCCACCACATTTTTTAGGAACCAAAGACTTAATAGAAACTCAAAAACCTTTGAAGCATTTCCACTGCTGGAACTCAGGTCATTTGTAATCCCTAGGTAGAACCTGGTATTTTTTTAGCTCCTACTCCAAGGTATGTACTTTTTATTCAAAGTAGGAACTATCATTGGGACTCAGATGATGAATTGTGGTGATTAGTTGACCATAAGCATTAATGCCATCTTACAAATCTGTTAATAGTTTGGACTTTAGAGAGTTATCACTGAAGATGGTGTGCTGCTCTTCAAAGCAATAATCGAAATACTTCAGTGCCAAAAAGTTAATTTATTAGTTTTGAGTGTCCTGACTTAATTCTCCCAGACCTTCACATTTTTAACCTATCAATTGATGCATTGATATTCTCCTGAGCTATTCAGATTTCACAGACGCAGGCCGATTCCACAGCACAGTCATCATCATCCTTTGAAAACATCTTGAATGTGATATGAGGGATATCTTCCTAATTATAATTATAAGACAATTCTTGGTGGGAATACTTAAAATATCGTGCGCCCATTACCCTTATCATTATTGAGTATTAAACTTTCCTAAGATAACAAACTATATGTTTGGTAGATCAAAATAAACAATATGAGTTTTTATAAGATTGTCCTTTGTTTCTTTTCAAAAACTGTACTTTTTGATTACAATTAGGAACATGTTTGCTGGCTCACTGCTGTTCTTGGCTGCCTCATTAATTTATTTGTATCTCACTTCAAAATAGAATCTGGTTAAATAAGAAAAAATGTATGTGAATGATATGCAATGTGAAGCTAAGTACTATTAAGAAGCTAAAACTTTTAGAAGCATACTATAGGCATACTGGATGCCCAAGAAGGGTAACAGGCAGGGAAATCAGCACACTTCCTAATCCCATCATCTATCTTTATTATTGTTTTTTTAAGATTTGGCATCTCTATCACCTACTGGGATACCTTCTCTTTAGTGTCTTGGTAACATTGCATATTGCTGGCAAAGATGCAAATCTCAAATTGGCCTCCTCCTAAGTAACAATATATATATATATAATTTTTCATAAACAGAAATGCTGCGATGACACATCCCTGAAAGCCTGTAAGTAGGAACTCAGATATCAAGTAACTGGACGTGAGGACTAGTGGATCACTGGCTTCTCACCCTGGATGAAGAAGCACCATCTTCAGGTCATTCTGGCAAAGACCAGCTTCTTTATTATAACAACCAGCCCGCCCATTCAACCCTTCCATGGTGCTGATTGATGACCAGCTAGCTTTCACCAACCATGTTGCATCAGATGTCTCTCAGTCTTAGACATGTTTCCTGTACAACATCCACAAGATCTGACTGTATCTGCCAGAGCATGCCGCACAATTCCTGGTACAGGCATTAATGTTCTCACATCTGGAATACTGCAACTCTCAATGGGCAGGAGTACCTGCATGAGCTACCAAGCCACTGCATAAGGTTCCCAGAACTCTTCACACAACTTTTTTTTAACAATCTGAACCTCTGCATTTCCCAAAGCTAGGAAAGAAAAACAACTGGGTTTTCTTTATTTTTACCTATCAGTGGGACTCACCAACCTCCCTACCAGTCATAAGTCCAAATAACCACTCATTTCCATCAGCTGTCTTTTTAATTTCCTGTCTTGTGTCATGAATAGGTCCCATCTAGAAAAAAGTCCAATTCAGAATTTTGCATTATTTAAAGTAAATAAAATAAGTTTACTTGTTTTTGAAAGCTGAGAGTAAACATGGTTTAAAGGGGTATCAAGAAATGCCAATTTTCAGAAAGAATTCAATTTTATCTGCCAGTTTTGCTGGTATACTATATTCTATTAACAATAAATTCATTAACATGGTCTCCTCAGAACAGAAATGAGTGAAATATGTCATAAAGCTGTAGAACAAAGAAAATGATACTTAAAATAAGAGCAATAATTAATTTATTGACACCCAAGCATTCTGTTCAAGACATTAAAAAGACAAACCATTTATAGAAACAAACTCATTGACTTTCCAAATACACAGTCTTTTCTCTTAAACATATTCTCAGGTAGTTTGCCTTTTCTCCTGGAACCCTTAAATTATTATTTAGCATGTATTATTACATTTTAATAAGTATATTTCTTGTGTTTGCTTAGAATTATGTATTTTTAATTCTGAGATAAAACATTTCCACAGGTGAAGTTAGCTTATGGAACTCTATTTGCCCTTCTGTCTTTTCGTACTAAAGAAGACACTTATTTTCAGAGCTGAGGTTATGACATGAGAATCAGTATCCCCTGATTGTTACTTACAAATGAACACTAGATGGATAACAATGCTCAAAATCAGTTTAAAAACCATGTACACTGTATTTTCTTGTACTTTTTAGTCTATTGTGTATTGTATTGTGTCAGTCTTTCAAACTTGAAGGGTCACTCTTTCCACAGTTGGAGCTGTGCCTTGGAAATTCATGTTCCTTGTCTGCTGCTTGCAAAATGAACAAAAGATATATAAAATAGTCCAAAATCTTTTTACAAAATGCACATATGCAGTCTTATATTGTACCTTCTTATCTACTATACCCAGCCATCATTTCCTAATAGAGGGAACAGCCATTTCCACAGCTGAATTAGTTCTGTACCCCCTACCTGCTACTTGCAAAATGAACTCTAGATTGGTACAATTGTTCAAAATCTATTTAAAAACCTTGTAGATAGTCTTCTATCACACTTTCACATCTACTGTGTCTCTCCATCCTGTTTACTGGAGAGGACATCCATTTGCAGTGCGGAAGCTAGGTCATGGAGATCTGTGTCCTCTACCTGCTACTTGTAAAATGAACAATGGATAGTTAAAACTGTGCACAGTTACTTTAAATTATTGTAAACAGTCTTGTATCACACCTTCTTATCCACAGGAAAGGAACACTTTTTTACACAACTGGGTATATACTATGAAAATACTGTCCAGTCTGCTACTTGCAAAATAAACAAAATAGTGGGTAGAAAAAATTATGCACAATTACAGTATTTAAAAAGATTCTTTCAAAGTTCCTTATCTACTATATCGTTCTGTCCTTTCAGGCTGTTTAGGACAATCATTTCCATTGCCATTGCTGTGCTGTAGAATTGCATGTCCTCTGTCTAATGTTTGCAAAATGAAAAGAAAGTGCAGAAATCTTGAAAGCACATAGTCAGTCCTCTATAGCACTTTCACATCTACTATGTCTCTCCATTAGTCCACTAAAGTGGTCACCCATTTTTCACAGCTGGAGTTATGACATGGAAATGCATGTCTCCTTGTCTGCTGCTTCAAAAATAAGCACAAAATGGATAAAATTGTTTTAAATGAAATTAAAAACCTTTCAGACAGTTTTCTATCACATTTTCTTTTCTGCAGTACCCCTTTGTCCCTTATCACTAGAGGCGACACTCATTTACGCAGCTGGGGCTAACTGAAAAATACACTGTGCACTGGAGAGCCATTTACAAATTTCGTAATATGTGGTAGAATTGATTGGGAACAACTGCTGTTGTCAGATTTAAATCACTCCATATATTTATGATGTATGGAATAGAATTAAATATAGAGGTTTTCTATTTGTTATGATTGCAGTGTTAACATATCGATCTGATCCTCGTCCTAATGTAATCTATCAAAGGGAAAAGTATAATTCTGGTATATAATATTCATTGTAGTATTTATTCTACCAGTATTGCAAGTAGGTGCAATTTTGACAGTATGGTTTCTCAAAAAAGCCTTTGTTAACTCCTTTAATATCACACTTTGAAAATTACAGTATAGTAGAAAATTGTATAGTTATGATCAAATTTTGGATAGTGTTTTTAATTCTGATTTAATATTCAGGAACATACAGTCTTAAGCATTCAAAATATTATATGCCACAGGCTTAGACATTTCCATATTAAACAGTTAAATACACAGTATGGTCGGTATTAATATTAAGTCTAACACATTTTGTAAATATAACAGTTGAATTAATCTCCTAAGTGCAGATTTTAAAAACTGTTTTCTGTTGAAAAGACCCAAGAGAATAAAATAACAGGATGTCAAAAATGTTCAGTTCCAATGCCAACGTCTCAACTGATCCTTAAGCATTCAGTTCATTTTCCTTTTGCCTTGAAGTCTCCTCTCCACAGAAAGCAATATGTATAGTATGTATGTATGATGTTAAATTTCAGTTGTAAGTACAATAGGTCTCTCTTGCTGCATTTTCTTTACTATCTCATTAGATACATTATTTTGAATCAAACTTTGCATGAATGGTCTTTTCCATTATTAAGGCCCCAATAACAACTGTGCTAAGGTTATTGCAAATCTTACTTTCAATTATTGTTCAAAAGTAGTTTGGCTTTATTCATATTTCAATAAAAATAAAACAAAAAAGCTTGATATTTATTATTTTATTAATATTCAAAACAGTAAGATAAGTACAAATGTACAAAAAAATTAAAGTGAAAGGCATAGTATGCATTATGGTAAAAAGTAACTAAAAACATATAACCAAGAGAAAGGTGACTAAGCTCTTTAAACACAATGAATGTTTGTCTGAACTTGGGCTTTACATGTATAGACTTTTGATCAATATTTTAATCAACACATGATATAATTTTATAATTTAATAAATATATACTTATTTGAACTTATAACAATGAATTACTAAATGTAAGGACAAGGATTAAATGTAACTAAAGGATTAATTGAATGTTTTAAGTATAGGCATGTACGGCTTTTTCCTCACCTCAGAGGAGCCACCACGATAGCTGCTACGGTTAAAATGAAGTAAATGTGTAATGAACACCCCTTTAAAAAGCGAGGATAACCTAGTAAGAAAGTCCAACCCTGTTCTGAAGTGGTGATAAGATCAATGGGAAAACCCATAGGACACCACTATTAACAAAGTGATGTTTACAATAATGAAAGAACCGACTTGTATATAAAGTTACTGGTGGCTATAGAGGAGTCGTTAAAATGATGGAATTCTGCCTATTAAGAGTAAGATGACTTGATGTATTAGACAAGGTAATGGTAATAGAAAAGTATAAAATGTAATGAATTGTTTAATTAAGTGCTCACTTCATGGACTGAGACATTTCTGCATATCTGTGTGCAAATAAAGAATTGTTCTGCATTCTCATAGGACTCGAGATTGGCATCTTGAGAAAGGAGGAAAGTTTTTCCACTACACATGGTGTAAGATGTTACATTTTAGTTAAAGAAGAGCTAAATAAAAATATTACCATACTACTATTGCCTGAGTATTCTGGCTTACAAACTGTCCAGATATCATTATCTTATGACATTGACAGGAAGAATGTCATGTTTAAAAGAGAATTATTTTGTCTAATCAGCAAAAATGGAACTTTTACTGCAGTGACATTAGTATGTAAAGACTCAATAAAGCTTCAATAATGTCTTTTCTGAGAAGGACAATATTAATAGAACTGCAACTGAATAAAATGGCCTCTTCTGATTGAATCAAGAAGCAATCCAGAAACTTGTTGAGAAGAAAGTTGGTAATTGATTATTTTTTTGTGTGTCTTTTTTAATGAAAATTATCATCTTTTTTGGAACAATAAAACATACATATATATATACAGGGTATATATATATATATATATATATATATATATA
>JANRMT010062821.1:21969847-21986604 GCA_026402145.1 Polypterus bichir lapradei | reverse complement strand
GTTAGCGCAGGGAAGCCACCTACCAAATTTCGTGAAGATGGGGCCATGAATAAGAAAGTTCAACATGGCGGACATTGTTGACCGTTATGACCGTTACGCGTAGAATTTCGAAATGAAACCTGCTTAACTTTTGTAAGCTGGAAGGAATGACCCTGCCAAATTTTAGCCTTCTACCTACAAGGGAAGTTAGAGAATTAGTGATGTTTGGAAAATTCAATATGGCGGCCGACAGTGGCGTCATACCACCGAAATAAGTACGTACATCGGTTTTGGTTAGCGCAGGGAAGCCACCTACCAAATTTCGTGAAGATGGGGTCAGCCTTCTACCTACACGGGAAGTTGGAAAATTAGTGATGTTGGAAAGTTCAATATGGCGGCCGACAGTGGCGTCATACCATCGAAATAAGTACATACATCGGTTTCGATTAGCGCAGGGAAGCCGCCTACCAAATTTCGTGAAGATGGTGCCATAAATAAGAAAGTTCAACATGGCGGACGTTGTCGACCGTTATCGACCGTTATAACCGTTACGTGTAGAATTTCGAAATGAAACTTGCTTAACTTTTGTAAGTGAGCTGTAAGGAATAAGCCTGCCAAATTTCAGCCTTCTATCTACACGGGAAGTTGGAGAATTAGTGATGAGTCAGTCAGTGAGTGAGTGAGTGAGTGAGTGAGTGAGTGAGTGAGTGAGGGCTTTGCCTTTTATTAGTATAGATATATTATATATATATATATATATATATATTGTTACCAGCAGGGGGCATCACTGAACCCCTAAACTCTGAGATACGACTACATGACACTGTCCTGGGTTCAAACAGAAGATACTTTCATTTTACAGTACATTCACAGACCTCCAAATCCTTTTCCACGAGTGTATAATTCAATATATTCTCTCCCATTTAGTCATCTACTCTCCTCCCTACTCTGACTACTCATGGAAGAAACTTGGCGTCTTTTATGTTGGACACAGGAGTACTTCTGGTGCCATAGCATTGAAGACTGAAAGCACTTCCAGTTCAGGCAGAAGCTCTTCAAAGAGGATATAACAGTTCCATGCAGCACCCCCAGTTGGCTGTTCCATGGGACTACAGTTTCCAGCCTGCCCTGCAGGTCTCCATATGGGAGTGCCACCAATGGGATTTTGCCCATCCTGGCAAGGAACTGGCACCCATTCTAGTTGAGATGCTTGGCCATCCTTGTTATTCAGCATTACAACTTCCTGCCCTGGCAAGGAACATGCCTCTATCCTGGTCAAAACACCAGTGCATCCACTCACAATGTTTTGTTAAATTAATATATATTTTATATATTATTATATTTTAAAATATTTGCCCCCCTTTTTTCAATTTTTTTCTCTCTATTAAAATAGACAGTTGAAATATCTATTATTTTTGTTCTTACCATCTGCCATAGCATACATATTGCATACCAAGGATTTTTCCTGTCTTGCATCCAAACCTGCTGGGGTAGGCTCCAGGTTTCTTGCAATCCTACTCTGGATAAACAGGTTTAGATAATTTATATATTGTTCTTAATCTCAGATGGTGTCTCTGTCATTTTGTGCCCGTCCATGCACCTACTACCCGCTCTTAGTCTGCTCATTAAGGATTTACCATTCTTATACATTGGCTATTCAAGTTTTACCACCCCTAACCTTCACACTGATTGAAGTCTAAGAGTTTTGTTCTTCCTATGCCCCCATGATTTTCATGATCACACCTATCAGAACACAGTAGAATCTGTTTTCTGTTTTTTTATATCTTTTCAGCCCTGCAGATGGCAAAATTCTGTCTATAAATTGTATGTGCCTGAGATGGAATCAGAGATCAATATGGCTGGTAGAAAATAAAAAAGCACAGTAAGGGAGATTTTTTGATGTACTATTGAAGGCATTCATTATAAGCACATTGTCTTGGAGCTGGATATGTTGTGTGCTGAAGATATTTAGAGTAAAAAACCCTCAAACCTTAAAATTTGCCTACATTTCATTACAAATTGGCCCATTCTAGGCAATAAAAGGAAAAGATAAAAAGTGCCAACAGTATGCACAGATTTGTTCAACATAAATGGCATAGAAAACATTTAAAAATTTATAAAATTGTGTAAAATTGTTCATATTCAGTATGTGTTTTTTTTTACTTTGTTTTTATCAGACAAAAAACCAGATAGTAAACCGTGTAGTGTAGTAAGCTTCCATTAAAATTAAACTTATATCCAAATCCGTTAGGTTTAAAGTTCTGTTTGATTGTGACACAAAACTAAACTCTTTAGGAACTCTATGACATAATTACTAAAACAGAAACTAAAAGATATAAAATAAAATAGTAATGTCTGAAATAAAAACTAAATTGAAACTAAAAATACACAATGAAGGAAAACTAAAACTAAACTGAATTTCCAAATAAGATCAGAAAAAATACAGAAATAAAAACTAATATTAAAAGGCAAAACTATACTAACCTTGATGTATATACAGTATGACTCTATAGTGGTAGCACCAAGCAAGAGAAAAAAATAACACAATACATTACATATATAATAAAATATTCTGTCTGCCCATTAGTCCTATTCAGGGTACCATTCAATAACAAGGCCCTCACCCTTATACTCACCTTATAGTAAATTTGGAATTACCTTTAATAACCTAACTTGTATATCTTTGTAAATGTGGGAGAAAACCCCACAAAGAAACAGGACAAAGATGAAAATTCCACATGGATAACAACCAGGCATGATATTTAAACTCTGGACATGCAAAGCTATAATGTCAACCATTGAGCCAGCTTGTGATATTACATGACCCTTGTACTAGTGCTACAAAATAAAGGACTCCATTTCCTAGCTGCCCCGAGGGTACTGTCCTGATTGGATGTCTGAGGAGAACGCAGGGGCTGCTAAGGACAAGTGGGGCCGGCAGGAATCTTGAAAGGGAGCTGGCTAAGCAGTAAGAGAGAAGTCAGTTTTCGTGTTTGTGTTCACCCGTCTATTTTGCCATCTTTATCATCTCCTTTGGACTATCGTTTTTCCTGGATCACTGCCTATATGAATGTATGGACTGTATTGTACCTGCCTGTCGTGTGAGTAGTGTGTCGGATTTACCATCGCCATCATTGGAAAGAGCACTCCCTAATCACACCACCCCTTGCTGCATCAAGACTACTGGTAGAACTGTTTAATACATTACTTACAGAAAGCTGTTCCCTGGATCATCATCTTTTCCTTCATTTCACTTCATTTGTTACTGCTGCATTTGGACTTTGTTAAGGACTTTGTCATGAGTGTTTATTGTTAGATGTTTATTGTGTTGGTATTTGATATTGTCATTGGGAAAAGGGAGGGTTATTTGTCTATTTGTTGCTTATACTTTTGTTCCATTTAATATACATCATTTTTCTTTTTATATACTGTTATTTCGTGTCTCAGTGTGAGCGGTGTGAGTCAGGCCAAAGCTGGGTGTATCCTGGGATTCCCAACAAAAAAATAAAAAAAAATCACCTTCCCTACGACAGTGTGAATCTAAGCAGCTCCAGAATACTAGTCCCTTGTAAAAAATAAAAAAAAGTTCAACAATTGTGCTCATCTGTCTCTCGTTTCCAGAGACATTTGTATGGCACTGGCACAATCAGGCAGTATGTTTCTACTGTAGCTGTTAGAATACAGGTGAAGCTCACAATACTTTGGAAATGTGCTGGGAAATCATGTAATGTAATGATTTGAAACATTGTGTAATTTGTCATCTTCTGCAATGGCTAGTCATGTAATCCAACACCCTCAGGTGATGAGATCAGTTACTAAACTCATCAAGTCTACAACACAGTCAAAATAATGCACATGAAAGTGCAGTGAAAGGTCAAAATTCGAGATATGAGAACTTCAATTTTATCCTACTGCTGTTTGATATCTTCAATAATGAACTGGCCACATCGAACATTAAAATAATAAGTGACATTTTTGATCTAATCAGACCTGATACTGTGATACAACCTGGACCTGCTGGAGTAGTACTGTAAGAACTGGGCCCTTGCTATCAAATGGAACAATATATTAAGTGAGATTATTTATTTGTTTCTAGACAACATAACCCATGGTTTAAACAGTTTTTAAAATAACAGACAATTATCTAAATTATACTATAATTAAGTCAATTTCATCATGCTTTCTTTTTATGTCCTCACTTAAGTCTTAGAAGGCAAAGTGTAATTGGTACCAACTTGTTCTACATTTATCAGATTTTTTATCAAAGCAAAGAATTGTGCAATTCACTTTCTGCCAAGGAATGTGTCAGTTAAGATCAAATTAGAAGCACTTATGTCCTTTAGATCCCTTTAAAAATGTGATGATAATGCATTCTACATTTTCTTCAGTTCTTGAAGTGGATGGTTGTCCAGGGTGGTCATTGTCTTCCAGTGAATTCTTCTCACATCATTCACTGAATCTTTTGTGACACTCAAACATACTTGCATAAGACATACAGTCTTCCCTGTAAATCTCAGTAAGCATTTGAAAAGCTTCTGTTGGTGTTTTGTTCAGTTTTATTAAATATGTCAAATTGACACGTTGCTCAACTTTTAAACTTAGCCTGATTCCAGCACACAAGGGGAAACACAACTGCATTAAATGGTGACTGACAATCAACTAAATGGCAGAGAGTGTTGCCGTTTGTCGTGCAGGTTTGGACATGTTTAAACCTGCATGGCAAGTGCTCATAATCAGTTCTCACTGCTTTGTTTAAGAGACAGAAACACAGTCTCGTTATTTAATAGGCAGACTTTGTAGTGTAATCCATAATACACCCTATATCTTTGTAGATCTACATACATCTTACCGTGAAATAGGAACTTCTTTCATATATTACTACAGATAAAAACTTTAAATGTCATATGATCTCATCAACTCTATGGTAAATGTGCAGAAAGTCTTAGTTTGACAGGAAAGGCACACTCAGAACACTTCACTATAAACTTATTTCTTTATCAATTAAGCTCTTTCAATCCAATTTTCAAAATGGATGGTTCTGATACCCTTTTTAGTGGTTAAAGTATTGCTTTTTAAATTAATTCAGCTTAATTTAAATGAGCTTCTCCATTCTATTTATATTTTTAGATTAATTTTAATTTATAGTAATCTAGTTTCATATGCTGCATCATTGAACCAGGGTGATTGATTGTTATTCAGAGGAGACACACGTAAGGCTCTCAGAGCTGCACGAGGAGTCTGAGTGTCTGGCCTTGTGAGTGTCCTGGATAAAAACCAAGATCCAGGCCTTTAATGACCTTTTAGGCACTGCCATCAGCGGTGTGTCTGTTTGCGAGAGAGTGTCAAACTTGTCAAGAGGTTTACTTATTTCGGCAGTGACATTCATGTCTCTGGTTACTCTTCCTATGAAGTCAGTAGACAGAGTGGAAAGGCATGGGGGGGTCATGAGGTCGCTGGAAAGGGGTGTGTGGTGCTCCTGATATCTATGCAAAAGTACAAAGGTCCAAGTCTTTAGAGTCCTGGTGCTTTCTGTCTTGCTATATGGTTGCGAGACATGAACGCTATCTAGTGACCTGAGACAAAGACTGTACTCCTTTGGTACTGTGTCTCTTCAGAGAATCCTTGGGAACCTCTGGTTTGATTTTTTGTCGAATGAGAAGTTACTCATGGAGTTCTGAACAGGCACATTACTTGCATTATGAGGGAGTGTCAGTTACACCACTACATCCATGTGGCATGATTCACCAAGGGTGATCCAGATTGCAGGATCCTCATTGTTGAGGACCCGAGTGGCTGGACCAGGTAGAGGGTCATTTACGGGAGGGTGGGAATGGACCATGTGTCTGCCTGGGGTGTTGCCAACCAGGATTCTGAGTTGTTTTGTCATTTGGTGGGTGCACCAACGTGCTATACCAGAACATGCTCCCCAACCTGACCTGACCTGACACCTAAGGCCTATTATGTAACTGTGATATGACTTTTTGTACCTAAATATATCAATGTCAGCTTTTATAATGCAAACTAATGTAGACAATAGTGGCCTTTGTGATGGTCCAGGCCAGAGCCACACTCCCCAATTGCTTCCGGGAGCCTCTTCAACATAGAACTGTCATTAGTCATTAACCCAGATGAGCTGGGCAAATGAGGACACACAAAGCCAGCAAGGGGTTGGTGCAGAAGTACCAAGTGCTTTTAATAAAAAAACAAACAAAAACAAACAGTATTCAAAACTGCAGTGCAAAAGATTTTCAACAAACTAATAAATAATCTAAAAAAGCAAATTGAAATGTGGAGGTTAAAATATTCAATAAATAATCCCATTAAAATACCAGGCAGATTATTCCTTAAAACACAAGTCCCAATTCCTCTAACACTAAACCTCATGCTGCAAGGTCCTGAGGGGAGAAGCTGAGGAGATGCCCACCAACCGGCGCAGTCAACCATTCATAGAACTCCGTCTACCTCAGCCAGTCTGTTGGAGTCTGAAAGGAGACGCTATACAATTTGGCCACTCCCACTCTTCTGCTTAGTTCTAAGGAGCACCTTTTTTCCTGCCCCACACTCGAGTACAGTCCTGTTATTTGCCTCGTCAGGGGCATACTCCTAACCTCCATTCTATACCGCATGGGCTCTTTACCAATCCTGCCTCCTGCATGTGAATGCACAATCAGCTAAGCAACCCAATCAACCATGGAGTGGAGCTGGCATGCGCACACCTGACACCCGTTTGGAGTGTGCATGCTCCAGGACCATATTATTTATTTAAAAATTGCACTGCACCAACAAACTTCTATTCACAACCTTACCTATTGTTTTGTCTTGATAGGATCCTAAGGGACCCTATAGTCCTTTTTATACTCTTTATCACGTAGACCTTAACAAAATGTCTCAAATCCCATGTACTACTCTTGTCAGGTACTACAGTTCAGCACCTCCTCCCTTTTCCCTTCTACTTCTAATACCCAAGGCAATTAGATAGACTGAAAGAATAAGTAGTTATACTTCATAGGAGTTATACTTTAATATAATTATGTATTACAGATAACATGCCTGGAAAAGGTGCTATATAAATGAAACGTATTGTTGTTATTAAATTATAAGGAAGCAGAATACATCAAGTGTTGGTTAGAAATGAACACCACCTTCCATCCATCCATCCATCCATTATCCACCGCTTATCGGAGGTCGGGTCGCGGGGGTAGTAGCCTAAGCAGGGAAGCCCAGACATCCCTCTCCCCGGCCACCTCCTCTGGGAGGACCCCGAGGCGTTCCAGGGCCAGTTGTGAGCTATAATCCCTCCAGCGTGTCCTGGGTCTGCCCCATGGCCTTCTCCCAGTGGGGCATGCCCGGAACCCCCCCCCCCCCCCCCGGGAGGCGTCCATGGGGGCATCCTAACCAGATGCCCGAACCACCTCAACTGACTCCTCTCAATGTGGAGGAGCAGTGACTCTACTCCAAGTCTCTCCCAGATAACTGAACTCCTCACCCTATCTCTAAGGGAAAGTCCAGCCACCCTGCGGAGAAAACTCATTTCGGCCGCTTGTATCCACGATCTTGCTCTTTCAGTCACTACCCAAAGTTCGTGGCCATAGGTCAGGGTAGGAACGTAGATCGACTGGTAAATCGACAGCCTCGCCTTTTGGCTCAGCTCTCTCTTCACCACGACAGACCGTTGCAGAGCCCGCATTACTGCGGACGCCGCACCGATCCATCTGTCAACCTCCTGCTCCATTCTTCCCTCACTTTTGAACAAGACCCCGAGATACTTGAACTCCTCCACTTGAGGCAGTACTCTGCTCCCAACCCGGAGAGAGCATTCCACCCTTTTCCGGCTGATAACCATGGCCTCGGATTTAGAGGTGCTGACTCTCATCCCCGCTGTTTCGCACTCGGCTGAGAACCGCTCCAGTGAGAGCTGGCTTTCACTGTCCGATGAAGCCAACAGAACCACGTCATCCGCAAATAGCAGAGCCAAGATTCTGAGGTCACTGAACAAGACCCCCTCCCCCAAGCTCCTGCTCCTCCTGTACAGGGACTGAATGGCTCGTAACAACAAGCCTTGTACCCCGTACTCTTGGAGCACACCCCATAGGATGCTTCGAGGGACACGGTCGAATGCCTTCTCCAAATCCACAAAACACATGTGGACTGGTTGGGCAAACTCCCATGCCCCCTCCAGGATCCTGGCCAGGGTGTAGAGCTGGTCCAGTGTTCCACGGCCGGGACGGAACCCGCATTGTTCCTCTTGAATCCGAGATTCGACTATCGACCGAACTCTCTTCTCCAGCACCCCTGAATAGACCTTACCGGGGAGGCTGAGGAGTGTGATCCCCCTATAGTTGGAGCACATCCTCCAGTCACCCTTCTTAAAAAGGAGAACCACCATCCTGGTTTGCCAATCCAGAGGCACTGCCCCTGATGTCCATGCGATGTTGCAGAGACGTGTCAACCAGGACAGCCCCACAACATCCAGAGCCTTGAGGAACCCAGGGTGAACCTCTACTCCAGGGGACCCGCCACCTCAGAGCTTTTTAACTACCCCTACGACCTCAGCCCCTGTTATGGACGGGCCCCCCACGGAGTCCTCCAGCTCTGCTTCCTCTAAGGAAGACATGCTGGTGGGATAGAGAAGATCCTCGAAGTATTCCTTCCACCGGTCAATAATGTCTACAATTGAAGTCAGCAGGGCCCCATCTTCACTGTACACAATGTTCGTGGACCACCGCTTTCCCCTCCTGAGGCGCCTGACGGTTTGCCAGAACCTTCTCGGTGCCGACTGAAAGTTGTTTTCCATGGCTTCCCCAAACTCCTCCCATGCCCGAGTTTTTGCCACTGCAAGAGCCGATGCCGCCACACGCTTGGCCCGCCGGTACCCCTCAGTTGCCTCTGGAGTCCCACTGGTCAACCAGACCCGATAGGACTCTTTCTTCAGCTTGACGGCCTCTCGAACCTTAGGTGTCCACCACCGGGTTCGTGGATTGCGGCCACAAGAAGCACCGACAACCTTGCGGCCACAGCTCCATTCTGCTGCTTCAAAAATAGAGGCTCAGAACATGGCCCATTCAGACTCAATGTCCTTCGCCTCCCTCGGAATGAGGTTGAAGTTTTGCCGGAGGTGGCAGTTAAAGATCTTTCTGACCGGTTCCTCTGCCAGATGTTCCAAGCAGACCCTCATTATTCGTTTGGGTCTGCCTGGTGTCACACACGTGTGCATAGGAGGCAGCTGAAGGGCTTAGAGAGGACTGATTATACATCTGCCCGGGGGGGGCGGGGTACGCTGACGCTCTTTCTAAGTTCCCTACAGGTCTTTCCCGGGAAATCCCACCAGGAGCCAACACCTCGAAGCGGGACACATCACTTCCGGTCCTGAGGATGACATCACTTCCGGTCACGGGCCCGAGGACGACGTCACTTCCGCCCAACATCCTATAAAGCCTCCCGCCTTTGCTCTGGGAGGCAGTTCTGTTTTGGACTCTGTCGTGTAAACTTGTATTACATGAATCATTTGCTTTTGCAGCCAGGATACCCCATTAAATGGGTGGCTGCCCCAAACCTTGCCATGCCTGTGTCTCTTCTTATTACACTGGTCTGTCCAGCAGCCTCTCCCGCCATCTGATCCAACTTACCACCAGGTGGTAATCAGTTGACAGCTCAGCCCTTCTCTTCACCCGAGTGTCCAAGACATAAGGTCGCAGATCTGATGACACTATTACAAAGTTGATCATCGAGCTGCGACCTTGGGCATCTTGGCGCCAAGTGCACTTATGGACACCCTTATGCTCGAACATGGTGTTCGTTATGGACAGTCCATCAACTGAACACCACTCGAGTTTAGATCAGGGAGGCCGTTCCTCCCAATCACGCCTCTCCAGGTTTGACTGTCGTTGCCGACGTGAGCATTTAAGTCTCCCAGCAGGACAATAGAGTCCCCAGAAGCTGCACTTCGCAGCGCCTCTTCCAGGGACTCCAAGAAGGCTGGGTACTCTGAACTGCTGTTCGGCGCATAAGTGCAAACAACAGTCAGAGTCCTTCCCCCAACTCGAAGTCGTAGGGAAACAACCCTCTCGTCCAACGAATACCACCTGATAATGCTAAACGTGTAGTTTCAGGTGGTGAAATAACTTAGGCTCTTCCTGTTCAGTTTCAGTTTATCATCCGCACAGGCCCAGACAGCCTGACTGTCTTAGTATGTCTGCTGAGAAAGACTTGTCTTCTGGTTATGCAGAAATAACAAAATAGAGCTAGAAAGGCGAGGTGAACAATGTATACCCATTCTTTTCACAAGTATTGGTCAAATGAGGTGTTGTGGTACAGAATGGACCTCAGATTCTAAAACAATCCTAAATAGCCACACTTCAGACAAATGGGAGCACAAATTTCCTTTTCAAACCTTCCATCCTGTGTAGGCTTTCCTCCTTAGGAGATGGGCTCATGTGTCTAACCATCTCCTTTCCCCTTTCCAGGCCATGATGTGCAGCGATAGCCCCACATTACCTCTCCCCCACCATAAATTTCACTTCCTGAGTCAGTACTTACTCCTAAACAGTCGGAAGTTGCCTCTTGAAACAATATCTTTTACACCGCAGAAGATTAGATTAGATTAGATAAACTTTGTTAAACCCATGGGAAAATTCATATATATTTATGTGGTACAAAGCTTTCTAATCAAAAAACAATCTAATGTAATACAAAGTTAAACCTATTCTTAACACTAGATTTACCAGAGCCTATGAAAAAACTCTGTCTCACCTTAAATCGCTTCTCGCCTCTCCGTCAGCGTCTTTTGTCCTTTAAATCTGTTGATAAGCAGCAAACAGCAAGCAGTCTGCTATCACATCCGAGCACCCCACACAGTTTTCTCCGCTCAAGTCTGTTTACCTGCATGTCAGTTGCTTAGAGTTGTATAGAGTGAGAAGTCAAGCAAAATCACACCTTTTATAAATACTACTGTATATCGTTATTTGGAACACATGCATGTCATGTGTGTTCCATGTCTACAGTGATCTATGTAAACACATCGTTAAAAAAGAAACATTTTTCATGTTTTAGTAATAATTGACAAAATGTAGACATGATGTTTATAATGCGTGAAGCCTGAACTCCAAATATCAAAGAAACACTTTCACAAAAGGTAGAAATACAACAGAACAAGTGCGCTTTTATTCAAAAATATAACTGCAGGAAAACAACACGCATTAGGGTGTGACATTGACACACATTTACTACGACTGCTTCAGTGGCGAAACGGTATCAACACTTGACTAGTAATCAAAACTTCATGGGTTTGATCCCCGACGAGTCTGTTTTGAGAAGTCAGCTGCTTTTATTCTTACTATATTAGAATAAAAACATACATTTGATTTCAGTCTGTAACAGCCAGTGTAAGTGTATGATACTTGTAAAGGTTAGCTTTTTTTTTTTTTTATTATTCAATTTCATTCTCTCAGTCGCGTTCACAATCCTACCCTACCGTCCTTCCCTCCCCACTCCACCCCACCCCATCTGAGACTGCTATTTTCACATAAAGACGCGCTGTAGCTCTGCACTCTGTAGGAAGAAAGTAAATAACATTCAATCTGGCTTTTATGTAAGTAACATATAAATGTTGATGTACAAGTATAACAAAACAAGTGCAGTTTTATTCAAGACTATAGCAGAAGAAAAAAGAAACTCATAAGTACACTGAAGAGCTTCCTTTGTTTGAGCGACATGGGCATGCTCAAAAAATACACGTGTAATGCCACGAAAAGTTCGCAAGCATTGGTACGAGAATGCAGTCAGACTTGTTTTTAGGGCACATACACTATCCAGATGTTATTTGTTTGGATTTATTTACTTACTTCTTACAGAGTGCAGAGCTATAGCGCATCTTTATATGAAAACAGCAGTGTCAGATGGGGAGGGGGGGTAGGTTATGGTAGGATCGTGAACGCGACTGAGAGAATGAAACTGAATAATAAAAAAAAAAAAAGCTAACCTTTACAAGTATCATACATTTACACCGGCTGTTACAGACTGAAATCAAATGTATGTTTTTATTCTAAAATAGTAAGAATAAAAGCAGCCGACTTCTCAAAGCGGACACATCAGGGATTGAACCAGTGAAGTTTTGATTACCAGTCAAGTGTTGATACTGTTGCATCACTGAAGCAGTCGTAGCAAATGTGTGTCAATGTCGCACCCTAATGCGTGTTGTTTTTCTGCAGGTATATTTTTGAGTAAAAGCGCACTTGTTCTGTTGTATTTGTACCTTTTGTGAAAGTGTTTCTTTGATATTTGGACTTCAGGCTTCACACATTAGTATAAACTTCATGTCTACATTTTGTCAATTATTACTAAAACATGAAAAATGTTTCTTTTTTAACGATGTGTTTACATAGATCGCTGTAGACACGGAACATATATGAAATGCATGTGTTCCAAATAATTATATACTGTAGTATTTATAAAAGGTGTGATTTTGCTTGACTTCTCACTCTATACAACTCCAAGCAACTGACATACAGGTAAACAGACTTGAGCTGAGAAAACTGCGCGTCAGTGGGGGGATGTGATAGCAGACTGCTTGCTGCTTATCAACACATTTAAAGGACAAAAGACGCTGACGGAGAAGTGAGAAGCGATTTAAGGTGGGACGGATCTACGAGTTTTTTCGTAGGCTCTGGCAACTCTAGTATTAAATGACATAATACAAGCATTATAACAATGCTAGATGTCACAAATACACAACAGCGAATGAAAATTTAAATAAGTACCCTTTGTGCAGCCCTTAAAACAGTCAAATTATTCTTTGCATAGTTAAACTTTGTGCGGCACGGTGACGCAGTGGGTAGCGCTGCTGCCTCGCAGTTAGGAGACCCAAGTTTGCTTTCAGGGTCCTCCCTGCGTGAATTTTGCATGTTCTCCCTGTGTCTGCATGGGTTTCTTTCCACAGTCCAACGACATACAGGTTAGGTGCATTGGCAATCCTAAATTGTCCCTGGTGTGTGTGGGCTGGTGCCCTGCCTGGGGTTTGTTTCCTGCCTTGCCCCCTGTGTTGGCTAGGATTGGCTCCAGCAGACCACTGTGACCCTGTAGTTAGGATATAGTGGGTTGGGTAATGGATGGATGGATATTTAAATTTCTGATCATTTTTAATTCCCATTACACTTAATGCATTCATTTTAAGAATACAACCATATGAACATTAAGGAAACCATTTTGATCATTGTTTAATTAACAGGAGGAGTAATCACACGGTGTTATTATCTCAAGTACTGCATGCATGGATGGATGTTCTCAACCTTCCACAATTTTGTAAAACATAATGAATCATCTATCCATTTTCTATGCCATTTACATGGTTGAGGGGTATTAAAGGCTACCCCAGTTATTTTAGGCACAAACTTGAATCTGGAAATGTATGGAATGATGGTCAGTTTCAGGGTACTCCCACACTCTCTCAAACAGGACAATTTGTGGCTATAAAGCAGTTTATTATTTATATTTTAAGGATACTGAATGAACTCCACAAAGAAGATGACAACATGGATTCCCAATTTTGGAGCATTTCTCTGACAACCAGGGCCATATTAATGCATAGACTTACCTGGGCTTAAACCCAAGGGCCTTAAATAATTGGTATTTGCTCTGGTACATGACTATCACATTAAAAACTTTTATATTGTATTTCAGAAAGCTAAAAATTGTCTTAAAATTTATTTTTAAAAAATTACATTTTTCATTTAAAAGTACAGTAGAACCTCAGTTCACAACCATAATTCGTTCCAAAACACTGGTCGTAAACTGATTTGGTCGTGAACCGAAGCAATTTCCCCCATAGGATTGTATGTAAATACAATTAATCCGTTCCAAAACCATTACGAACTGTATGTAAATATATTTTTTTTAAGCTTTTAAGCACAAATATAGTTAATTAAACCATAGAATGCACAGCGTAATAGTAAACTAAATGTAAAAACATTGAATAAAAGGTCTATTTTAAGAACAAATCAGTGCCATGATAACAAAATAATTTCAAGGACTTAAAAAAACAAATAATTCTTTGCAAGGAAAGTATGGATTTCACAAACATAGAATTTGTAGCCCGATTCGATTGGGTTCCCAGTCACTATAGGTGTAATATTTTCAGTGGATTTAGAACAGCATGTTATTATCCTGGCAGCAGAATTTTGAATAAGTTGTAAGCGATGGATACATTTTTGTGGGATGACAGATAGAATAGCATTACAGTAATCTATACGTGAGGTGACTCGGGCATTAACTGATACTTCAGTACTGTGATGCTTAAGAACAGGACCAAGTCTAGAAATGTTTTGGAGATGGAAGAAGGAAATTCGAGAAATGTTACTTATATGGGAGGAATTATTTAATAATAATGATAATTATTATTATTATTTAATAATTGCCATTATTAGGGTATAAATGGATATAAATAATGTAAACGATTCGCCAAAATCTGTTGTATGTAAACGATACTGATTAAAACGTTATTGTTTTTTCATCAGAACTCCTGGTTTCCATGTCTACCTGTATTAGTTTAAATGGCACTTTTGCCACTCGCGATAGTGCGGACGCGCTGATGTATCTTGTCACTGGGCAACACAGTGAATGCGGCGTCTATCTATATATGTCTATGTTTTCCGTAGCCTGCTACAGAAAGGTACTCTCTCAACCATTGCCATTGGTTTCGCTCCTTGCTATTGGTTTCGTTCCATCCTATTTTCGTTATACTGCGATGGTTGTTTGCTAAGCCTTTGTTATACTGAATTCCTTTCTCACCGTTTTCCGTTCCTATTCTTACGGTGGGCGCCGGCTAGTCTTCTCATAAAATTATAAAAATCACACAAACAATGGAAATATGCAATATGAAAACATAAGTACAATGTGCATATACATATAATGGGAAGTGCTCTACCGTGAGTACTTAATGGACTAAGTGCATTTATAGCTCTTGGGATGAAACTGTCTCTGAGCTTCGAGCTCCATGCATGAAAGATGGGAGTTCAAATAGACTATGGTATGGATGAGTGGAATCCATGCAGATGCTGATGGCTTTCCTGTGGCAACGTGTGTTTACTTTGTTTGCTTTGGATAGGGTCCTTGCTCTGGGACGGGGAATAGGGCAAAATGTGGGCAGAGTTCGATTTTCAATTGCTACCATATAAGATTAGGTGCTGTCTAACAGACATGGGAGTTTACGGGACAGATGCCACATTATTAGCTTATAATGTGACCTATCGCTGTATTCTGGTAAAGTATGGGACAGTAAGTAAAATGCCAAATAAACAAACAATAAGACTACTACTGAATTGAACAAATAAATAGCTTTTTATTTAAATTCTAAAGACAGCCCTTTAAAGGAAAGATATAAGTCATTTTAGCAAGAATTATAATAAAACAGAACGCAATTCTGTCCACCCCACCCTACACCCAATAACACAACACACCCTAAAATTTAGAATGAACAACAAAGAGAATAAATGAGCCCATGAGAACCAGCAAGTGAAGGAAAAGCACATCATTGACCCCATTAAAAAGAAGAAGAAAGCCCTAGCTCAAGATACGGCCTTTCAGAGAGAGACCTGGAACAGCTTGGCGAAAGTACAGACTCTTCGGGACCAAGGTCCGCTACATCGTCGCCGGCTGAGAGTGAAAAGGGGAGCGAATGTACGATCGGGAGTGCAGATCTCGATAGCTCGCTGATCGGAGAACACTTGAAACTGGAAAGGGCCTTACAGTCCGCAATCTCAATTACTCCACGCGAGCCGGGAATAGCGGGGGCACCGGCTACAGTAGAGCCTGACGCTTCACCTACGGTACAAGAAAGCACAATTAAAATGTCTAAACTGGAGGTGATGCTCGATGAGATCGTACAAGATATAAAGAAAACCGAGAAGGCAAATGAGAAAGCAAGGGCAAAGGCACATGAGAGGCTGAAACAAGAGTTGCTGGAATTGAAACAGGAATGGCAGCAAGCAAACGAAACGCAACGGCTGATGCTGCAACAGGCAAATGAAAGGCTGCGACAAGAAATGCAAGTGGAAATGCGACAGGTGCTGGGTAAAAATGAAACGCTTACTGATCAATTGGAGGATCTCAAGGAGATCTTCATGACTAGGATTGAATTAGCCGAAAATTTAGCGACCAGTGCTGAAGAAAAAGCAGAAAATGTCAGCTCCGAATGCAAAAAACTCGGAGACAGACTGGCTGCTTTGGAAGATGGAAGTAGAAGGTATAACGTCAGAATTGAAGGTCTGCCTGAGAATCGAGAAAGTTCAAACCCGGTGAAATTCGCTGCTGAACTTTTTTCTAATATAATCGGGGACGACTTTAAAGCAGAATCTGAGATAGCAGCAGCTTACCGCGTACGCGGATCAAACACCGTTAGACCCAGACCAATGTCTTTTATAGTTCGTTTTGAACGATTATCATTTAAGCTAGAGGTGATGGCACTCCTCAGAAACAAGGAAGATATTACATTTGAAAATAACCACATTCGTATTTTTCCTGACTTCTCTCCAGCAGCAGCTACTAAACGCGCAGCCTTCTACAACATCAAACAGCAGTTACGGCAAGCTAGCGTCAAATACAGCCACTTGTATCCGGCAAAACAAAGTGGAATGGCAAGGTCATTTCTATGTCTTCGCTAGCAAGGAAGAAGCAGAAAAGGAATTAAGAAAGCTGATCCCGGGACTATTCTGATACATAATAGTGAGTCATGGCGGTAAATGAAAAGCAAGGATTAATAATCTACTGTCTGATCTATTCGTTTCAAA
>JANRMT010062821.1:21952519-21969747 GCA_026402145.1 Polypterus bichir lapradei | reverse complement strand
GAGACTGTTCAATATCATACCCTTGGTTTATTGTTATTGCTATTACTGCATTAAGACTTGTTATGCTTATTTTGAAAACATCTTTAACACCATCACCCGGGTTTATTATCTGGGTGTATCATCTTAATGCACTAAAATTGCTGAAGACTATATATATATTTTAAGTGCAAAATTCTTTTTTTTTTCTTTTTTAAAGACTATATTGGTAACAGATATCTCTATCTTTTAACCCTAAAGTGCCGCTGCATTGGGGCTTGTTTTGCTTTGGACGTGCTCTGTCTCTGGGTATGTCAGAGGACTGGGACTGCGTGAAGTGGGTTTTAGCCTCACTTGGGGAGGCAAAAAGGGAGGGTGGGGGGTTAAGGGGGGGAGAGAAAGAGAGCAGGCTTGATCTATACCTAATCTATCCTATTAATCTTAATAATTATAACTACCAACGTAATACGCTGCATAGCAACTTATTACTCTAGGGGAAATAGGAAATTAAGGCCGAAGCTGTCTCATTTCCAGTTAAGACTATAAAATGACATCAAAAACTCAGAATCAGTGTCTCCATGACGGGACAGTTAACTTCATAAGCTGGAATGTTAAAGGCCTGAATCACGAATTAAAGAGAAAGAAAGTACTCTCTCACCTAACAGGTCTAAATGCTAAAATAGTATTTTTACAGGAGACCCACTTACTAAGCAAGGATCAGTTCCGGCTGCAAAAAGACTGGACTGGCCAAATGTTCCATTCTAGTTTTACAAAGAAAACTAGAGGGGTGGGAATTCTCATACATAGAACAGTACCATTTGTAGCATCAGATGTAGTATTGGATCCTGAAGGGAGATATGTAATGGTCATGGGAGACATCTAACTGTAAAATGATTTTGATAAACGTTTATGCACCTAATTTTAATGATAAGGAATTTATACAAAATTTATTTGCATCCATTCCCAGTCTGAACTCTCATAAAGTTATAATGGCGGGGGACTTCAATTGTGTTCTAAATCCACTTTTAGATAGGACTTCCTCCACAGGGCGAACGTCATCTAACTCCGCAAAGATAATTACAAAGTTTATAACTGATCACAACTTATCAGACCCCTGGAGGTTTTTAAACCCAAATTCAAGAACATATTCTTTCTACTCACCAGTGCATCATTATTACTCAAGGATTGATTACTTCTTTATAGACAATAACTTCTTGCCTATGATTAAATCTTGCGAATATGATGCTATTGTTATTTCTGACCATGCACCTTGATCTTGGAGCTAAAATTACTAAGCCCCATACACTCACCCCGCAGATGGCACCTCAACCCGCTTCTATTAGCTGACGAGAATTGTACGGAATTTATATCCAAACAAATCAAATTCTTTCTAGAGACAAATACATCACCCGAGATCTCTGCAGGAATACTCTGGGAAACTCTTAAGGCCTTCTTAAGAGGTCAGATTATCTCATATCTTTTCCACAGAAATAAATCCGAAGCCAAGAAAGTAGCAGAGATAAAAAGCGAAATTACTAAAATAGATGAAGAACATGCCAGACTACCAAGCGAGACTCTACATAGGAGGAGGCAGGCTCTACATTCGGAATTAAACCTCTTGACAACTAAAGAAACTGAACAACTAATCTACAAATCCAGACATCATTATTATGGACATGGAGAGAAAGCTAATAAGCTTTTAGCTCAACAAATTCACAAGCAAGAAGTGCGCAATGCAATCTCGGTAATCACCAACATGAATGGAGATAAAATCGTCGAACACAAAAATATAATGCACACTTTCAGAGACTACTATAAATCCCTATATACTACTGAGTTTAAAGAAGACAATACACAATCTAATACATTTCTAGATACATTACAGATACCACAAATAGACGCTTTTAGTGCGGAGGAACTTGATAAACCTCTGGCGTTATCAGAATTACTAGATGCTATAAAGTCACTCAAAGGCGGGAAAGCAGCAGGCCCTGATGGCTACCCTGCAGAATTTTACAAGAAATTCTCCGCTCAGCTAGCTCCCCTCCTATTAGCAACATTTACAGAAGCCAGAGATAACCAATCTCTTCCACAAACCTTTCACCAAGCACTAATCACTGTCTTTCCAAAACAAAATAAGGACTTATTACAATGTGCATCATACAGACCAATTTCACTTCTGAATAACGACGTTAAAATACTCTCTAAAATCTTATCCAGAAGGATGGAGAAAGTGTTCCCCTTGGTAATATCACAAGACCAAACTGGATTTATTAGGGGCCGGCACTTATCTTCAAATCTTCGACACCTGTTTAATGTAATATACTCACCAACTAAATCAAACACCCCAGAAATATTATTATCATTGGATGCAGAAAAAGCATTCGACATGATTGAATGGAAATACCTTTTTACTACATTGGAGAAGTTTGGGTTTGGCCCAAACATTTGTGCATGGATTAAATTACTTTATACTAACCCAGAAGCTTCAGTTTGCATCAACAACATATGCTCAGACTACTTTAAACTAGAACGTGGCACTAGACAAGGATGCCCCTTGTCACCGCTTCTGTTTGCGATTGCCATTGAACCACTGGCAATACATTGTCGAAATACTGATCAGATAAAGGGGATTAGCAGAGAAGGACTGGAACAGAAAATCTCATTATATGCAGATGACATGGTACTGTATATATCAGACCCAGAAAATTCTGTGCCTGCAGTCTTAGCAGCACTCACAGAATTTCAAAAGATCTCTGGTCTCAGAATTAATCTGAATAAAAGTGTACTCTTTCCAGTGAATTCTCAAGCATATAATATTGGTTTAGATACCCTACCTTTTATCATTGCAGAACAGTTTAAATACCTCGGAGTAAACATCACAAGTAAACATAAAGCTCTTTATCAACAAAATTTCGCCGTCTGCATGGAAAAAATTAAACAAGACTTGCATAGATGGTCAACCCTTCATCTCACACTAGCTGGAAGAATTAACACTGTTAAGATGAATATTCTTCCTAAACTACTTTTTTTTATTTCAAAACATCCCAATATACATTAATAAATCATTCTTTAGGCAATTAGATTCAACAATAACCTCATTTATTTGGAATTCAAAACATCCACGCATCAAAAGAGCAACCTTACAAAGACAAAAGGAAGAAGGCGGCATGGCTCTACCTAACTTCCAGTTTTATTACTGGGCAGCAAATATATAGGCGATAAGAACCTGGACACAAATAGAAGAACATACACAGGCTTGGACCGCAATAGAAGTAAAATCCTGAAGTACTTCTTTGTATTCCTTGCTCTGTGCTCCAATAAATACACGCTATCGGCAATATACAAATAACCCAATTGTGCTCCACTCACTTAGAATCTGGAACCAATGTAGAAAGCATTCTATGACGGAGAAGCTTCTATCTGTGGCACCTCTGCAAGAGAACCACCTCTTTCAACCTTCACAAACATATGCAGTTTTTAATATCTGGAAAAAATTTGGAATTAACTTGCTTAGAGATCTTTATATAGACAACGTCTTTGCTTCCTATGAACAATTATATTCCAAATTTAACATTCTAGCTACAGATTTCTTTCACTATCTTCAAATCAGGAACTTTGTTAAACAGAACCTTCCAGATTTTCCTCATCTTCCACCCTCATCCATGCTGGAAAAAATATTGCTCAATCTCAAGGACTTAGACTCCATCTCTACAATATATAAAATCATTTTACAATTCCTCCCTTTCAAAGATCCAAGAGGACACTGGGAAAAAGATCTCTCAATTAATATATCAGAAAAGGAGTGGAAAGTAGCAATGCAGAGAATTCACTCGAGCTCCATATGCGCAAAGCATACAATTATACAACTCAAAATTATATATCGAGCACATCTGTCTCGACTAAAACTCTCCAAAATGTTTCCAGGGCATGATCCAACCTGTGAACGTTGCAACCAAGTCCAAGCCTCACTAGGTCACATGTTCTGGGCCTGCAACAAATTAACATTATTCTGGACAAAAATTTTTAATTACCTTTCAGATAGCCTTGGACTCACAATCCCTCCTAACCCATTAACAGCTGTGTTTGGGGTTCTTCCAGAGGGGCTTAAAGTGGAGAAAGACAAACAAATTGTGATTGCATTCACTACACTTTTGGCACGCAGACTTATTCTGATAAACTGGAAGAACCCAAACTCTCCTCTTTTAAGTCAGTGGGAAACCGATGTGTTATATTATTTGAAATTGGAAAAAAATCAAATACTCAGTTAGAGGATCCGTATAGACTTTTTTCAAAACATGGCAGGATCTAATCAGTAATATTTTAAAAATAAGTTCATGAAGCATAGAGAATTTATTAATTTAGATATGTTTAAAAGCTGTAAAATTTTTATGCCGTTTGGCTTGCTCTCTCTCTCAAGGGTGGGGATCGATCTGTTCTTGACTCTATTTTTCTTTTTGTAAAAACTTGATTTGCTTTGTATGGAGTGCAATAAAATTAATAAAAAAAAAAAAAAAAAGAAGAAGAAGAAAAGATCTGTGGACACAAACAGAGTATATCATTACTAGGAAATGCAGTAAAACAACTGAGACCATGCACATTTAATATCACAGGATCCTTATATGGTAAATTTAGGACATCCAACCCCACCTACTGTATATCTGACCTCACCTCATCCCTTACCCTGCAGTGAAGGGGCATTTGCCTTTATGTCATACAGCTGCAAAATGCATTGATAACATGGCGTAAGACATTAAAGGTAAGTCTTGCAGAGTGAAATATTTGCACTCCAGTTAGATGAATCAAAAGAAGTAGGTCTTCTCTTTCTGAAATACTGCTTTGATTATAGATGTTCACACAGATGTTAAAAGGATGGCACGGTGATGCACTGGTAATGCTGTCTCGCAGTGTAATTTGCATGTTTTCCCCGTGTCTGCTCCAGTTTCCTCCCACTGTCCAAACACACACAGGTTTGGTGAATTGGTGATGCTAAATTGGTCCTAGTGTGTGTGTGAGCACCCTGTGATGGACTGGCACTCTGTCCAGTGTTTGTTCCTTCCCTGTGCTAACTGGGATAGCCTCCAGCACCCCTCCCCCCAACCCTGATCTGGATTAAGCAGGTTAGAAAATGACAAAACAGATGTTAAATGAAAATGTGTATGTGTAATGTGTAATGGCTGGAAGAACAAAAAGTTTGTCTGGTCTAAATGGCCTATTTAAGTTTCTAAAATAGTTATATGGTATTTGTACCCTATGGCATGCTGCCATGTTCTTCTTTTGAGAGTCTTAAAATATGTGTAATTAGAAAAATGGAATATGTTTTTTTTAATTGGGTTTGGACTCAACAATTTCTGAGATTTAGTTTATTTGTGAATAGCCATGGTTCCTGTTAAAGACTAATAGAATAATTTAAAAAATTTGCTATCTGGGCGGCGCAGTGGTAGCACTGCTGCCTTGCAGTTAGGAGACCTGGGTTCACTTCCTGGGTCCTCCCTGTGTGGAGTTTGCATGTTCTCCCCATGTCTGCATGGGATTCCTCCGGGTATTCCAGTTTCCTCCCACAGTCCAAAACAATGCAGGTTAGGTGCATTGGCGATTCTAAATTGTCCCTAGTGTGTGTATGTGCGCCCTGCCTGGGGTTTGTTTCCTGCCTCATGCACTGTGTTGGCTGGGATTAACTCCAGCAGACCCCCATGACCTGAATGGATGGATATTTGGTATCTCTTGCCCTACATGGATGTATAGCACCTTTCCTCTGTGTGACTGAATGTCTGTTCACTGATTCCTGCTCTGTTGAACACATGCCTGTTAAGCTTGCTCAGACTCTCATTATTTTGAAAGCTCCTTTCTTGCCTTCTGTCTGGATTTAGAGTTTCTGTCTTTGAAGACGGTTTCACACACACACTACTTGTTTCATCTTCAAAGTCAAACTGACCAATTCGATTGCTCTGAGGTACTGAATACACAGACCATAGAGTTGTATTATTTTAGATACAAGTGTTATTCTCTTGATTTTTTACCATTTAATTTCAGTATTTTTCCCACTTTTTTGTTGTTTTACAAAATAGAAGGACAGGGTAGAGTACATAGAGATGCCAGGAGCACCCATTGGATTTATTCGGCCCTGCTGATAACCATATGTTATGAAAAGTATAAGAAGATGCAAATTAAATTATACAGTTCAGCTTGCTTTGACCTCCATTATACCTTACAATGATTAGGTAATTGAAAAGATCAGATAGCTGTCCTTGATATAATTACCTCATCATTGCATATGAGGCACATGACAGGTCATTAATTTTGAGATTTGTTGTCCTTTAAATTGTTTCTTTACTAAAGTGGGCTCACTCTCATCTTAATTTTTACTTGCTGATATTTTTTAATAATATTCTGTTATATATTGTGAACTTTTTAGTATTCCTCATTTAAAGAATACTGCCAAAAGTTCAATTATCATCAGTTTTCCAATTCTTGTACTGAATACAGTAATTTACTGAAAGACAAGAATATACTGTATATTGAAAGTGTGTTAGAAAAAGCAAAATCAATGACCTCATTTTAAAAAGGTTATCTTACTACTAAGAGCACTTAAAGTTAAAAAAGTTTAATATACAATGTAGTTAAGTACCATGCACATTTTTTTCACTATCTTTAATGTGTAGACATCATTTCAAAGCAATTCACATGTATGGTAAACATGTTGAATTAACACTTAAGCTACAGCACAGGCAGTTTAAGTGGCCTTGAAGACTTGACATTTCTGGTCCAGCAGCACAACCACTATCCAAATTGCTGTCTATATGGAGAGACATCAGAAAGTGTTTTATTTTTTGATTTTCTCAGACATGGCCATGTGATTAGACAAAAGACACTGCAATACAGTCAGATGGTTTCACTGTCTTTCATGGACATTAGACTTAACTGTCAGGTAAAACCAATGAAAGAGGAGGATTTGTGTAATTATGGTGAACACTGCATGGTGCACAGACATTAAAATTAGCTATAAAAACTATTCACCTGATCAATTAAGTGTTCTCTCTTTTATCTTCCAAGGGAGTTCTCCAGTGCTTTTCTGTTTTTATGTTCCTCCAGTTTGAACAAGGCATTGAATGATCTGTACGATACAACAGGTATGTTAACCCATATTTAAGTGGGAAATTTCCTAAGACAATGGGTTATAGTGGCATTGGTTAATTGGATATATCAGAAGTACTATGTAAGTAATTGAGAACTGTATTAATAATAACAGTATTTGTTATTATTAATATTTTTTTACCAGGGGCTAATATGATTAGTTCACAAGAGCTCCTTACTCTGGAATATCTTAAGTACAATTCGCCATAAGTGAAATATTCCTTCCATAGATGAATTTGTGCTATTCATAATGACTAACCTTGACTTTTGTTGATAGCCACTGCAAAGTACAATTTTACAGGAAAATAATCTTTTGAATTGAAACAGGTAATTAGTGGGAATAATGGGAACGTTTGGTTAAATATAATTTCACACTGTCGTATATCATATAAAATGGTAGCTTTAATCAGATCTGAATGTAATACTTTGATCTTTAATCCTGTACAATTAAAAATTTTTGGAAGGTTTAGATCAAAAGCAATATATAGTGAACTATGACTTACTTTAACTTGTTACATACAGCATTGACATTTGCAGGCTGCTCATTTATGTCGCACATGCAATCAAATGACTGTTTTAAGCACTGTACAGAAAAGAACAGGTTAAAAGAAATAATATACTGCTTAACCATGCAATTACCTAATCAGCCAATCATGTGTCAGAAGTGTCCCCTGTTTATCCATGCAGTTATCTCATCATCTAATCATATGGCAGCAGTGCAAAGCATAAAATCATGAAGATACAAGTCAACAGCTTCAGTCAATGCTCGCATCAAACACAAAAATGGGGAAAAATGTGAGTATTTCTGTCACTGCTGATCTCCTGGGATTTTCATGCATGGCAGTCTCTGGAGTTTACTCAGAATGGTGCAAAAAAAACAAAAAGCATCCAGTGAGTGGCAGTTCTTGGGGATGAGACACCTTGCTGATGACAGAGGTCACAGGAAAATGGCTGGACTGGTTCAAGATGACAGAAAGGCTAGGGCAACTCAGATAGGAACTCTGTACAACTGTGATGAGCAGAAAAGCATTTCAGAATGCACGAAACATTGAACCTCCAGGTGACTGGCCTACAAAAGCAGAAGACTATATCAACATTCACTCATTTAAGCCAAGAACAGAAAGATGAGGCTGCAGTGGACACGGGTATATCAAAACTGAACACCTTAAGATTAGAAAACTGTATTATGGTCTGATGATTCTTAATTTCTGCTGAGGCACACAGATGGTGTAAACAGAATTTAGGAAAAACAGAATGACTCCATGCACATGGCACACTTTGAGCACATTAATACCAATCAATCATCACTTGAATTCCACTGCCTTTTTATTTGTTTATGTATTTATTTATAAAGCAATTTAAAAACAACATTAAGGCTGACCAAAGTGCTGTACAATAAAAATCCAACATATCAGACAAACAATAACCAAAGGGTAAAAGAAACAGAAATACATAAACACATAAGAGCTGAAAAGATTCATAATAAAAAGTACACAGACAGGCAACATACAGTATTATACTGGGTTAAAGGCCAGGAAGTAAAAGTGTTTTTACTTTTTAAATAGGATTTAAAGACAGCAAGTGAAGGAGCCTGCCTAACATGCAACGGCAAATCGTTCCAGAGTTTTGGAGCTGCAACTGAAAAAGCCTGATCACCTCGGAGTTTGTATCGTGCCTTAGGGACACGTAAAAGCATCTGGTCTGCTGACCTGAGAGAGCGAGACAGTACGTAAGGGTGCAGCAGTTCTGACAAATAAAATGGGGCACAACAATTAAAGAATTTAAAAGCAAATACAACGATCTTAAAATAGATTAAAAAATTAACCAGAAGCCAGTGAAGGGAAGCCAAAATTGGGGTAACGTGCTCATGCTTTCTTGTGCCAGTAAAAAATCGAGCAGCGGCATTTTGCACCAGCTGTAAGGCAATGGAGGCCTGGCTAATTCCAAAAGGAAGTGCATTGCAGTAATCTAGACAAGACGTTATAAAAGCATGCATCACTGTTTCAAGGTTGCGTTTAGACAAAACAGGCTTGATTATTGACAACCGCCTCAACTGGAAAAAGCAAGATTTTACCACTGCGTTCACATGGCTATCAAGGTTTAAAGTGGAATCCATTTTCACACCTAAATTTGTGATCATGGATTTCTCAAATTGAGCCAGAGTGGAATGGTCGATGCAGGGGGTCCCGCTGGTGCCATTGGGTCTAAATAGCATGACTTCTGTTTTGTTTACACTAAAATTTGAAAATGTAATGCCATCCAACTCCTTATGTCAATAAGGCAATCAAGCAGGGGCTTGATTCTTGATTTTATTTTGATATACGAGTATTGTTGCTAGGTGTGTCCCTCTGTGCCCACAATTCCCCCATCTTCTTATGGCTACTTCCAGCATGATAATGTGCCATGCCACAAAGCAAAGCAAACTGGTTTCATGAACATGACAATAATTTCAGTGTTCTTCATTGGCCTTACCAGTCACTGTATCTGAATCCAATATAAAACTTTTGAGTTATGGTACAATGTGAGATTTTCTGCCTGAAAGTGCAGTTGACAAATCTGCAGAATCTGTGTGATGCAATCATGTCAACATGGACCAGAATATCAATGGAATGTTTGAAACATTTTGTGTAATCCAGTCAGTGAAGAACTGAGGCTGTTTTGAGAGCAACCAGAGGCCTTTCTAATATTAGTGTAGTGTTCTTAATAATTTTCTCAGTGAGTGTATATTATAGTACACATTGTAGTATGTTAAGGTATATTAATATCTTACATTCTACTGTTTATGTGCTATTGTATTTTTCTGTGGGTGCATGTGTGAGTGTGTGTTTTTGCTTTGTATTGACGTCACTATTCTAAGGAGACAGGCAAGTAAGAATTTTGTTGTATTGTGTACACATCAAAAAAACACGAATTTTGTACCAAAGTGAATTCTTGGGATCTTTTAATTTACAAAATGAAAGCAAAGTGTTTTCTTTTAATAAAGTACGTTCTGAATCTATTCCCATCAGTATGTCATCACCCCAGGTAATTGTAGCCATGTTCCTGCTAATGGCAGCAACAGTAAAAATACAAATAATGCAATCCAAATCACAACATCCAAACAGAAAAATGTTGTCAATAGAAAGGAATAATATAGATTATCATAAATCTTAAAGGGAATATAAAACTAACAGCATGAAAATTAAAGGAAATATTCACACAACCTGAAAATGTGTAAGAGTGATGTCTGCTACAGTTTCTAAGTTTGTCTTCTTTTGTCTAATGTACTTTTTTCCTCCCAATTCGAAACTCAAAGCTACAATGTTATATATAGTTTGGCAGGCACATTGTGACACATACAAAATGTTGTTTCTCATAACTTATTTTACAAGGTGCTGCAGAGAAAAACGTATGTTTGATGATGGTCTCTGTTATACGAGGGATATCCAGAAAAAAAGGTTACAAGTGCCCGGGAGGGTGCAGGGAATTTTTTTTTTCGAAGGTTGGCATACCTGCGTGTAGGGGGGTCCTAACGGTCAAAATAAGCCCGGGGCCGCGTCAGTCAGTTGTGAAATGTCATCACAGCAAGCGAGTTCGTCAACCTCTGCTGAGGCCGTTTGCTCCACCTACCGCCGATGCGAGATTCGTTCGGTCATCAAGTTCCTCACTTTGCGTCGCGAATCCGCGGCCGAGATCCATCGTCAGCTTGTGGAAGAATTGTGAAATAATTCTTGGGTGGGAAACGTTTTTCCAACGATGAGGCGGTGAAAGAGACAGTGGAGAAGTGGCTTTCGGAGGTGGAGCGGAGCGTATTCGACGAGGGTATAAAAAAGCTGGTGCCCAGGCTGAAGAAGTGCATCGAAGTTGACGGCGATTATGTTGAGAAATAAACACATATTTTGGAACATACCCTGTAAATTTGGTTGAAATATATTCATTTTTCGATTTTTAACAGCTGTTGTAACCTTTTTTTCTGGATATCCCTCGTAGTAAGAGGTATAATATACATAGTGGGTAAAGTATAACATTTAGCAAGTTTCTTTTCATAGCAATTTAACAACACAATTCCGACATCAAATGATGTTTATGACAAAACAAAATCTACGGCCTTGGCAGTGACAAAATCTGGCACAATTACTTTAAATATAAATAGCATTTGTGCCACGGGGCTGAATGAAACAGTCCATGTATTTTACATAAGCTTTCACATGACATAACAACCCTAGTTGCTTGAATGACAGTTTTATATGCCCAAAAGTTATGAAAATGACAACAAAAAGAGGTCCAGCAATTATACCCTATAGGGCACAGAATAGAAAAAAGGAAAGACATGATGACAAAAACACTTTGCATCATTTGCCAGGGCTAATCCACAAGCAAGTGTGATTTAGCACCAGCCTTGAGTAAAGCTTTTTTAGTCTAAAAGGTTAATTAATTAAGGCACAATAACTTGCCCAATGATTATGACTGCTGCCACATACTTCCAAAGACTAAGATATAAAGCCCAGGCTTGCCATTGAATTTGTGAAGTATGCACATTCACTTCATATATGTGTGTGTAGTATTCCTCCAGGTCCTCTGGTTTCCTTCAACATTCCAAGAACATGCACATTAGAGTGACTGACGACTCTAAACTGGCCAAGTGGGAGTAAATGTTCACATATGAATGTCGTATCTTGTTCACAACTAGTTTTTGCTTTGTGATAAAATAAGATGTAATTCCAAGCAACCTTGTTAAGGAATAACTGGAAAATGTAAGGATGGCTAAATGGATAAAAGGTAATAGTTTTATCCTACTCATCTCTTTTTAGTCATGTCTTTTCTGTCAATGACACTATCAGGAATTGATAAAATTAAGCATTATATCTGAATGAAGTATATTATGAAAAAAAAAATTGAAGTGTGTATTCCTATTTTTTTAATAGAGATTTGAAAGTGACAGAAATTACAAGAGCCTTAAAAAATAAACACATGCATATTTTTTGCAAATCTCATTTAAATATCGACCTTTACTTAGCATCACTTCTTTGAAATTCAGCACATTTGTAAAGATTATTATAGTCCTCAGCAGCACACATTGCAGAGAAACCTAGAAGAACAATTACCTTTCAAGTTAATTAGTAATCTGTTTTTTCATTTGAGTAGGCAGAACAGTGGATTAAGGAGATAAATTAATCTAAGCCTGTAATAACCAGGACTCCAAGTTACAAACTAATCATAACTTAATTGACCAAATAAAAAAATACAGTAAGGCAAGTGACATGGTTTCTAATTTAATAGGTTTAGCGCATTTTACCAAACACACTATAAACACATTATAAATATGGAATTTTACCAAAGCCATTTAACTATCTATTCGTATTAAGGATTGCATATCTGGAAGAAAAGGGAAATCCTCATAAATCACACTTTCCTTTTTCCTGTATGAAGAAATTCAATTATGGGACATTCTTTCATTATACACTTTGAAGATTTCTGTTTATTATATATTTTCACTTGTGGATAATATTTTCCATATGGACATGGAATGATGATCATGACCAATTCTGGTTTTAAATGGAATTTGTATGCATAATTATTAAGAATAAGCAATGTCTTAGAGAGTTTTCAATATTTGGCGTAAAATGAATTTCTTGGTTTACTGAGCACAGTCTTCATAGTACTTTTATCTTTGAATAGGTTTTCAGGCTTTTACTTTTATTGGAAATATTTATAAGCATGATATAAGTCAGCCTCCAACTGACCATTCAATTTAGAGAACTTTGCCATAAGAAGAACATTAATCAGGTACAAAAAGATAAAATTAAAAAGTAACCTTTATTTGTCAGTCACCACATAGAAATATGCAGACATCTTTATAATATATACAGTATATATATATATATATATATATATATATATATATATAAAGGTTTCTAAACTCTTTTGGGACTGGCTGCCCCAAACCTCATTCTTATGACAATATACAGTGTATATATACACAATGGACGTTTAAAATGTTTCTGCACTTTCGTATTCTTGTTAGAAACAATTGAAGGCAAGAGGATTAGTAATTGGGAATTAAAAATTTGATACGGCGCTTGGAAAATTGCATTGCAAAAGAAGGCGACTATGTAGAAAAGTGTTGTGTACTCTTTATATTATTTGTCAGGTACTATATAACATATCTATAATCTGCTTCTCTCAACACAAAGGATGTGGTGGATGTCTTCCACCTGGCCGACCAACCACAAGCGTTACCTGGTAGGTAACAATCCAAATATCAGATTGTGATCAGACCTATGCATATATGAATATATATACTTTATAATATTACATATTACATTTTAGAATATGCCCCTTTGCAGCTACTGTTAAATACAACCAAATTACTCCTTTTTAACATAGTAAAAGTTTTAAATTTCTACTCAATACATAAATGTTTCTTTTACTCTCTCCTTTTTCCTGAACAAAAACTAGCAGCATAAGGAGAAAAGTACAAAAGCATGCTTTAACCTTTCTTTAGCATTAATCACACTATTGCCATTAAATATACCTTACTTATGCTTATATATATGCACACACACAAAACAATGCATGCTACACATACATATATACTACATACAGTAGAGTCTCGCTTATCCAACCTTCGCTTATCCAACATTCTGTATTATCCGACGTCCCACTGCAAAAAAAAAACAAAAAAATCGCATCAACCAGCAACAAGATCTGCAAGTTGCGAGCGGGAGCTTAGTCTATTTTTTGTTGCTAAATTCATTTTTTCTGTAAAATGTTTCAGTTGTTTTGTTGTAAAACATGATTACAGTGGATTATGTGGCCAGCCCTATCTGGCGTGTGTGTGTGTCTCTCTCGCACGCTTGTGTGTGTGTGCGTGTTTCGATCGCCACTTGTATGTGTGTGCGTGTGTCTCTCTCGCACGCTTGTGTGTGTGTGTGCGTGTGTCTCTGTCACGCGATTGTGTGTGTGCGCGTGTGTCTCTCTTTCTCTCGCACGTGTGTGTGTGTGTGTGTCTCTCTCTCATGCGTGTGTCTCTGCATAGGGAATGCACAGGGAGAGACTGACCACGTGCAAAAATCATCAGCGCGCACAAACCGAAAGGGAAACTGGCTTGTTCCTATACCGTTTGTGTGGTCCTGAACAGAGGCAAAAGTTTGGCGAACTTTTTGGTCATAACCTGATTTGTACGTGTTCAGAGACGTTCGTGAACCGAGCCACTGTATTAGGTTCGTAATGTGTAAAATTCTAACACAGTTTGACGTTTAATAGGCTTTTTCTTAACACCTCCCATTATCTAACATTTCGCTTATCCGACATTCTGCCGGCCCGTTTATGTTGGATAAGCGAGACTCTACTGTACTAGCCAACCCGTGGCATAGCATACGTCGCATATAATTATTTATTGATGAGTGAACACTTCCTGAAAGACACAGTTGTCCAAATGGGGAGGGTTTGAGGATACTACTGTCAGTGAATGAAAAGATGGAACTCTGGAGTGAGCAACATACAATTGTCCTTGAGTGAGGGTGAGAGTTGGCGGGCGGGGCCTTGTCGTGCGTTCCCCATGACGGGGGAGGAGGGTTAGGTTAGGGTTAGGTTTGTGGCTGTTTCGTGTGTAACCCATGGGCGGGACTCTGTTAGAGTTGGCGGGCGGGGTTCTGTGAGTTAGCGGTCGTGGCTCTCTGTCTTGCGTGCGGTGAAAAGTCAACGTGACTCAGAAGTGCATGTGGACTTTTGCTCAGACGAAAGTGACTGAGGCTGTGTTTGGTGAGTTGTTGCATGCGGGCACATGAGCAGGCAGTGCACATGCCTCGAAAGCGACGCTGGACGTGGTAGGACTGTTACAGTTGGCGTGCGTGGCTCTGTCGTGCGTATCCCATGACGCGGTAGGAGGAGTGGAGTTGGCAGGCGGCGTTCTATCAAGCGTATCCCATGGTCTTAGAGTTGGTGGGCGGGGCTCTGTGAGTTGGTGGCCGTAGCGCTCTTTCTTGCTTGCGCTCACTGTCTTGCGTTCTCTTAGTGAATTATATATATAGATATGTAATGAAACTAGTTCAACAGATTCACATAGCATCTCAAAACAATGGCCACATAAAGATTGTATGTTTCCACAACCTCAAATCATATTGTTTTTCATGCTGTTTCTTTAAATTATTGCCTGTCCTGACTCCTTTTAGTATTTGTCTTTAATTACTTTTCTCTCTGTTTTTAATGTACTTTTACAAAGTTGGTGTTTCCTTACTTTTAATGTAATATTTTTTTTCAAACTACAAAATAACCGACTTACAAGGGAGTTAAAACTGCAACAGTGTGAACAATATCACTTTTTTCCCACATGTACCTGTGGAAACTTCTTTCTTCTTCTTCTGGCTGATGATTAGCAACCATATCATCAACTTAAAAAATTTTAAATGCTCCAACTTTCAAATCAGTTATCAGTTAAGTGTTACATGTAACTTGCTTCTTTTTTGCTGAAAGATTGCTGAATTGTATCACTGAAGCAGGTTATTCAGCCAAATGCAGTTAAAACCAATTAATTTTCACAAAAAAGAATTTGATATAACAGCTGAATTGTGGTGAAAAAAATATGTTTATTGTTTGTTAAATAAGTAATATTAAATTTTTCTGAGGAATATAGGATTATTTAATATGTAAACAAGGCTGTATTGTAAAGTTCATATGGGAAAGCTAGCATTTTTTATTGTGTGTATTTAAGCAAGAATTTAACAGGCAAAGTGTGGTCTGCAAGCAAATGACAATGACTTCATTGGAAAAAATAACTGTTTTTCAAGAGGAATATTGAGGAATATTGGGATGTATACAAATAAGATAAAGGATATTGTGAGATATGTAAAGCAAATGCTAATATGTTGTTATGATTACTAGATTTTGTAAGAGGTTATATAAGAGTTAAGCTCTGATACGCTAGCCAGTGTGTTTGTATGCTTGTAGGATGGTATGAAATAAGTGCTTGGGCCATTTAAATCAACATGTTATTGTATTTCACTAAAAGTAGTTTTACTGGCAAGAAATAAGAATATAAGAAATTATAAATTTTATGATTACAGCTGAGGCTGGAGCTGCAAGAGCTGCGGCAGGATAATAAAGACCTGGAAAAATGTATATATAATTGCTTTGATGCAGCCTTTAAAGGTATGCTGGGGGAAATTGAGGAACACATTCAGGATAATGCGTTCAAACTGAGAGCACTTGCTGATCAACTGAAAGACGTTAAGCAGACATTCACGACTCGAATTGAAACAGCTGAACAGTTGGCATCTACCAACGATGGAAAAGCTACAGCTGCAAATTCCGAATGCAAAAAACTTGGAGACAGACTTGCGGCTCGGGAAGATGGATGCAGAAGGAATAATATTAGAATTGAAGGTCTAACTGAGAATCGTGAAAGTCCAAACCCAGTGAAACGCATAGCTGAACTATTCTCAAAAATAATTGGAGAAGAATTTAAATCAGATACCGAGATAGCAGCAGCTTATTGCTTACGTGGATCAAATACCTCTAAACCTAGGACTCTAATTGCTCGCTTCGAGAGATTGCAATTTAATTTTAAGGTAATGTCAATTCTCAGAAAGAAACAAGAGATTATATTTGAAAATAACCACATCCTTACTTTCCCTGATTTCTCACCCTCAACAGCTGCTAAACGTGCCGCTTTTTACAAAATTAAACAGCGGTTACGGAAAGCCGATATCAGATACAGCCTCTTGTATCCTGCCAAACTGAAAGTGGATATTCAAAACAAATATTACATCTCTCCACCATGGAGGAAGCAAAAAAGGAGTTAAGAAAGCTGATACCAACACTGTTTTGAAATACGATAATAAGTCGCACTGTGTCATGGCATGGCAAGAAGATATTACCTGCTGTCTGATCCGCTTGCAATGATACGGGTACAATAATTATACATCCTTTTTTCATCTCAGCCATTTTCTGTTTATGTTTTAATTACAATCATACACGTATGTGTGGATTAAAATAGTGTTTTATTTTTTTTTTTCTTTTTACTATTCTAAAGGAGGCTGTTTAACATCATACCCTTGGTTTATTGTTATTGTTATTATTGCATTAGGGTTTACTATGCTTATCCAGGGTCACTTTTTAACACCATTCCCTGGGTTTAT
>JANRMT010062821.1:21919263-21932793 GCA_026402145.1 Polypterus bichir lapradei | reverse complement strand
AAAAAAAAAAAAAAAAAAACCTCTGAAGCCTCAATCTGAAAGGATTATTCTAATTTACTCAGTTTGTAAATTGAAAAAAAATTACTTCTGTGAACTAAATATGCCAACTACAATTTTCTAGTCTTCATTTGTTGCTTTTGACTCAACGTTCCAAGGAAAACCTCAAGGAAATAAAAATGATTTAAAAAACGTTTCATAACTGGACACAAAATCTGAATACATCACATTGACCCACTGTCCAAACAAACAAAATAATGGAAGCATGATGAAAACCAAGGTTCATGAAAGAAAGTCAAGGTATAAAGCCAGAGCTAGAAAGGCCACATGATCAATGCCTGTTGCTGAGGATCTAGCACATACTGACTACATGCCTCAAAAGATTAACACAGCAGATAAATATTAGGTAGAAAGAAAAGTGGTCTACCATCTCCATTCTGATTCACAACAAAGCCCCTGCTCAAACTGCATCAGCTGCAAAACCTGCTCTACAAAACTATAAATCTCAAGATACGTCACATCCAGCCTTTCCTACAGGATGGCATATAAAATCTCTGTGTACGCGATCCATATTAGGATTCATGGGGAATACCGATATGTTGAAAAATCAAATTTGTTTGGTTTCACAACATATTGATTAATTGGCTCCTAATCAAAAAATTATGTAACTTCTGAAGTTAACTGGACTGGAGTCAGATCTTCCTTTTAAGAGGTAAAACTAAATGTTTTTTTAATTTAAGTAGTAAAACTTGATGCCTGATCAAATAAAATGAGCACAGCAGTCAGAATCAAAAAAATCTCTTTTTGCAACATCTACATTTATTTTTTTGTCTGAAATTTAAAAAGAAAAGAAAAAAAAATACTAAACACAATGAAAAGTTCACATATTTCCTGGCACCAAAGTACACCAGAGACTACAGCATATACATATTCTCTTTAGGACTGGGTAGCTTAAAACTGAAAAGATACATGTCTTGCATAATAAATACTATATTCACACCATATGTGCTGCCTCCAGGTATGCTAAAGCACAGAATGCAACTTTAGAACCTGCAAGGCTGCTCAAGGGTTCCTCACAGTGAACTAGTGCCTTATTTGTAATTGAATCATCATTATAGTTAAACTAAAGCTGTAAGTGTCTACTGGTCAATTATTGGTTATGGGTAATAAAACACACTCAAGATATATTTTAAATAAAAAAATCATTTAATTATGTTTACATTGCTATGCATAAGCAATACACACGTTTGTTTGTTTTGCAAATATCCTGTTACTTGTATACATAAAACGGTAGCTGATAAATTTAAGAAACTTGCATGTACAGAATGCAAACACTGACTCATTTATTCTGATAAGCATTAAAGCTCTGTACTTCAATGTTTATTTGGAAATGATTTTTAATATGAGATCACTCAAATGCTTTATTTTGTTTATCAACAACTATCACTATTTAAATACTGCACCATTTCTCATTGCAAAAGTTCAAACATTTAAATGGTAGCATCAAAGCTGTAAAGAGTGAAATCATTACTTAAAAAAATATAAAAGAAAAAAGAATGTTCATTTACAATATCGATCTGCCTTCATCTTTGACCTCCTGCAAAAGCACAGAAAAAGAATAAAGGTTAGAAATTTAAATCAAATAAAAATCAAATAAAGTAATAAAATAGCTTAAGACTGGTACTATTTTGTACTGCTTGTTGAGCCAAGTCCAAGTGCATAGACTTTCATTTTTTACTGTCATGCACAGACATATCAAAAAAAATATTTTTCTGGCCACTCTTCCATAAAGGCTCATAAGAACAGTTCACAACAGACCATTTGTCTGTGTGTTAACCTCTTTCAATGACAGGATGGACTGATCTCGTATCCAGGAGGAACTATATGAGAAAGGGCAGAGCAGACTCTTTTCTTATGAGACTGTGTCCCTTTGATGTATGTAGTGATATCCTTCACATATTCTACAAATATGTGATTGTTAGTGTGATTTTCAACACTGTGGAGTACCGTTATGAATAATGCTGCACATCCCCTCTCTGACACACTAACACCGAGTACTTTCAGCTAACAAATTATTCAGCAGAAGTGGGGCTCCATTATACCAATAGGAAAACACCTGCATAAGGGATCACTGTAACTACCAAACCAGAAGTGTCTTTCTTTTTAGTCATTCTGGTGTTTGTTCAGACTTAGCGTGTGTGTAAATACGTCTAAGTTTATCAACCTCTCTCATATCCACTGGAAGTGTTCAAATTTTACTGTTTTACAACATTGATTGTGACACTTGACAGAAAAATACTATTTAAATATCAAAGTGAAAGCAGAACTCAGCAAAATCTAAATTAATTACAAATATAAAATTAAATAATTGATCATGCAAGTATTAATGCCCTTAAATTTGACATATCTAAAGAAGATTTTATGGTCTGATGAGACCAAAACTGATCATGCTGAAAAGAAGTTTCTCTATAGCAGGCCCTGAAAGACTTGTTGGGGTAGGAAAGTAAAATGAATTTGCACCTTGGGGGAAGATTAGTTTCTTCCAAGATGATTCCAAGCATAAAGCCAAACCTATACAGGAATCATTTAAAAACTGCACGTTAATGACTTGGAATGACCGAGTCATTGTTCAGGTCTTAATACAACTGAGAATCTGTAGATGGACCTAAAAAAGGCTGCTTACTTATGATCCCCACTGTCAAATATGCACGCATCAGGAGCACACTGAAACCTCAGGCAAACCCATCAATACAATTTCAAAGCAAGAGGGGGCATTGTCGCTAATTATATCTTCTCTTTCCTCTGCAGCTCAGACTAGGAAGATAATGCCTAGTTCTGCCCCAGACACACCTTCCAAACCCGCCCCTTCCAGTCTCAGACTTATTTACCTAGGTGACCTACAGAGGAAGGTCATCAGTCTTGAACCTCATAATGTTGAACAGAGAACTCTTGATAGCATTTAGTTTGCTGTTAAAAACTGCCACAACACCATTTTCTTTTGCTTACTTATCTACTATTGAGCCAGCTATTTTTCTGTTATTAAACGTGGCTATCCAAATTACCCCACACCATGCAGCCTGACAGAGCTTGTGCAGTTTTGCAGAGAAGAATGAAGAAAAACTACAGTGCTCAGATGTGCAAAGTGGTCAGAGAACTATCTACACTGGCTGGAGGCTATAATTTGCTGCCAAAGGTATATCTACTAAATAATGACTTGAGGGGAGTGAATACTTATGTATTTAACTAGCTGTGTAAGCCCGTGCTGTAAAAAGCCCAGGCTCCTAGAAACTATTGAAATCGTCAGAAAAATTGAAATCCAGAGTCGACGGTTTCCTTTTGCGGACGTGCTCGCTCCCCTTGTCTATCAACGGCTAAGTGAGTTTCTCTCTTATTTGTCTTTCTCGGAGGTTTCACTTTGACGACGGAGTCGCTTTCCTTCAGCTTCATGCTGTAGCCTTGGACTTCTTTCTTCTTATGACTTCGTTAACTTGGGGCAGCCTTGCCAGCTCTTTGAGCTTAATGCTGTAGCCACGCTCTTCCGGGACAGACAGACAAACACACACACTTCCACGCATAGACGTTTATATATAAGATTTATTTAATGCTTTTAATAATTTAAACCACTTTGCAGAGATCTGTTTTCTGTTGATCAATGTAAAAAGCTAAATGAAATTCATTGTGAATCAGTGTTGTAAACCAATTAAATGTAATACTTCCAAGAGTTGAATACTTTTTATAGGCCCTATAAATATATCTAACAAAATGAGTACAGAGAAGGTTCCCTGACAATCTTATGATCAGACAATGACTGCAATATGCCAGCTAGGGAAAGCAAATTAAATTCTAGTAAAGCAGAAGTGTGATTTTCAAAAAACTGAAAGAATAAGAGAACACAGACATCACAAATCTATATATATGTATCTATCTCTCTCTCTATATATATCTATCTATATCTATATATCTCCATACACATGATACAGTATTGGCCAAAGAATACAAAGAGTACACAAAACGTATTTTGCCCTTATTTGGGGCTTGTCAGGTATACACACTTTTGTATCCCCTTACAAGGATCGAACCTCGGACATCAGTGCCTGAGGCGATGCCTCAGACATTGTGCAAAGACAGCTGGTTTGCTTATTTGACAGGGTGAAGATCACAGCACAGTATTACATTCTTAGTTCTCAATCACAATCTGATTTTTTAGGTGGTTACCTACAAAGTAACACTTGTGGTTGGACAGCCAGTAGGAAAACATCTGCCATATCCTCTCAGTTGCAAGAAGCAGCTCATAGATATGTGATACAGTATCCCTGTAAGGGGATGCAAAAGTGTGTACACCTGACGAGCCCCAATAAGGATGAAACACTTGCCCTGTACTCTTTGTATTATTTGGCAGATACTGTACTGTGTACCTTCGGCATCTTTTCTCTGTATTTGTACTTGTGTGAAAGTCACTTAACCAGTGTGTTCCAATAAAGACTGCTTCTCATACTGTTATTATTTCAAAATGCCTTTCTCACCTCCTGTTTGGTTTAATATTTGCCACATTTGAAGCCTACTCTCTCAGCATGCTTCATATGTCTTTACCCCTCCTCATGTGTCTCACACACATAATTCCTCTTTCGTTGCATCACCAAAGCCAAATTGACTAATCAAACTGCTTTAAGGGGCTGGACACATAAACCTTAGTGTTTTATTATGTAGTAGACGATAAAATGACAAAACCTGACAGATGGTGGTAGAGGGGGAAAAAACAGTCTTGAGCAGCAGAACAAATGGTTAGTAGTATACATCTATACAGTAACTAATTAAAAATTATTATTTAGACAGTCACATTAAATAATTAATGCCCAGCATATTAAAATACTGTAACCAACATTGTTTGAAGCAGACCTACTTTTTAATACTATTATTCAGGTAACATACATTTTAAAAACACATACCTGTCCAGTAAAGCTTCATGAAAACTCCCATCTTTCCTTGCTTTCTTAAGGATTTTACTGTCTTCTTTAGTAACTTGAAGTTTATGATCCTGAAAACTCTGAAACTTCTTTCTGCAATTTAAGTAAAAACTCCATTTAAATGGATATTAATCTATGATCATTGCATTTTCAAAAATGTAAAACATCTTTTTTAAAACATTCATTGAAATAATAATTAATACTACTGCTAATTGAACTTACTTCTGTTTTGTTAATTTTTGACATACTTTTTAGTATCTAGAACCAGTAGCATTTATGTATTAAGAGCCAGTGGAGCACATCCATACCAGATGTTGTGCAAAATAATAAACTTCCCTGAGTAATTCAACTTATTGTTAGATGTTTACAATATCCATCAACTTTTTCTTCTCTATATCATATACTTAAATGTATTTACTTATCTAGAGAAATATTGCTTTTAATAGTATGTAAAATTGTACTTATGCTGGGTTCTGCAAGCCTGTCTCCAGCTGCTGGGGCTAGACCAATTGGCACTTCATTGCTCAACATTTTGCTTGTGCGTGAGTGTATGCACATGTGCAACCGGAACTTTCTAATTTAGTAATGGGGCTTGATAATTATTGCTCAGGAATGTGTGTTTGTTTTTGTAAATCACAGGTTTGAAATTCCAAAATAAGCTTTTCACAGTTAAGGCTATGAAGCACATTAAGTTCCTTAAAGATAGAAACAATAATTTGAAAAGAAAATTACACTTCATCTTGATTTTTCATCCACTACTGAGGAGGACATAGCTAAAGTTGAAAAAGCCACCAAAAAAGCCTGTGTGTGCTCATTTCATTTTTTGTGAAAAGGTAGTCACCAGCATGATGCTTCTGTTCAAAAGGTGTGGGGATTCCTAGTGTGGGAAGAATAGGTATGTATGTAGAAAATAATTAGAAAATAATTTATATATTGTTTTTCTCCTCATGTTAATCAGCATGCACTTGGAGCTATGCAGTGTATGTAGTTGACATGTTTTATCTGTGTTTTCAGGGTTTCTCATTTTTCAATCCAGACCTATACCACCCCAGATTTTTTTTTTTTACTTTTCACAATATATATTTCATTTATCACTCCATTTTAGATCTGGCTATAGAAGCAATTAACAAGGTTTTATACAAAATTAAAACGTAATTCAAATTGAGAAAAAAGTCCACAGGATTCAACCAAAGAAAATCAAAGGAAAATCTTGCAAGACAGATATTATTTAAATATTAAAAATGCATACACGTAATTGATTTCACACTGCTTCACATTTCCTTTGTCTTCATCCGGAATATCATCTTTTCTTTTAGTTTCCCTTTCAGCACAAGAACGAATCTAAAGACAGAAACATTAAATGCTGAAATATTTTCTGGTAACAAATAATCATAATATAATTTCTTTCTTTTTATTTTACAATCATAAAGTAGTACAACAAATAATAGGGTTGGTGAATATTCACAGACAGTTAAATGTGAAAACTTTCAGGCAAAGTTGAAAATTGGGTCTACGAATGGATGAAATTTTACTTACAGTGGGTACGGAAAGTATTCAGACCCCCTTCAATTTTTCACTCTTTGTTATATTGCAGCCATTTGCTAAAATCATTTAAATTAATTTTTTCCCTCATTAACACTAGAATTACCAGAGCCTACGAAAAAACTCGTAGGTCCGTCCCACCTTAAATCGCTTCTTAAAACCGTTCTCACCTCTCTGCCAGCGTCTTTTGTTAATCTAAATGTGCTGATAAAAGAAAAGCTGCAAGTAGCCGGCTATTCCATCCCCCCAACGACTTAGAACATGCACAAACTTCTCCCAGCTCATGCCTTGATTGATTATCTGGGAGTGAAGTGGAGTTTTAGAGTGGAAATAATAGATCATTATTTGGAATACACGCATTTCACATGTATTCCGTTTCTACAGTAATCCGTGTAAACACATTTTTAAAACAGAAACGTTTTTCATATTGTAGTAGTAAATGACAAAATGTAAGCATAAACTATATAATGTATGAAGCCTGAAGTCCAAATATCAAACACATTCACAAAAGGTACAAATATAACAGAACAAGTATGCTTTTATTCAAAACTATAACTGCAGAAAAAAGCCACCTTAGCATGCCACATTGACACATACTTACTACAACTGCCACGGTAGGGTAATGGTATCAGCCGCTGACTAGTATTCAAAAGGTCATGAGTTCGATCCCGCACGATTCAATTTTGAGACGTAAACTGCTCTTATTCTTACTATCTTATAATAAAAACATACATTTGATTTCAGTGTGTAACAGCCGGTGTAATTTATGATACTTGTAAAGGTTAGTTTTTTTTTTATTCACTTTTCATTCTCTCAGTCATGTTCAGGATCCTTCCCTAAGCATCTGAGAATGCGGTTTTCACATAAAGATGCGCTATATCTCTGTAGCGTATTTGTGACTGCATTCTCGTACCAATGCTTGCGAACTGAAGTGCCTGCGTGCACTTTTTCGTGGCATTACACGTCTATTTTTTTGAGCATGCCCGTGTCGCTCAAACACAGGAACATATGTTGGTGTACAAGTATAACAAAACAAGTGCACTTTTATTCTAGACTATAAGTGAAGAAAAAGCAAGTTACAGTAGGTGGTTGATACAACAGCTTGCGTGGTGCAATGCTAAGAACTGCTGATTTCCGATCCGTGCTATATAAAATCATCACATTCAAATATTAACAATTCCCACACACCCTTCCTACATTCACGACATGTGTACTTGTTGCAGTGTACACATCTCTCTGTGCTATGGTTCCTATTACACTGAATGAGCACCTGACATTGTACTTTCTTCCCTATATAAATAACATTCGAGTATAGTGCATCTCCAAATAAATCACATTCGAGCTATAGCGTGTCTCCAAATAAATCACATTTGAGTTATAGCGCGTCTTTATGTGAAAAAAGCAGTGTCAGATGGGGGGGGATTGTGAACGCGACTGAGAGAATGGAACTGAATTTAAAAAAAAAAGCTAACCTTTACAATTATCATGCATTTACACTGGCTCTTACAGACTGACTGAAATCAAATGTATGTTTTTATTCTAAAATAGTTCAATACATGCAATATTATTTGAAAACGAACAGCGTCAGATCGGGTTTGAATACACGCTGACGCTGTTACAGAAGGAGTCAGCTTATTCAGTGCAGCAGTTTCAACGCACAGTACATGCAATATTATTTGAAAACGAACAGCGTCAGATCGGGTGCATATTCAAACCCAATCTGACGCTGTTCGTTTTCAAATAATATTGCATTAGTGCGATGATGTTTTTACATATATTGTCTCTTTCATTCATCTTGCGGTTTGTAATCAGTGACCACGTGTTTTTTCCCCGACCTTGCCAGTTCGCACATGGTGCTGTATGGTGATGTTTCTTTTGTACTCCAGGACATGCAGAGGAAAGAATAGTATAGAGCAGTAAGTTCAGCGCTATATGCAATCAGACAGACAGACAGGCAGAGAAGGCACTAGATATATAAATAAACAGGGAAGGCATTGTATAATAGATATATAAAAACAGCTAAGGGGATAGATATACAGCAAGTCTGCTGCGCTGTAAGTGACGAAATCTTACCAATACACCACGGAAGCTGTTGTAAAAGTTTTGAACCTTTTATGAAAGTGTATTTGCTCTTTGGCTGTCAGGCTTCACACATTTTATAGTTTGTCTACATTTTGTGACATTTATTACTAAAATATGAAAAAGTTTCTGTTTTAACATTGTGTTTACACAGATTACTGTAGAAACGGAACACACATGAAATGCGTGTGTTCCAAATAACAATCTATTATTTCCACTCTAAAACTCCACTTCACTCCCAGATAATCGAGGCATGAGCTTGGAGAAGTTCGTGCACGTTCTGAGTCGGTGGGGGGATGGAATAGCCAGCTGCTTACAGTTTGTTTTTATCGGCACATTTAAAGGACAAAGGAGGCTGGCGAAGAGGTGAGAACGGTTTTAAGAAGCGATTTAAGGTGGGACGGATCTACGAGTTTTTTCATAGGCTCTGGTAATTCTAGTGTTAATGTACACACAGCACCCCATATTGACAGACAAAAAAAATAATTTTTGACATTGTTGCAGATTTATTAAAAAAGAAAAACTGAAATATCACATGGTCCTAAGTATTCAGACCCTTTGCTCAGTATTTAGTAGGACTCCTGAAGAACTCTGAGATGGTGAGATATAAGATTCTCTGTCTGATGAGACCAAGATATAACTTTTTGGCCTTAATTCTAAGCGGTATGTGTGGAGAAACACATGTGTAGTATATAATGGGAATCTGGTACCCTTCACCTTCATTATAAAGTGCAAGAGCAGGCTAGTTATTTTCTAAAATTTGTAAAATGCTTAGTGTTAAAATGCAATTTTATTTGGCAAACTAATATATATCATGATTGTGAAGAAAAAACTTTGACTTGGAAAAATACCAAACTTATCCATTCAGCATTTGAATACAGAATTAGGTTTGCAAAAGTCTTGTATTTGTATAATGATTTTAGAGTGCACCTCATAGAGTGAATGAAAATGAACTTCAGTTGCTTTTGCTAAAGAAATCTTAAAGAAAAATAAATATTTACACTGTACAGTCTAAGCATCTTTGAGATGTAAAATCAGAGAAATTTAAACATCTGCACTATTTATTTATTTTTGCTAAATATTCTTCTTATCTACAGTGGGTACGGAAAGTATTCAGACCCCCTTCAATTTTTCACTCTTATTTCACACAATTTTCAATTTTTCACTCTTATTTCTCACCATCTCAGAGTCCAGACTCCTGAAGGACTCTGAGATGGTGAGAAATAAGATTCTCTGTCTGATAAGACCAAGATATAACTTTTTGACCTTAATTCTAAGCGGTATGTGTGGAGACAACCAGGCACTGCTCATCACTTGTCCAATACAGTCCCCACAGTGAAGCATGGCGGTGGCAGCATCATGCTGTGGGGGTGTTTTTCAGCTGCAGGGACAGGACGACTGGTTGCAATCGAGGGAAAGATGAATGCAGCCAAGTACAGGGATATCCTGGACAAAAACCTTCTCCAGAGTGCTAAGGACCTCAGACTGGGCCGAAGGTTTACCTTCCAACAAGACAATGACCCTAAGCACACAGCTAAAATAACAAAGGAGTGGCTTCACAACAACTCTGTGACTGTTCTTGAATGGCCCAGCCAGAGCCCTGACCTAAACCCAATTGAGCATCTCTGGAGAGAACTAAAAATGGCTGTCCACCAACGTTTACCATCCAACCTGACAGAACTGGAGAGGATCTGCAAGGAGAAATGGCAGAGGATCCCCAAATCCAGGTGTGAAAAACTTGTTGCATCTTTCCCAAGAAGACTGGCTGTATTAGCTCAAAAGGGTGCTTCTACTAAATACTGAGCAAAGGGTCTGAATACTTAGGACCATGTGATATTTCAGTTTTTCTTTTTTAATAAATCTGCAACAATTTCAAAAATTCTTTTTTTTGTCTGTCATATGGGGTGCTGTGTGTACATTAATGAGGGAAAAAATTAATTTAAATGATTTTAGCAAATGGCTGCAATATAACAAAGAGTGAAAAATTGAAGGGGGTCTGAATACTTTCCTTACCCACTGTAGATAACAAGAATATTTAGCAAAAAAAAAATAAACAAATAGTGCAGATGTTTAAATTTCTCTGATTTTACATCTGAAAGATGCTTAGACTATACAGGGTAAATATTTATTTTTCATTAAGATTTCTTTAGCAAAAGCAACTGAAGTTCATTTTCATTCACTCTATGAGGTGCAGTCTAAAATCATTATACAAATACAAGACTTTTGCAAACCTAATCCTGTATTCAAATGCTGAATGGATAAGATTGGTATTTTTCAAGTCAAAGTTTTTTCTTCACAATCATGATATATATTAGTTTGCCAAATAAAATTGCATTTTAACACTAAGCATTTTACAAATTTTAGAAAATAACTAGCCTGCTCTTGCACTTTATAATGAAGGTGAAGGGTACCAGATTCCCATTATAAAGAAAAGCCTTAGCCTTAATTCAGCCAATTCAAAAGTGGACTGACTATATGCGTCACTTTACTAACTATCCGTTCATCTGCCTCTGCGGTACCATTTCACTCTCAAGGAGACTGGAATGGGGAGGATATAATTTGCCTCAGGGTAATTTACCTTGGAAAGTCACCACCAGATGTGAATCGATGTCTCTGTTCTGTGACAACTAGAGAATAGTCATTAAAAAAGTCACTGCCAATAGATTTATACTACACATGTGTTTCAGGGACAAAATACTGATTTCACGTGCAGTATGTAATCAAGTGACAAACTGAACAGAGGTTATTGTCATCCATCCATCGTCCTAACCCGCTTATCCAGTACAGGGTCATGGGGCAGCTGAAGTATGAGTAGCTTGGATGCAAGACAAAAACAATCCCTGCATGGGCCATCAGTCCATAGCATGGCGAACACACAAATGGGCCATTTTTGCAATGCTAAACCACCTAACCTGCATGTGTTTGGACTGTGGGAGGAAACTGGTGCACCTGGAGAGAACAAGCAAATTCCAAACCCCAGACTGCAGCACTACTATTGTGGCATTTGCCGTCCAACAATTTTATTTTTGTCATCAATATTTTACATTTATTCATATAGAATAGTGTGTCTTTGATGGTATGGCCACATGATGACTAGTCCATGGTAAAGACAGCCCCGTGTTTAACCCCACATCTGAAGATGCCCTGGACTAGCAAGTGGAAAGTGTTGCGCCAAAAAGCAGACCCTACGCATCAACAATGGACAAATAAGCTAGAAAGAAGAATAATTTATTCATATATTTTTCTCCGTCAAAGATACTATAATAATTAATAAAGTATCTATCTATCTAATAACAATAATAATTAATTTGTTCGTTCATTCATTTTTCTAAGTTGCTTACCCAGGGAACAATTGTGGGGCAGCAACAACACATGAACAAAGCAGCAGTCCATCACAGAGCAGACAATCTCTCACACACTCCCACTCCACCACATGAGCAGCGCCAATTTACCTAAGTTTAATCAGGTTGAAATTTAGTAAGTTTAGTACAGAATTTTTAGCACAGGCAAAGTGATAGTGTAGAGATTTATTCCTGCACCAGAGCGGCAGGTTCCACATGGAGTTTGCATGTTTTTCTCATGTATTTACAAACTGACTGGTATCAGTGAATGTCAGAGATTCAAATACATTGTGTTGAGTTTTTATCACCATATCCTCAGCAAGAGCCATTCATCATGAATTTTTTTTTAAAAAAAGGGGGCAGGGTTGGGGAGGGAGAGAAAAAATAGGTTAGTGGGGCTTCAATCTGCACAAACTACCAGTTTAATTTGAAAAGTTGGCTTGGGTCTTTCAAAAATCTAAGGTTTTTATTAAAAATACAACATAGTGTCATCAGTTCAGTTCAGATTTACTGTTATGTTTACAACGTTAAATGAAACTCATAGTGCTCTTTTAACTAAGCCTCCACTCGAAGTGAATCTTGCTCTGCTGGCTATGTAAAACAGCAACACCGAATACGAAAGGCTTGGGACGTTTCACTGTTGGGTTGTCATAATCTACCTGCAATGGCTATTGCAAGCTGACAAACAAGCAATAAATATATCCTTACCTCAAAAAACAGAATCAAGAATCTCCGTTAAAATGTATTATTTACAGTTTACTTTTTTGTCATAGGCTTGTCTCATTAACTCAGAAGGCATGTTTTCTTAAATTGAAACCTTTGCTACTTCAAAGTTTTGAAAATTTTTTTATAATGGGACTCCGGTAGCCTTCACTTTTATTTTGAAATGCAAGAGCAAGCTAGTTTTTTTCTTTTTTTTTTATTAAGTTTATAAAATATGCTTCACTTTAGGATGCAATTTCATGAGGGACACTAATACAGCTATGCACCACATAATGTCTGTTCAGCAACGTCCAACTGTATATTCATCCGATTTTCCATAAGTTTATAATAAGAGTTCAGAAATTCTGATCAGAGAACAGAACATAGCGGACATAACTGAATGCAGTGAATGCAACACCTTTCTGAACGCAACAAATCTACCTCAGGTCCCTTGTATATAAAGTGATGGCTCTGCCATTACTGTTCTGTACTTTCTATTGTTATTTTAATGTGAACTTTCCCTACTTAAAAGTAAAACGTTTACCATGTAACAGCGTATGCTTTGACTTGTGGGTAGTAGTTTCCCATTCTTGCATACAGTGTGTCAACAGCGTTGTAGCATTATCCCTCTGTATTTAGTCAAAAGAGGTTCACTGCATTATCCCATATAGCTTTGCTAAGTACTGCATAAAATGTTGTTTGCACAATGTCCAAATCACTATTAATGATTATTAATATATATATATATATATATATCTCGATCTACATACTCTCAAATAAATAAGCCACACACCGTGGCGTAATTGTAGAGGCTTCGCCTCTATCGCCTACATCCGAGGTTCGATTCCCGAGAGGGGATGTACTGAGTATGTACGCGTGCTTCTCGGTTCATTTTAACCTCGCAT
>JANRMT010062821.1:21895155-21910730 GCA_026402145.1 Polypterus bichir lapradei | reverse complement strand
TGCCTCCCCAGCACACCAACGCGTAGAAGAGGGCACTCGCCACAACCGTCTGGTAGAACATCTGCAGCATCTTATTACAGATGTTGAAGGACACCAACCTTCTAAGGAAGTATAGTCAGCTCTGACCTTTCTTACATAGAGCGTCAGTATTGGCAGTCCAGTCCAATTTATTATCCAGCTGCACTCCCAGGTATTTATAGGTCTGTACCCTCTGCACAAAGTCTCTTCTGATGATCATGGGGTCCATGAGGGGCCTGGGCCTCCTAAAGTCCACCACCAGTTCCTTGGTCTTGCTGGTGTTCAGGTGTAAGTGGTTTGAGTCGCACCATTTAACAAAGTCCTTGATTAGCTTCCTATACTCCTCCTCCTGCCCACTCCTGATGCAGCCCACAATAGCAGTGTTGTCAGCGAAATTTTGCACGTGGCAGGACTCCGAGTTGTATTGGAAGTCTGATGTATATAGGCTGAACAGGACCGGAGAAAGTACAGTTCCCTGCGGTGCTCCTGTGTTGCTGGCCACAACGTCAGACCTGCAGTTCCCAAGACGCACATACTGAGGTCTGTCTGTAAGATAGTCCACAATCCACGCCACCAGGTGTGAATCTACTCCCATTTCTGTCAGCTTGTCCCTAAAGAGCAGAGGTTGGATGGTGTTGAAGGTGCTAGGGAAGTCCAAAAACATAATTCTTACAGCACCACTGCCTCTATCCAAGTAACAGCACCAGCATAAATTCACACCTGATCTGACGCTGTTAGTTTTCAAATAATATTGCATTAGTGCGATGATATTTTCACATATATTGTCTCTTTCTTTCAGGTGTGTAATAGAAACCACAGCATAGAGAGAAGTGTGTACATTGTAACAGGTACACACGTTGTAAATGTAGGAAAGACGATCCTTGAGTGTGTGTGAACAGTTAACATTTGAATCTGATGATTGCATATAGCGCTGAACTTACTGCTCTGTACTATTCTGTCCTCGACATGTCCTGCAGTACAAAAGAAACAGCATACAGCAACATGTGGGGACTGGCAAGATAGGGGAAAAAAACACACAGTCACTGATTACAAACCGCAAGATGTTATGTGAATGAATATGAATAATATAAATAATGTTGCCTTCGTGCCACAAAGTTTTCCGAAATGTACTATGCAGGCCATAAAACAAATACAGTAATTCCAAATATCATATATACCTACAGTACAGGCCAAAAGTTTGGACACACCTCCTCATTCAATGTGTTTTCTTTATTTTCATGACTGAAGGCATCAAAACTATGAATGAACACATGTGGAGTTATGTACTTAACAAAAAAAGGTGAAATAACTGAAAACATGTTTTATATTCTAGTTTCTTCAAAATAGCTACCCTTTGCTCTGATTACTGCTTTGCACACTCTTGGCATTCTCTCGATGAGCTTCAACAGGTAGTCACCTGAAATGGTTTTCACTTCACAGGTGTGCCTTATCAGGGTTATTTAGTGGAATTTCTTGCTTTATCAATGGGGTTGGGACCAGCAGTTATGTTGTGCAGAAGTCAGGTTAGTTTGACGATCATTTATTTTGTAACAGGACAATGACCCCAAACACACCTCCAGGCTGTGTAAGGGCTATTTGACCAAGAAGGAGAGTGATGGAGTGCTGTAAATGGTCATGAAAATAAAGAAAACACATTGAATGAGGAGGTGTGTCCAAACTTTTGGCCTGTACTGTATGTCTCTGGTTTTTTTTTTTTTTTTTTTTTTTAAGACATCATAGACCATAAGGTGAATACTAATTCATCGTGAGCAGGAACACTCAATAAAACTGAATGAAAAAAAAAATCAAGTGACGGTGAGATACGAAGAAGGCAGATTCACCATCGTCTGTGTGTCAGCTTTTATCCCTCCAGATGAGAGGATGTCCAGTTCCATTGTCTCAAAACACCACTCACATCTCCAGTTATTCCCAGTTTCAAATACAAACTAACAGCGTCAGAATCCTTTAGTATGTATCGTGATCGTAATTTAGAGGGAATAAAAGTGAAAAAAAAAATGGTCACTTTTACAAGTCCTGTAAATGTACACCGTGTGTTACAGATGCAAACCGAGTGTATGTGTGTACTGTATAATATTAACAACTAGCCATGTGCGCCCAACTACGTTGCGCGTGTTAAAGTTGTCTGTGAAGGGCTCCCTGTTTAAACGCGGCTGCCAGTCGTGAACTGGGCCCTACGTCACACAGCATTATGATTTTTTTATAAGGGAAGCAAAATTACAAAAGAAAACCCTTGAACATTGATTCGATAGGAACGGCCTACTCGGAATCACTCTCCGAATAGTAATTATGTGGTGGTGTAGGAGCATTTCTGCTTCTGTCCGTTCACAGTCCGTCTCGTTTTCACAACGCTATTGTTTCCTCTCACGATGTCTTCTCAACCTTTCTCCAATCTCGCAGGTTGCTTTGTGGCAATCCAAAGAGTAAGGCAATATACACGGAGCAATGGTTATAAAAGGGGGACACATAGGTACCCAGGCTCTTTAAAGCATAAATAGGGATCACTTCACTGACATGTGAGCAAGGCACGGTACAACTATGAGACACGCAGCACTCGCCGGCTACAACTTTACAATAATAATTTCCGGAACGTGCAGTTACGTTGTCATTCATTTTACCCACTTTTTTACTTTCATTCATATGTTACGTAGGCACGTACCTTTTATCTTCAACAATCTCATTCTCTAACCAGGCCTCAGGAGCTAACCAGCTGTTTTATCTTGGTAGAGTAATATATGTATTGCTCTACTTTCCCCTATTGTATTATTAATATGCAGCCTTAGAATGCCTAATCTCACAGATGTACCACTGTTTATAAGATACAGTATTATTTTATATAACTTATCCCCACCTTCCCTTCTATATCTATAACCTCAGGCAATTAGATGTAGTAAAAAGACAAGCAGGAGTTAAGTTACACATAAAATTATGTATTACTGATAATATTCATAAATAATAACAAAATGCAAAGTACGTTTGAATATTAGCAACCATACAACCTGATAAAATGGTGATGTGTAATTCAGGTGGCACACTGACTTGTAGTTACTTAAAATGTCTCTAGTTAAGGCATCGTTGGTGCTCAGCTTTCAGCCACATGTCTGTTCAATATGGCTGCTGAGCTGTGCTCTTCATTGTGTTGTCTTCATCATCACAGGTTAGCAAGAGAGGTGCTTCTTCATCATATGCTGGTAAGAGAGATGCTTCTTTCAGATGTTAGTAAGAGAGATGCTTCTTTCAGATGTTAGTAAGAGAGAGAGAATGTGGTTGAGCAAGTACATTTATAGATGTTCTCTCCAATTCCTCCAGCCAATCCAGACAGCCATATCTCAGACCAATGGGTGGAATAGATCATCTTATCTCCTGCCCCAAAACCATATGTTAAACATCCTGGCTTCCTTGCAGGGGGTTCAAAGACTTTAGCAGAGAAATACTCATCAAACTGGTTTAAGACACATCCCCCTAAATCCTGTCATAAAATTACAAAGAGACAGTCGTAAAAGGGGGGGGGGGGGCAAACACGAATACCTCTCACTACTTAGTTTGCCTAAATTATAAATAAAGACATACAAAACATTCATCTAGTTATATGCAAAATCCCACATCACAACACCAGCGTAATACTGTCCACCACCCCTTTCGTTATTCCGGCACATTGTTGACATCCGTGAGTAACAACAACGTACTAAACTGGAAGGTGGTCTACGCATGCGTGGAATTCACGGACAAACAAAGATCAAGATCTAAATGAAGATCTCTTTAGTTAATTTTAAAGCACAACAATTTGTTTAGTTTGAATGTCTGTGTTTTGAGGTGTGACTGGAGTACTACAGTCTTCAGTAGTATAAGCCTGGAGGAGATTCTTAATGCAATGCCTATGTTTTAGCTGTCTCTCTACTGCCATCTAGTGCTTCTTCTAGTTCATTCGCGGACAGACAAAGATTAAGATCCAAATGAAGATTATATATAGAGATAAGAGCAGCTCACTACTGAAAATGGCAAATATAGGAGTGAGTCGGGATCAAACCGGGGACTCTTGATTACAAGTCAGCAAATCTTACCACTACGCCACGGAAGCTGTTATCTTTTTCTTGAACCTTTTGTGAAAGTGTTTATTTGATCTTTGGACTTCAGGCCTTATACATTATACAGTTTATGCCTACATTTTGTCATTTACTACTAAAATATGAAAAAGTTCTGTTTTAAAAATGTGTTTGCACAGATTATTGTAGAAACGGAACACACATGAAATGTGTGTGTTCCAAATAATGATCTATTATTGCCACTCTAAAACTACACTTCACTCCCAGATAATCAATCAAGGCATGAGCTGGGAGAAGTTCGTGCACGTTCTAAGTCGGTGGGGGAATGGAATAGCTGGCTGCTTGTCTTTATCGGTACATTTACAGGACAAAGGATGCTGGCGGAGAGGTGCAAACAGATTTAAGGTGGGCCGGATCTACAAGTTTTTTCGTAGGCTCTGGTAATTCTAGTGTTAACTATGTGATTGAGTTATTTTAATCTAGATTCCCATGATCATTTGTGTGCAGAATTACTTCCTGGCCTCTATTGCCAATGCACTTACCCTTCATTTTCATTGGTATCCTATAGTTTGCGCTACTCCACCATAACCTATCGTCTATGGGAGAAGAGCAGAAGCTTTAGATTGGTCAAAAATTTCGATCTCGAAACGTCAATACCTTGATAATGTGTGTGTGTGTCTGTGTGTCACAGTTTCTTGAGGACAGTCTATTGTTAAAACAGCTGGAAAGAAAAATACCAGTCTTGAAAGTTAAACCTGTTATGAGATGACGATGTGCTGATTGGTTTATTCTTGGATAACTTACTTATTTGAGCCAAATTGTGCAAGAGAAAGAGGCACTTTGTAGGAATCCTCAAATAACGTAATTTTGCAATTATTTATGAATTCTTCTCATCAATTGTTGTCGTAATGACCTATTTTATGAACAGAAAGATCAACATCAGAGAGGTAAATAATTACTGTACTGAAATGTTCTAGAATAATTTTGTTCCTAGGGCGCAAGGCCAAATGACACTCGCCTCCTTTTTTTTTGGGTGGTTGGGGTAAACAGAAATGTACAGAGTAAATATTCCAGGTGCACACACTAACACTTTAAGTAGTCTGAACATAATGTACCTTTATTTATATTCAAAAGTTTGTACCTTAAATTTTATTTGATTCGTTAATTGTTTCTACACTTTGGCCACAAAAGGTTGCCTTCTGTTCTTTTTGCCTGTGTGTAGAACTTTGCATTTTAAAGTGTTTGGCCACTTTTGAAGACTATCCAAGTACAAATGGGTAAGTTGTAGTAAATGGTATATGATATATATTTATGTTTTATGTTTTTAAATATATGAAATCCTTTGTTCATTTTAGAAACATTCCGGGTTTCTTTGATCAAAATAGCTAGAATGTATAAGTATTTTAGAAAGAAGCCAGGCTTAAAGATTTATGGAACACTCCAGATTTCTGGTTTATTACCATTTTTAGATTTCTAACAATATTCACTGCTTATTTAGTCATTTAATTAAAGGAGCAACATCTAGTGAATATAAAATACAAGAATGCAGACTTTTGTTTTGGGAGCATTTTGATGAATCATGAAATAGTTTTCTTGCAATTATTAATGGTCTGTATGAATTTACTGGAAGCATAATTTAAAGTCTACATTCAAGATCACCAGGTAAGACACAAGTGTGGTGTGTTACAAAGAAATGAAGGTGAGCTTTGCTTCAGGAGAAGAGGTAAAGTCAAAACCTTGGCTCTTGGTGTTGTCCGGGGTTCGGAATGCATTTTCAAATGATCTCGGTGCATCTCTCTTGTTTAGGGTTATGAATGTTTACATTATTGTGCAGTAATTCTTATTACTTGATTTGATTGTTTTAGAACTCCCAGCCATCTGTGTTGCAGTTTTCTTGATTTATGTTGTTGTTAGTTATGAAGAAAAAATGAAGCACCATAAACTTTTTAATTGTTTATAAATTTATTTAACAAGGAAATATTACATTTGTGTTTTTCATTTCAGTTATTGCACTAGTTAAATGATCATTTATTTGGGTGGGGCGGGTTAAAATATTCTCATTGGATGTGTTCACTGAAATCTGTTGCAGTTCAAATGTGTGGCAAAAGGAAGTGTTTGAAATGTGTTCATTGTTTACCTTAGAAATATAAATGTTTTGCACAAATGAATTTTTGTGTTTCTTCAGTTAGTTTTAGTGATAACCCCTGGTCCAAAATGAACAAACTCCAGTCCAAATTTGCAGTTTAAGGAATTTTATTGTTTTTGCCCCCCGAGGAGAAACAACTATGTAATTTTAACCAGTGGCCCCGATTAAGATTTAAAATATTGCTCAATTTCAAGGACTTTGACATCATCTCTGCAATGTATATAAAATTATTTTGCAGTCCCTCCCCTTCAAAGATCCCAGAGGACAACGGGAAAAAGATCTCTTAATCAATATATCAGAAAAGGAGTGGAAAATAGCAATGCAGAGACTTCACTTGAGCTCCATATGCGCAAAGTATACAATTATTCAACTCAAAATTATATATCGAGCACATCTGTCTCACCTAAAACTGTCCAAAATGTTTCCAGGGCAAGATCCAACCTGCAAACGCTGCAGTCAAGTCCCAGCCTAACTGGGTCCCATGTTTTGGGCCTGCACCAAATTAACATTATTTTGGACCAAAATTATTAAGTGCCTTTCAGACAGCCTTGGTGTCACAATCCCTCCTAACCCATTAACAGCTGTGTTTGGTGTTCTTCCAGATGGGTTTAAAGTGGAAAAGGACAAACAAACTGTGATTGCATTCACTACACTTTTGGCACGCAGACTTATTTTGCTAAACTAGAAGAATCCTAACTCTCCTCTTTTAAGTCAGTGGGAAACCGATGTTTTATACTATTTGAAATTGGAAAAAATCAAATATTCAGTTAGAGGATCTGTACAGATTTTTTTCAAAACCTGGCAGGATCTAATCAGTAATATTTTAGAATAAGCTCTTAATGCACAGAGGAAGCAATTATCTCCACATTTCTTTTTCTTCTCCATTCATCTCTATTGCCCTATTAAACTCATCAATTTAGGTATGTTTACAAGCCTTAAGTTTTACTCCGTTGGCCATGCTCTCTCTCTAAGGGGTGGGAGACGCGACTTGTTTTCAATCCTATTTTTTGTAAAAATTGTTCTATTTGTATGGAATGATTACAATAAAATTAATAAAATTTAAAAAAATAAAAAAGATTTTTGTCATTTTTAAACGTTTCTTTAAAGGATTTGTGCTCAAGATGTATAATAATAGAAGACAATGTTTATAATGTATTTTAAGTTTACTGAATGCTTAATATTTAAATGACCTGACACAATCTAAGATAAAAATGAGCGTGAATTTAACACTTTGAATATGCAAGATAGCATGGTACATGGTAACGGAGTAGTAGTCATAGTATAGGTGATATATACTCTATTGTAATTCATGTGTTGTAGCAACAGATTGCTCACTTTTGAGTTTTATGAGCAATATCAAAAATCAGTTATTAAAGTCAAATGTAACCTTACATACATGTACACTAAGTTTCCAGTTTTTTACGAACAGCTATAGTGACATGTATAAGTAGCACCACCTTTGGTTCATCGGGATGCATTGCTGATGAATACTTTACTAGGCGGAAATGATTGTTACACAGTTGCTGCAAATTCAACAGCCATGAGCAGACCTTTTCCTCCTCATCCTCCCAAATAGAATCGTGAACCAGGGACTTTGCATGAAAACTCAGTCATCTTCCTGGAATATCATTCTGAAAGAATAATTCTAAGTGTAATCTGTAGTCCTGAATGTAATTAACTTTTGTCAGCAACAATTTTCAGATGGTCCTTATCATTCAAAAATTTTTCAGTGGGTATTAGGGGCCCTAATATATGCCAGGAAAACATTCCCCACACCATCACCACTGGCCTGTCCTGTTGATTGTGTCAATGCTAAGATCAGCATGCAGAAAGAATCTGAATTTGCTCAACCAAGCAACTTTTTTCCCCCTCTTCACGTGAACTGATAAAGGACAATGCAGGATAGATAGAGACAGCAATGATTCAATTTCTTATGGTATATTATTAATGTAATCAGTTTAATTTACAGGAAGTAGCAATTGAAAATTCATATTAACTCAAGAGATGTTATTATCCTTCTACACAATAAAATTGTATAAAGTAAAAACAAATTTTAATACATGGAAGTAAGGACTTAATTTTATGAATATTTACAATTTAATAACAATATGGGAATTATTTTTTCTTTTATAAGAGGTAATTTTATAGTCATTTTATTTTAGTTTTTTTTATTATATATAGTGTTTAATTGTTCTGCATTTATTTTTGTATTTAGAAACATTAAGGTAAACATTAAAAAAAAATGAATGCAGTCTCTATGAACCATGGTGCTGCTGGCACTAGTATTGCGCTTTCTGTCTCTCAAATGAGATGCATCATAGTGGTTTTCTTCTTTAGTTTTATTTTTTACAATTAAATTAACATATTGGAGAGACTGAAATTTTCTGAGACTCTGGGCCATGAGTTTGATATATTAATGAAAACCTTATTTCCTTAGTCTGGAAATAGCCAATAATTTCTTGTCAAACAGTCAATGACTCAATTAGGGACATCTAATATTTTATATATATAATATATGTTAATTTCCTTCATGTTGTTGTTTTTTTATGGATTAATCCATTACTACTTCAAATGATGTGCTTTCTGTTTGGTGTAATAATGGGATAGTGAACTTTTGTGTTTTTTATTCTTGTAGCCTTGCTGAAATCCACAAGGATGTTGAATACAGAATACCCTTTACTGTCAACAACACGACAATTAACATTAATATGTGAGTATTTGTTAATAAACGCAGAAGTAATGAACAGAAAATTTTAAAAGTCTCTTTATTGGTGACAACTCTTTCCAGTCACAAGGCTCAACAGTTTTAAAAGTGGTTGCTAGGCTTGGCTACAAGGCATCAGCTTTTGATTGCTAAAACTGTAAATATGGTTCCTGTTTTCAACAGCTTATGTTTTGAATAATTAAAATGCTTTGCAATTATACTGCACATAAGCTTATTAATGAAACCATGACATAAAAAATTAAAAACGTTCTCACTCTAACCAAACTATTTTAGTGTGTATAATTTATCTGCTTCATTCAGCACTTCAATCCAAAGTGTTAGCAAAAAGTTTTAATGTTAGCCCTCAATCCCTGGTATGCAAAGTTCCACTAGTAGAGCAATTGTTTACATGGTGTGCACAGATCTTGCAACAATGAATCCAGCAAATTGCTGCTTTTTTGTTCATCCAATTTATGACAAGTTGCTAGAGAATCTCAATAGCATAAGTCAACAGTATAGGGATTCCTTTCAGCCTACAGCAGCTTTTCAGTCATTTAAATATTTTTAATGCATTAAAATATATTTTTTAAAGATTCCATATACGTATGTACACATCCTGTATAACAAACATTACATAAACGAAAACCTGTAACAGTCCTCAAGATGTTTTTAATATAAAGTAAATCTGAACCCAGCCTGAAATTGAATGATGTAAATTAAAATTTAATTGCTAGCAGATATTTATGACAAAAGTATTTCATCCTACATTCTCTTGCTTTTCTCATCAAATAAATAAAAAGATGCCCTAAAGCATCTTTTTGCTCTTTTATATTCATGTAAAGCACTGCAAAAGAGAGGAAGTTTTCCATATAGGCCTATTACTCCGTGGGTGTTGTTCACTTCTAGGCAACAGTGGTTCTGATAAGTAGGTTTGCAGTTGCGGTGGTGCTGAACTGCTCCGAGTGTAAAACTCCTCCAAGTTCTCCACCAGCATCTAGGTCTGTATTGCAAACAGAGGACTTAAGACGCTACTCAGAAGGTGCTTGTGTGTAAATGTAATCTTTGACTGTTCACCTTATGTTTTACATCATTTCTTCTCAAATATTTTTCTTACTTGTTTCTTTATTGGTTTTCCTTGTGTATTTTATACAAATAAAGAAATATCATTAGTAGTAGTAATGTTGTCATTAAATTAAGTTTATTAACATTGTAGTACTTTGATAAAACAATTCAAAACAAGTCAACAAATGTGTCAAGTAAATGTTTTTGCTTATATGTAATGAAAATCAGTGTATATTGATGTGCATTGTAATTAGAAAATTTACATTAAATATATTATCAGATATATAGCACTAAACATCTTTGCTTTAGTTTCATCAAAGCTGACTTTTTCCAGGCACATGTTGCAGTTAGTATCTCTTTCATCTTCATATACTTTAACACAGTGGTTCTCAACCTTTATTCTTCCAAGCTTTTCCAGTGAACCACGAGAATATTTGAGAGCCCCCTACATGGGCCATGGTATTTACCCTTTTTGTACTTTTGCTGCCATCTTGGCCAAGGTGCTTGTCTTTGAACTTACACTTACATTAACAAAAGCTTTTTGCTGCTAGTGCTAATGCATGGCTTTATTTTTTTAAACCATAGTATGATATTAATAGGCCAGTTCAAAAGCAACCTATATGTTTTTATTTAATAAAAGTATTATATAAAGAGTAGGAGTTTAGAGAAGGCCAGAAAGAGTTGCGTTGCATCTTTGTGGACCTGGAGAAAACATATGACAGGGTGCCTCAAGAGGAGCTGTGGTATTGTATGAGGAAGTCGGGAGTGACAGAGAAGTACGTAACAGTTGTACAGGATATGTACAAGGGAAGTGTGACTGTGGTGAGGTCTGCAGTAGGAGTGATGGATGCATTCAAGGTGGAGGTGGGATTACATCAGGGATCGGCTCTGAGCCCTTTCTTATTTGCAGTGGTGATGGACAGGTTGACAGACGAGATTAGACAGCAGTCCCCATGGAATATGATGTTTGCTGATGACATTGTGATCTGTAGCGACAGTAGGGAGCAGGTTGAGGAGACCCTGGAGAGGTGGAGATATGCTCTAGAGAGGAGAGGAATGAAGGTCAGTAGGTACAAGACAATACATGTGTGTAAATGAGAGGGAGGTCAGTGGAATGGTCAGGATGCAGGGAGTAGAGTTGGCCAAGGTGGATGAGTTTAAATACTTGGGATCAACAGTAGGGAATCTATTCCCAGGCTCCCGATTACCGGGATTATCGGACATTTTTCATTCCCACATTCCTGGGAATGAAACTGCTATAATTCCCAAGAAACCGGGAAAGGCCAAGCTCGCATATATAGCGTGTAAGAGTGTAAAAATCGATCAAGAAATAACAGAGTTATAGTTGAAAATAATTAAGTGACACGGTTTTTTGGCCCACGGTGTAGTATGTTGCCGATTAATTCAGTGAACAACAGACCAGCAGCAGTCAGTCCTCCGGCTCTGACTAAGACTGAGCACAGTGGATTGGGAGGAGTCTGCACTCTGCAGCTCACCAATGCCGGGACGGGGCAGACTTCATTGATGTCTGTCAGACAACAGCTTTGAACAGCAACTTGAAACTGCAATGCGTCAGTCTGTTGCATCTACATTATCTGTGCCAAGAAACTTTCCATCACAGAATGATGACAAGAAACTGGATGCATAAGTAAAAGCTGAATTGGCGGTGTTTCAGAGCAACAGCAAGCACGGGCGTTATTTAGAACAAGTGTATCAGTATCTGATGACTGTTCCTCCTACTTCAGTGGAGGCAGAGCATGCTTTCTCAGTGGCTGGTGCACTCTGCATGAAGGTGCGCTCTCACCTGAACGACCGCACGCTGGACATGTTGTGCTTTCTACACTCTTATTACCGCAACTAACTAGGTCAGGGGTGCCCACACTTTTTCGGCTGGCGAGCTACTTTTAAAATGACCAGGTCGACATGATCTACCTACATTAAAAATGAGATATATATAATATACACACTGCAGTTGGCTGGCGCCCTGCCTGGGGTTTGTTTCCTGCCTTGCGCCCTGTGTTAGCTGGGATTGGCTCCAGCAGACCCCTGTGACCCCTAAGTATTTGGATTCAATAATCTTCATGTGGGAAAAGGCTGACTCGCATACATAAGTAGAGCCGAATAATGCAGTTGAGGAGGTAGCACATTTCCTCATGTTTGGGTACTTTTCCTCTGTAAGTTCCAAAACTGTCCATGATCCCCATACTTCAGCTGAATGTCATCCTGTAGTGTCAAAATCTCATCCTCCACTGTAGACGAGTTTTAGGTGAAACAGCGTTGCAATTTCTGATGCGAGTGAATCACCCTCAACATTTTCCCTAAATGGATAGCACTTAAATGTAGCGATTGGCTCAAGTAAAGTCTGACAGACAATTTTCAATCTGCTCTGTGTAGCGTATGCTGTCAAGTTGCACACATGTCTTCCATTGCGTCTCCAGCTCTGACGCGAGGTTTTGGATGTTCCCCAAATCAAGGAGCTGAAAAATGTCGGCTGTCCAATTAACTGCGATTTTAGTTTCCTCTCCTTTCTCTTTCTCAGATTGCTTTTCAGAAGGAAGTCAGTTTCGTAGTTTTTATGAACAGTTCGAAAGTGCCTTTCCACATTTTCCTTCTTTGGAATAGCAATGATAGATTGACAGATCAGACAAACGCACTTCGATTGTGACATTGTGAGAAAAAAAAATCCTCTTCCAATTCCACATCCAGCCCATACTCTCCCCAAACAATTTTTTTTTAAATCCTTTCTTTAGTCGATATAAATTGGAAGGCTAACTAGATCACAGCCGGAGTTTTGCAGTAGCACGTGCGTTTGATTGTGCGTGCGGGATGACCAGTGTGTTAGAAGAAAAGATATCTCAGACTGGCTGCCCTGTATGTCAATGAAGTGGCAAATGCCATAGGGAGGATATACGATAGACTAAAGTTTTGAATGCAACGCGATCTACCTGCACTACCTTTGCGATCGACGCATTGGATACCCCTGAACTAGATACGTGTACTTATATGACAGCATGAACTGCTTGTAGATAAGGTTAGTCTTTTATTGGTGTCAACATATTGCAGTAGTTTGATGAAAAATAAGTGTCGGTCGTTCTAAAACCGTTCACATGCGAGATGCCCGTGTAGTGTGTCATCCCTGGGAGCCCAGGAATGACATGCGGGATTCCTGAATTCCCGGGAATGGATTCCCTAATCAACAGTACAGAGTAATGGGGATTGTGGAAGAGAGGTGAAAAAGAGAGTACAGGCAGGGTGGAATGGGTGGAGAAGAATGTCAGGAGTAATTTGTGACAAACTGGTATCAGCAAGAGTGAAAGGAAAGGTCTACAGGACAGTAGTGAGACCAGCTATGTTATATGGGTCGGAGACGGTGGCACTGATCAGAAAGGAGGAGACAGAGCTGGAGGTGGCAGAGTTAAAGATGCTAAGATTTGCAATGGGCGTGGCGAGGATGAACAGGATTAGAAATTAGTACATTAGAGGGTCAGTTGAAGTTGGACGGTTGGGAGACAAAGTCAGAGAGGAAAGATTGCATTGGTTTGGACATGTGCAGAGGAGAGATGCTGGGTATATTGGGAGAAGGATGCTAAGGAGAGAGCTGCCAGAGAAGAGGAAAAGAGGAAGGCTTAAGCGAAGGTTTATGAATGTGGTGAGAGAGGACATGCAGGTGATGGGTGTAACAGAACAAGATGCAGAGGACAGAAAGATATGGAAGAAGATGATCCGCTGTGGCGACCCCTAACGGGAGCAGCCGAAAGAAGAAGAAGATTATATAAAGAGTAGGCATTTTAAGGGATAAGTAACATCCAGCATTGACCAAAATACCGAATTTGTCACTGCAGATATTTTGATAACGGCAAAATCTGCTGACTTAATTACAGAATCTACTTTGTTATCCTCTGGATACCGCATTGAAGTGTTTTCACCAGCAGTAGCTACATTTAACATGAGTGAGAATGCCAATGCATTTTCGATCCAAAATCAACATCAAAAAGGCAAAAGAATCGTTGATGGCACCAGTGAGTCCAGTGTTATTACGGACGTGTGTAAAGTTGACTTTGCTTCAAAAGACTGTCAAGTCTTTGCTAACATAGTAAAACACTAAAGCTTTGGATAGCAGTGAGGTATGTCACTTTCTTTTCACTTTTTCCTGATGGGTCATAATGAGCAGCCTGTTCTCAATCTAACTACAGGTTTGTAGCTGCGATGCGCTGATGAACTTGAGTGACCTTTAAACCCCTGAATTGTTGTGCGTATGTGGGGAGTAAGTGTGATCTCTATCTGAACATGATATGGACACTTGAGATGCATTTTAATGTCAGTTGTAAATCTGATCCAAGTAAACTATCTATCTATCTATCTATGTATCTATGTATCTATGTATGTATGTATGTATGTATGTATATCTATACTAATAAACGGCAAAGCCCTCACTCACTCACTGACTGACTGACTCATCACTAATTCTCCAACTTCCCGTGTAGGTAGAAGGCTGAAATTTGGCAGGCTTATTCCTTACAGCTTCCTTACAAAAGTTGGGCAGGTTTCATTTCGAAATTCTACGCGTAATGGTCATAACTGGAAGCTGTTTTTCTCCATTTACTGTAATGGAGTTCAGCTGGAGGGGCGAAGTTCGTATGACATCATCACGCCTCTCACGTAATCACGCATTACGTAGAAAGCCAGGAAGAGCTACAAAACGCGCTTTAGAAAACATGCATTATATAATTAAGAAGGCAGCGAAACAATTAGAAGCGAGCGAGTGACATATAAAACCATATTCAGCAGCTCACGTGAACTGACGCAGTGCGCAGACAAAAAGTAACAGTTCCAAAGAGTGCTGAACAAAAACTGAATTACACTGCTACGCTCAAATAGATAAACCACACGCCGTGGCGCGATACTAAAGCATTCGCCTGTAGCGCCCACGTCCGAGGTTCGATTCCCGAGAGGGGATGCACTAAGTATGTACGCGCGCTTCTCGATTTATTTTAACCTCGCATCCCCTTAGTTTGAGACGTATGAAAACGCATGCGGTTAACGCAGAAAGACAGATCACCTATTCACCTATTGAAGCTTCATGAATAATGGATACTTTATTCGCGATCAATGATTGTTTTGGTAAAGCCATACTCAGTGTATTCATTAGATGAACGGTAAAAAAGTAAGAGCGTGGGGACGGTAACTTACTGAAGCACACAAGCAAAACCACAATAGCACGCGGGCTCGATGTACTGACTTGCGCGATCACATTCCAAAAAATATTTCTTTTCAAGTTCTATTTAGTCCATATGAGTTAAACTCAAGGCCCACGGGCCACATCCGGCCCGGCGTGTAATTATATCCGGCCCGCGAGATCATTTTATATACTGTATTATTGTTATTAATGGCCCGGGTATATGAAGCGCTGGTAACACAATAAACTACAGATCCCATAATGCAGCGCTTCAGCTGCCTTGCCGAACACTTAACACGTTAATCAAGTCTAGCTTATGATACTGTAAATTATTGCGAAGCTAGCCCACACGATGCCAAAGAGAAAAGTTGATTCTGAAAATAGAGCCTTTAAAAACCGATGGGAGGC
>JANRMT010062821.1:21839793-21853771 GCA_026402145.1 Polypterus bichir lapradei | reverse complement strand
GACGTAGTGTGTTAAAGAAGCTATGAAAAAGAAAAGGGAACATTTTATAAATAACGTAACATGATTGTCAATATACAGTAATTGTTTTGTGAGTGTTATTGAGTGTTGCTGTCATCAAGGATTCGATTATCATTATTTGTTTCAATCAGGGTCGTATTTGTACGATGTGTTGTGTTCAAGTTACATTCCGTGTTTGTCAATCGTTGTAAAGATAAGAGGTTTCATTTATCGATTCGTTTCTTACTGCATCAATGAACAGCTCGTCTTCCTCTTTATCTGAGATGTGACACACTGCATGCATGGGTTTTTTTTTACACTGTCTTCCTTTAGCGGGACATTCACTTTTTGCACCGTGTGCTTTGTTTCTGCAGTAGCTGCACTTATGAATACGCTTGTATGTATCAGACGCTTCATATTTTTTTGCTGCCTTCTCAATTGTGTAATTCGATTTTTGTTCAGCGCTCTTTGGAACTGTTGCTTTTTGTCTGTGCACTGCGTCAGTTCACGTGAGCCGCTCGGTGTACATGCATCAAAGTTTCCCAGCTGTGCTGGTGCCATGTCGTGCTATGTCCATGGCTGTATCTAATGTTACCTAAGTCCCGGCACTTAAAACTTTCTCTTGCAGTTTCGCTGAGTTTGTGCCAAACACCACCCTGACTATCTCATCTTCCTCTGCATAAGCACAGTCCTTCACCCGTGAATATTTAGTGGCAGTGTTTCTATTGGATTGCCGCTGACGGACGGCCTTATATGGGCAGGCACTAAATTACAAACGCCAGCGGCAGCCTGTCTATGAACTTAATTTAACGTTTAGGTTTACATCGTGCTTTGTTTCCGAAGTAGCAGAACTCATGAATATGGTTGTATATGTCACTCGCTCGCTTCTTATTGTTTCTCTGCCTTCTCAATTATATAATGCATGTTTTCTTGAGCGCTTTTTGGGGCTCTTCCTGGTTTTATACGTACTGCGTGATTACGTAGGAGGTGTGATGATGTCACACGAAACTCCGCCCCCACGGCTTTCAAGCTCATCTCCATTACAGTAAATGGAGAAAAACAGCTTCCAGTTATGACCATTACGCGTAGAAATTAGAAATGAAACCTGCCCAACTTTTGTAAGGAAGCTGTAAGGAATCAACCTGCCAAATTTCAGCCTTCCACCTACACGGGAAGTTGGAGAATTAGTGATGAGTGAGTGAGTGAGTGAGTGAGTCAGTGAGGGCTTTGCCTTTTATTAGTATAGATTACCTTGCAAAAGGCTTCTCACACTTTGTATAAACACAAGTATTCACTTTTGTCTCTCCTTCATTCTTTCCTTCACTGTTCCCAGGCAAACTTTGTCATTCTTTCACCTGACTCCAGCTCGCCTACTTGAGGCAGAGCAGCTCATTTTATGTGGAAGCACTTCCAATGGAAGCACTTCTGGGTCAAACAGAAGTTTCCAATAGTAGAGATCACAAATCCCAGACGATCCACCTGGCAGCCCCCACAGAACCCAACAGTGCAGTCCCATGGGACTACAGTGTAATCAGTTGTCTGGCAGGGAACATCTTTCCTTTTTTCCTGCTTTTTTCATCCACTGGTGTTTTGGCCAGGCAATGGATTGGGACCTATCCTGACAGGGACGCTTGTCCATGCATGCTATTACAGTGTATAAAGGAAAATACTGTATAGGAAGTGTCTGTCTGTAGTAATCCTTTGCCCCAAAAACAGAAAGATGCTGTTGTGAATGTGAAGAGGATTAAGAAGGTAAAGCTTGGAAAATTGACGGACGAGAGAATGTTTTACCAGGTTTACCTGATGTTTAGTGATACTGGGCGGTATTCCTTGTTAACAGACACAGCAGCATTGCATTATCTTGCAGCCTAAAATATATATTTATGGCTGCACAGCCAACATTTCCAATTGTGCAAGACATCCTTAGCTCCATAAGGAGATAAACTGCTTGATTTCTGTTTCATTGAGAATTGACATGCAGCTATTCACTTGCCATCTATATTTGAAAATACCGATACAGCACTATAAAAGATTTTTAAAGGAGTAATCTTTTGATATTTAACATTTGGTGGCGTTAGGCATGTGCTTTTGTATCTTCTGACACATATCACCATATTACAAGAAGCTACTATCTTTGAAAGATTGCCTTGCTGCTGGTGAACAATGAAAATTTGGATCTCAAATCATTATACTGTATTTATTTTATTTTTTTAATTGTTTTTTATATCGTTTTCTTATGATCCAATGATATTATTTGCTTGTTTTTCTTTTTACTTATGCTGTTTGTAATCCTTTTTACTTCATTCTGAACTGTATATTTTTGTCTCCCCTCCGTATCCTTATTTTTCTGTTTGTGTTATTCATTAGCAGACTTCACCATTTAATTGATGGATCTGACACTCTCTTACTCAGCAATATTTTATAAATGATGCTTCCATCTATTCCAATATCCATTTTCTAACTCCCCTTTGTGAAATTACAGGAAATCTGAGCCAAATCTTAGGGTGAGCAGAGCAATGACCAGCTGTTCCTGGGATAACACTCCACCACAGAATACATCTGAAGACATACCAAACTCACGTAAGAAAATAACCTAACTTGTTTGTGATTGGAGTGTAGGGGAAAAACAGTATACCGACACGAATACAAGGAGAAAATGACAGCTCCATAAAGCTCCATGCAGTTTTGGCTCCTGTTTTAGTCTGATTCAGTCAGGTAAAGCCCTGCCTTTCTGGTACCTTGTGTTAAATATTCAAGTTAGTTTAAAATGAATATATAGATATAGGATCTTTATAAATGAACATTCTGTCTTTTAGATAGCATCTGAATTAACTAAAGATTGAAAATATTAAGCAGATAGTCATGTTGTTTATATCTATCTTCACAAAATATTAAAATTAGTTTTTCAACACTCAGGCCACCAAATGCTGCACCACATTGAATTACAGCATCAGGTTTTTTGATTTGGCTTGACATTCAGGCATAAAAATGTAACAAGATGTATTAGAGTGAGATTTCACAAAGTCATGGCTGCTTAATTTATAACAGTGATCGATGAAAAATGATTAATATGTGACTTTGCAATGTAATAAGTGCTAAAACAACACACAACATCAATAACAAACAGCAAGTTAATATGCCTGACCTGAAATTTGAAAGATATGCCCTGTTTATCTTGAACAAATCAAAGACTTACACAAGCTGCACCACTTAGTAAACTAAGTTCACTCATGGGAAAAGCTGTACCTTTGCCTATGCACTATTTTATTTAGTCAACTACATTTATCAAGTATACAAGAACATTCTTTGTGTAGTGAGTTCATTCTTATATATTAATGTGTTTTATTATTTGACTCTGGTCACCTTGTCTTAATATACCTTTTTTTAATTAAGTTACATTGAGCTTACAATAAGCAAAACATAAATCAGCCACAAATGTATCAGTACTATCCATCCATCCATCCATTATCCAACCCGCTATATCCTAACTACAGGGTCACGGGTTCTGCTGGAGCCAATCCCAGCCAACACAGGGCACAAGGCTGGAACAAACCCCGGGCAGGGCGCCAGGCCACCGCAGGCATCAGTAATATTAAAATAGCAATACAGATAAAATTCATTTTTAAATAAGGATCCCTTCTAATATACTATAATAAATATAGCATATATACCTTCTCTTAATAGTATACTAGTGGGCTCTGCCCCCTGCTGTCTTCACTCAGCAGGCCCCGGGAGCAGGTGCTGGGCGCCCACTGCCTTGCGACTGAGCCATTCAAAGGGTGTCGGGGGGCTCCTCCGTTAGAGAAAGCAATTGTATTTAAAGAGTTGGTATATAGAAGAGTATGTGGGACGTGGGAGGAAGACGATTTAGTTCATAGTTATTATAGAAAGAAAATCAGTTATTTGATTATCTCACTACAGCTGTCTATTGTAAATACCAGTGAATAATAAAACATAGTAAAAAAGTAAAACATAATAAAAGGTAAATAAAAAATTAAGTTACATTAATGCCTCGTCAAAAACAATTATATGAATTACTTTATCCTCTAACATATTCTATAAACGTTGTTTTTTTGCATTTCTGTTTGCATATTGTTTGGGATATTTTTCTCTTTTTCATTTATTGGACGATTCTCTTTGTTCTTGATTTTTATTAAATGCAGCCCTTTTTTGTTAATTTTCTTTTTTTCAATGTTCATTATCAGTTCTTGCCTCTGTTTTTCTACTGTGATCTAAAATTCGGCATTCTTGAATAGATAATTTGCTTTTCTGCCTTACCATTATACAGTGGAACCTCGGTTCACGAACGTCTCGGTTCACTTACAACTCGGTTCACGACCAAAAAGCTCGTCAGACTTTTGCCTCGGTTCACAACCACACACTCGGTATAACAAACAAGCCAGTTTCCCTTGCCTGCCTGCCTGCCTGCCTGAGCTGAGCTGAGCTGAGCTGAGAGAGAGAGAGAGAGAGCAAGTGCGAGTGAGCACGTGCCTGCTGGGGAGGGGGAGGAGGAGATTGCTGCACGTGTTGGCTTGCACTTTCTGGCTGCAGATAGGCAGGCAAACCATCCCCCCAGTTCCATGTGCCTGCTGTGGAGGGGGGAGGAGGAGGAGATTGCAGCACGTGTTTGCCTGCAAGAGCTCTGTTCATTGTTCTCCTTCCATTGGCTTCTAAGCAAGTGAAGAGTGTTGAGAAGAAAGTTTTGAAGAAAATTGAAATCGAAGTAAAGAAAGAAATTACAAGAGGTGGAAAAACTGTTTACCAGTTTACTCATTTACCAATCTGAGAACCCTCGTGCTTTCAAGCAGCACAATGTAAACAAAGCCAGACTGCCAGTAATGTGGAGGGCAAACATGAAGGGTTGTTTTACAAGAACTTTGTTTTTGGAATGGCTGCATGAGGCTTTCACTCCCACCAACTAAAAGCACCAGAAACCCAAGAAATCACAAGAGACAAAACACCTGAAGGAAAACACTTCATGCCAGAATTCGACTCATGCAAGGTTAGTTTTCTTGGTGGTTTTTGTATTACGGGTTTTTCAAAAGTTAATTTTTCAGTTCATAACGCGATTTGTTGCAATGTTACTTTTCTCTTTTTTCAAATGTTCGTTTTTTTCCCTGTGCTTAAAACTCATTAAAAAAATTGTTTACATGGAGGACTTCATCGTGTGATTTGTTGCAATGTTACTTTTCTCTTTTTTTCAAATGTTCCTTTTTTTCTGCTGTGCTTAAAACCCATTTTAAAAACATTGTTTACAGTGATCAGGCTTTAAGTTTAATAGCGTGATCTCCTGCAATCTTACTTTTTTGGTTGCTTGTGAGTTGGTTTTTGCATGCGCTTCGGATTTGTTCGTGTTCCTTTTTTTCTGCTGTGCTTAAAACTCATTTTAAAAAAAATGCTGCGCGAGCACATGCTACAGAGAGATTAGAGAGCGCGAGCGAACAAGCGCAGAGAAAGAGAGAGAGAGAGAGATGAGAGCACGGGCAGCTGACAGGGAAGGGATGGGGGGGAGGATAGGGGTGGGTAGTGTGTGTGTGTGTGTGTGTGTGTGTGTGCGCGCTCGCACTACAGAGAGAGAGAGAGCGCGTGAGCCAGCCTGCTCCTGTAGCTGAGGGAGGGAGGGAGGGGCTTTGGTGGTGTGTGTGCTACAGAGAGAGAGAGAAACAGAGCGCGAGCGAGCCAGCTCGTGTAGCTGAGCAGGGAGCCTGGGTGTTTTGTGTCAGTGTTATTCAATGTTTTTACATTTTACATTTACTATTACACTGTGCATTCTATGGTGTAATCTATACTAATAAAAGGCAAAGCCCTCACTGACTCACTCACTCACTGACTGACTGACTGACTGACTGACTCATCACTAATTCTCCAACTTCCCGTGTAGGTAGAAGGCTGAAATTTGGCAGGCTCATTCCTTCCAGCTTACTTACAAAAGTTAAGCAGGTTTCATTTCGAAATTCTACACGTAACGGTCATAACGGTCAATAGCGGTCGACAACATCCGCCATGTTGAACTTTCTTATTTATGGCCCCATCTTCACGAAATTTGGTAGGCGGCTTCCCTGCGCTAACTGAAACCGATGTACTTACTTATTTCGATGGTATGACGCCACTGTCGGCCGCCATATTGAACTTTCCAACGTCACCAATTTTCCAACTTCCCGTGTAGGTAGAAGAATGACCCCGTCTTCACGAAATTTGGTAGGTGGCTTCCCTGCGCTAACCAAAACCGATGTACGTACTTATTTCCGTGGTATGACGCCACTGTCGGCCGCCATATTGAATTTTCCAAACGTCACAAATTCTCCAACTTCCCGTGTAGGTAGAAGGCTGAAATTTGGCAGGCCCATTCCTTACAGCTTACTTACAAAAGTTAAGCAGGTTTCATTTCGAAATTCTACGCGTAATGGTCATAACAGTCAACGACGTCCGCCATATTAAACTTTCTTATTCATGGCCCCATCTTCACGAAATTTGGTAGGCGGCTTCCCTGCGCTAACCGAAACCAATGTACATACTTATTTCGGTGGTATGACGCCACTGTCAGCCGCCATATTGAACTTTCCAACGTCACTAATTCTCCAACTTTCCGTGTAGGTGGAAGGCTGAAATTTGGTACTTATTTCGGTGGTATGATGCCACTCTCGGCCGCCATATTAAACTTTTAACGGAAACCGATGTACATACTTATTTCGTTGGTATGACACCACTGTTGGCCGCCATAATGAAATTTCCAACGTCACTAATTCTCAAACTTCCCATGCAGGTAGAAGGCTGAAATTTGGCAGGCTCATTCCTTACAGCTTACTTACAAAAGTTTAGCAGGTTTCATTTAGAAATTCTACGCGTAACGGTCATAACGGTCAACAACGTCCGCCATGTTGAACTTTCTTATGTACGGCCCCATCTTCACGAAATTTGGTAGGTGGCTTCCCTGAGCTAACCAAAACCAATGTACGTACTTATTTCCGTGGTATGACGCCACTGTCAGTCGCCATATTGAACTTTCCAACGTCACTAATTCTCCAACTTCCCGTGTAGGTAGAAGGCTGAAATTTGGCGGGCTCATTCCTTACAGCTTACTTACAAACGTTAAGCAGGTTTCATTTCGAAATTCTACGCGTAATGGTCATAACGGTCAACGACGTCCGCCATATTGAACTTTCTTATTCATGGCCCCATCTTCACGAAATTTGGTAGGCGGCTTCCCTGCGCTAACCGAAACCAATGTACATACTTATTTCGGTGGTATGATGCCACTGTCAGCCGCCATATTGAACTTTCCAACGTCACTAATTCTCTAACTTTCCGTGTAGGTAGAAGGCTGAAATTTGGTACTTATTTCGGTGGTATGATGCCACTCTTGGCCGCCATATTAAACTTTTAACGGAAACCGATGTACATACTTATTTCGTTGGTATGACACCACTGTTGGCCGCCATATTGAACTTTCCAACGTCACTAATTCTCAAACTTCCCATGCAGGTAGAAGGCTGAAATTTGGCAGGCTCATTCCTTACAGCTTACTTACAAAAGTTTAGCAGGTTTCATTTAGAAATTCTACACGTAACGGTCATAACGGTCAACAACGTCCGCCATGTTGAACTTTCTTATGCACGGCCCCATCTTCACGAAATTTGGTAGGTGGCTTCCCTGAGCTAACCGAAACCAATGTACGTACTTATTTCGGTGGTATGAAATTCTACGCGTAATGGTCATAATGGTCAACAACTTCCGCCATGTTGAACTTTCTTATTTATGGCCCGATCGTCTCGAAATTTTATAGGCGGCTTCCCTGCACTAACTGAAACCAATGTGCGTACTTATTTCGGTGGTATGATGCCACTGTCGGCCACCATATTGAACTTTTCAACAGTCTTTGTTACTTATGGGCCCATCTTCAAGAAATTTGGTACATGGGTTCCCATCGCTAACTGAATCCTACTTACGTACATATATACGTCCATAGCCTGCAGCTCAGTCACTGTGTGAGATGGCGTTGGGTCCCCCATCCCAACGCCTCCCACGTTGTTGGCTGCCTGCCTATATAAGACCGTCCGTCGCTCCGGTCTCTACATTCCCATCCTTGCTTCGCCACGGAATTCACGTCTCCCTACTGATAACTACAGCCTTTTTGTTTAATCCATGGCTTCTCCGCTGTTTTATTGTTTGTTTATTACAATTATAGTTATTGTATAGGTATTTTAGACTTACTTTACATTGCTCAGGTACCCATTTCCTTTATCATTCCAACCCCCATTACCATGTCTATCGAGGTGATCACTATCGATCAAAGAACTGTCACTTACTGAGTGGTTTCCATGCCCGGAGATGGCACCTACCTTTTCCATTCTCTTTGTTACATATTGCACGGCCATATCAGGCTCACTCTTGATATCCGGAGGAACATTGTGTCTTATGTATTGAATGACTGGGACAGGTTCAAGGTGTGGACTGATGACGGTACAGGAGATAATTATACTACACAGGAGCACTAGAAGAGTGAAATGCTTAAGCCCTTCACCTATGGTTCTGCATGTGAGTTGATGGCTGCCGCTGAATTGTTCGGTTGTCGCTTTCAAGTGTACCGAAATGGCCAAATATTTTACACCTTTCAACAACCGCCAATGCCTCTTAAACATCTTAGATTCACAGGTGACGATTTCAGTAGTGGACACTTTGATGTTTATAAGTGTTTAAACTCTCAAAAGCTGGATGTGATTTTATCGATGAAACCAGTTGTGTGCTTACAATGCTTGACAGATGCCGAATGTCACTTCAACACAACAAATCCTGCAAATACTATCGTAATTGAAACAAACCATGAAACTCAAACTGATTATGACAGCAGCAATCCAAGCTGTGAGATTTGAGACAAGATTACTGTTCACATGGCCAACTGTAAGTTACATGCTCAAGAGTAAGCTCAGCACACAGCTTGGTCATGTTACAACCGGAGGGCCGAACTGACAACATGGTATACAAAGAGATCCTTAACAAATAATTTTTGGCATATTTTCCCTCAGTTTAAAAAGGTTAAATTTTCTTCTTAATAAAAATTTTAAGGCAGTACTTCGCCGCTGCGAAGCGCGGGTATTTTGCTATATATATATATATATATATAGAGAGAGAGAGAGAGAGATATGACAACAACACTCATATCGATGATAAAACAATTACATTAACAATCATGTTACGTTATTTTTAAAATATTTCCTTTTCTTTTTCATAACTTCTTTAACACACTACTTCTCCGCTGCGAAGCGCGGGTATTCTGCTAGTTAACTATATTTGTGCTTAATCTTTACATATTTTTACATATTTACATACAGTTTGTACGGTCTGGAATGGATTAATTGTATTTACATACAATCCTATGGGTGAAACTGCTTCGGTTAAAGACCAACTCGGTTTACGACCAAAGTTCTGGAACGAATTATGGTCGTGAACCGAAGTTCCACTGTAACTGACTTTGTTGAAGGGTGAGTTAGCAGCACTAAGAGTGTCACGGGGTGGTACGGAGAGAGGATGTGTGCAGTAGGAGTAATGATTGGGTTAGGGTTAGTGTTGTGGAGGGGAGCGGTCAAGGCTAAATAACGTGGACACAACAGAAAACATTTTTAATATAATAGAGAGAAAAAACTTCCTTGTTATATTTTCAACTTTAAGCATGTTTTAAAGGAAATTGATGCACAGGTACAGTGGAACCTCTGTTCACGACCATAATTCGTTCCATTGGTCATGAACCGAAGCAATTTCCACCATAGGATTGTATGTAAATACAATTAATCCATTCCAGACCGTATGAACTGTATGTAAATATATATTTTTTTTAGTTTTTAAGCACAAATATAGTTAGTTATACCATAGAATGCACAGCGTAATAGTAAACTAAATGTAAAAACATTGAATAACACTGAGAAAACCTTGAACAACAGAGAAAACTAACACTGCAATAGTTTGCGCTATAGTGCTAGGAACTGCTCACTAAAAACACTTTTTTAATGAGTTTTAAGCACAGGGAAAAAAATGAACATTTGAAAAATCCGTAATTTAATAAACCACCAAGAAAAGTAACATTGCCACAATGCACACTATAAACCGATCGCTGTAAACAGAACTGAAAACAAAAACAAGCCTTTTCTACCTTATGCGTCCAGTCCTCCCTCTCTCGCTCACTCGCTCTCTCTCTCTTTAGTGTGTGCGTGTGTCTCTTTCACGAGCCTGGAGCGCCTGTGTGTGTGCCTCTGTCTTGCACGCCTGTGTGTGTGCACCTCTGTCTCGCGCTCCTGTGTGTGTGTGTGTGCCTCTGTCTCTCGCCTGTGTGTGTGTGTGCGCGCCTCTGTCTCGCGCGCCTGTGTGTTTGTGTGCGCCTCTGTCTCGCGCGCGTTTGTGTGTGTGTGCACCTCTATCTCGCGCACCTGTGTGTGTGTGCGTGCGCCTCTGTCTCGCACGCCTGTGTGTGTGTGTGTGTGTGCGCGCCTCTGTCTCGCGCGCCTGTGTGTGTGTGTGTGTGTGCGCCTCTGTCTCGTGCGCGTTTGTGTGTGTGCACCTCTGTCTTGCGCGCCTGTGTGTGTGTGTATGCGCCTCTGTCTCGCGCGCCTGTGTGTGTGCGCCTCTGTCTCGGGCACCTGTGTGTGTGTGTGTGTGTGTGCCTTTGTCTCGCGTGCCTGTGTGTGTGTGTGTGTGTCTCTCGCGCATGCCTGTGTGTGTGTGTGTCGCTCTCTCTCTCTTGCTTGCTCGCTCGCTGCACAGGAAATGCACAGGGAGAGACTGAACATGTACAAACTGAAAGGGAAACTGGCTTGTTTGTATACTGAGTGTGTGGTCGTGAACCGAGGCAAAAGTTTGGCGAACTTTTTGGTCATAAACCGATTTGTACGTGAACCGAGGTTCCACTGTACCTGGATCTGAAAAGGAGCAAACAAAAGTAAACATCACAGCAAAATCACAGAACACCGTTTACATCATGTATCCAACAAGGGCACATGCGCCCTGAGAATGTGTTCTTTTTAGAATTGCAACTCATACTCTGGGCTTACATGTCCCTTTCCTGTAACCATAATGGAGCTACTAAGACAAGACAAATATGGTAAAATACAAAGGATAAGTTTAACTTGCATAAAAATCAAGCTTTTTTCCTAATGTGCATTGCAGTATAATAAAATATATATATGTACAATATTGAAAGCCGAAGAGAAGCATTGGAACAATACAAACAGTTCTATAGTTCTTCAGTGGGGCCTTTGATGATTGTATGCCCATTTTCAGAAGAGTCTGGAGGTATTTCTCTTGATATACAGTAGATTAGACATCACTTCTTCATCTTTGAAGCTGTGATGGGCTTTTACAGTATAGTCACACTTTCTACAGTACTAACCAATACTATAAATGGATTAGAGTCTGTTTTGCCAATTTAGCTCACACAATGTTCTATTTGTATGTTTTACTGACCAATGCTACGTATGGATTTAGCTTCCTTCGACAAAAATTGTACATTCTTTCATTATCTGCCACTATAGCCTGTAACCTAACTGTGCAAGTGCTCTAATATTTAAAATTCCTTTAAGGCTCCTTTGTACAGTATTCAGACAATAGTCATTGTCATTCATTGATTCAGGGCTAGTTTCTATCAACAGGTCATAACATTGCTAAAAAGTCAATCATAAAAACAAATACTGTAACATACATAACAAATAGCATGTATATGTTTTGTAGCGGGTCCGTGGCAATACATGTTTCTACATAAATAAATAAATGATGCACTCGGGTAAGGGGGAGGTAGGTATGAATGATAGCATGGTGAGACAGCTCCAGGGTATTAGTGGGTAATTGGCCGGCCCAGCATTCTCGGGTGGATGTGCACAGCACTCACTTGCCTCATTAGCACGGCTGTCATCGCAGCACCTGTGCACACCTATTGGCATTTAAAACGGGAACCTGAATACATTCTGGGGGTGGACTGTTTAAAATATCTTTAGCGAAGGCAGCACAAGAGGCAGTAAGATGTTTCCTTTCATGTGATGAAGCATCAAACGTGCAACGAGAAGGTGGTGGCAGGGGAGACAATGGAAATGGACTATTCTCTGTGTATACTGATCAGAGGTGGCATAGAGGGGTGCAGACAGCCTGGGGGTTGCAGAACAGGAGCAGGTAGAATGGTGTTGTTTGGTGCGTAGAACATCAGGGTGGTGGAGACAGAGTAGTAGAGACAGGTGTTTTGGCCAATTGAGGAACTGTGGTCAGCATGGCCATAGAAGACACAGCACATTGATGGAGTAAGCGGGGGAAAACAAGCAATCACTTGCAGATTCGTTAGGACTGGGGTGAAGGAAGTGATGCGATAACCATTCATAGGTCAAGTGCGGGTGTATTCTTTGGACGATGGAGTTATAAGGAACATGTCTTTAGTATTACTGCCAAAGGAAGGGGAACTGATTTAACTGTTTGGTTTTACTGCAGTGATTTCTATTGGATTACTTATTTATTTATAGAAGTACATTTTGCATTGCACATTTTACACATTGAGATCTTGAACCCCTTATTGTTCACTTTTGTTTTGATAAACGCATCAATGCGCTGTTAAACCTACCTCTTGACTGTGTCTGTCCTCGTTTGCCCGGCTTATCCTGTCTGTGACTATCGACGGTTCCAGGTTCAATAGCTGCTAGGTATCATGGAGCCATATATATGTGTTCTAACCACAAGGGGATGCCACTGAGCCCCAAACCACAGACAAAATAATGCCCAAGCACAATTCTGGGTTCATATAAAGAATTTTTATTTGTCACCAACACTTTTTTTACACAAACATCAGCCAAAATGCACCAATACAAAAATATCTCCTTCCTCCCCTTAGAGTGTTGCTCACTGCCTCCCGACTTTGACTTAATTAAGTGAGGCAGTGGGCTCTCTTTTAAATTTAACCTGGAAACTGCTTCTGGTGTCATGCCCAGGTTGTCTGTAGCTTTTCAGGGTTGTGTGGTGTAATAAAAGGCGCTATATAGGCACCTGACCCGACACAGATGGACACGGGGGCACGTATAAAATGAAAGACTTTTTATTTTTCTTCAGCTGGAGGGCACAGCTTCCCTGTAATCCCTCAAGCCACAACACAGTCCCAAGCACTGAAACCACACCACAAAACACTCTCTTCTTCCACCACCACTCCTCCACATCTTTGTCCTCTTTCCACCCGACTCTGGCCACTGAGTGGTGGTTGCTGGCCCCCTTTTATCAGGCACCCGGAAGTGCTCCAGGTGGTTGATTGCTGACATCCGGCAAACCAGTGCCCAAAAGGGGCCAGCCGTTCCTGTTGCAGCACCCCTTGGCGGTGCCTGTAGAACCTCACAGAACTGCACAGAACTCCAACCCCCATGAAGCCATGGGGGAGTACAAGACACCGCTACAACCCAGGGATGCCGCCATCTAGCGTCCGGGTGAGATACTGGGTTTCCCGCCCTTGTCCCCCTGGTAGTTGTGGTGAAGGGACATCCCGGCCAGGCATGGACTACGGCCATCTGTCACAGTGAAAACCAGGGCAGTTGTCCCCCAGCAGTGCCCTCTGGCAGTATCGAAAGACCCTGGCAGGGCTATGTTTCCAGACTCAAACTTCTATGCCACTCTGTAGGTGTCTTAATCTGGTTCAGACTTGTGGAGCACTGCCACCTGTCGTTTGGTGGAATAAACTGCTCCCAGTATTGCCATTTGCCCAGTCCATCCATTATGACCTCCTGACTGGGAAAGAGTGCATCCTTTATCCCGGCCAGGATGCCTGTCCTTCCTCCCTGGCACCTACAGTGTATATATATATATATATAAACTAGCAGAATACCCGCGCTTCGCAGCGGAGAAGTAGTGTGTTAAAGAAGGTATGAAAAAGAAAAGGAAAAATTTAAAAAATAACGTAACATGATTGTTAATGTAATTGTTTTGTCATTGATATGAGTGTTGTTCCCATATCTATATCTATATATATATATAT
>JANRMT010062821.1:21827090-21839693 GCA_026402145.1 Polypterus bichir lapradei | reverse complement strand
GGGCTCAAAGTGTTAAAAAAATCTGTACATACTTTCTCAATGAAACAGCATATCATAATCATAACGTACGTTTGTGTAGAACCACGAGTCCTGAGCCTTTGTGTAGTCCAAACAAATAGAATCAAACCAAACCAAACCAGCCTAGATTAGAAAGCCGGCTTATTTAATCGTTCTAAGCGACAGGCAGCTCTGCACACAGTGACAAACAGTCAATTCAGAGATCGCCGCAGCCCCGCTGTCTTTTACCGCTTCTCTTGACTCGCAATCCCGTTGAGGAACGTACGCGTCTCACATGAAATCTATCGCCTTCGCGACGCAACTATGAAACATGCAAGTTGAACGTTGACTAAGGGACTACACACATTTAGAGTTTTGGTCGCGCGTAGTAAACACATGGTAAGCAATGGAACCGTTCAGACAGAGCGTGCGATGAGCCGGCAACCATCAAAGGCTTTTGCGCCCGCTCGCGTGAGCAAATCGCTATGTATGTGGAGTCCCTAATAGGCATCAGCGCATCGACTACAATACACGCTACACGCAACTTTGTCAAACTTTGCTCACTGCAAACGCCGCCGCTGCTATAGTCGTCGGCCGCCCTCAGACTTTAAAATTCAAAGGCGGACAGCCGCCGGTCGCAGCGTCGCCGGCTGCTGCACGTCTCCTCAACGGCCGCCTTTGAGTTTGGCCGCCCACGTGCGGGGTACGTTTTTGCCCGTCGCCAGGATCGGCCCTGATCGCACACATAAATTTGCCCCAAATCGCAAATGTGTTTTTTTAATTTAAAAGGGTTTTAGTGGGCGACAGAATCAAATAATAGACATGGATATGAATATTGTAAACTCAAGCTCTTTTAATTTCTGAAAAAAAAAATGCTTTTAAACTGCATTTGAATTCAAAACAGAAACAAAAATATCATCCCTGGTTAAAATTGAGCAGACTTAAAAATAAAGTGGTAGTTTAAGTACTTAAAGTACATTTTCAGAATGGTATTGTCTTTAAATAATAACCAAAATTTCAACAGAAAGTGCAGTTTTTCTTCTTAAAAAAATAAGTCAGAAACATAAAAGGTAATTTGACCAACTTAATCTTTAAACTCTGAGTAACCTTAGCCAAAATTATTTTGTACATTAGGCTAAAACAGTGTGATCATTGAACATTTTGTAATTAGATGTAATTAGAATTACTAACGGTCACGGAACTCCAATGATCCCCAGTAAGAGCCACAAAGTCCGCTTTCTGCAATGCATCTAATTTTGCTTGGTTGTGCACAAAACCATGCTTTTATCAAGGCTTCGCTCGGGTAGTTTTTTGAAATTAAATTTTCCTCCGATCAGGAACGAGATTCATTCCGAGTGTAACATTTTTGTAGCTGTGATGTGTGCACCAGTGTAATCGATGTACCAGGAAATCATGCATTGACAAAAGTTCCCCTTTGCTTGGAATTGAAAATGTGATTAAATGCGTTATTTTTTGTTATGGAGTACATGCATCGAAGCTTCTCAGCTGTGCTTGTGCTAAGAATAGGAAAGATTTTAAAAATAACGTAACATGATTCTGCGTTAACTGCATATTTTTTCATACGTCTCAAACCAAGGAAATGCGAGGTTAAAATGAACCGAGAAGCACACGTACATACTCAGTACATCCCCTCTCGGGAATCAAACCTCGGATGTAGGCGATAGAGGCAAAGCCTCTACAATTACGCCACGGTGTGTGGCTTATTTATTTGAGAGTATGTAGATCGGGATATATATATATATATTCGCAGCGGAGACGCAGTGTGTTAAAGAAGCTATGGAAAAGAAAAGGGAACATTTTAAAAATAACGTAACATGATTGTCAATATACAGTAATTGCTTTGTGAGTGTTGCTGTGATCAAGGATTCGATTATCATTATTTGTTTCAATCAGGGTCGTATTTGTACGATGTGTTGTGTTCAAGTTACATTCTGTGTTTGTCAGTCGTTGTAAAGATTAAATTCTGTAATTACAGCCACATTAGCTCCACAAATGAGACACACGGGTTTACCGGCAATGTCAGTAAACATATACTCAGCCTCCCATCGGTTTTTAAAGGCTCTATTTTCAGAATCAACTTTTCTCTTCGGCATCGTGTGGGCTAGCTTCGCAATAATTTACAGTATCATAAGCTAGACTTGATCAACGTGTTAAGTGTTCGGCAAGGCGCTGAAGCGCTGCATTATGGGATCTGTAGTTTATTGTGTTACCAGCGCTTCATATACCCGGGCCGTTAATAACAATAATACAGTATATAAAATGATCTCGCGGGCCGGATATAATTACACGCCGGGCCGGATGTGGCCCGTGGGCCTTGAGTTTGACTCATATGGACTAAATAGAACTTGAAAAGAAATATTTTTTGGAATGTGATCGCGCAAGTCAGTACATCGAGCCCGCGAGCTATTGTGGTTTTGCTTGTGTGCTTCAGTAAGTTACCGTCTCCTCGCTCTTACTTTTTTACCGTTCATCTAATGAATACACTGAGTATGGCTTTACCAAAACAATCATTGATCGCGAATAAAGTATCCATTATTCATGAAGCTTCAATAGGTTAATAGGTGATCTGTCTTTCTGCGTTAACCGCATGCGTTTTCATACGTCTCAAACTAAGGGGATGCGAGGTTAAAATAAATCGAGAAGCGCGCGTACATACTTAGTGCATCCCCTCTCGGGAATCGAACCTCGGACGTGGGCGCTACAGTCGAATGCTTTAGTATCGCGCCATGGCGTGTGGTTTATCTATTTGAGCGTAGCAGTGTAATTCAGTTTTTGTTCAGCACTCTTTGGAACTGTTACTTTTTGTCTGCGCACTGCGTCAGTTCACGTGAGCTGCTGAATATGGTTTTATATGTCACTCGCTCGCTTCTAATTGTTTCGCTGCCTTCTTAATTATATAATGCATGTTTTCTAAAGCGCGTTTTGTAGCTCTTCCTGGCTTTCTACGTAATGCGTGATTACGTGAGAGGCGTGATGATGTCATACGAACTCCGCCTCTCCAGCTGAACTCCATTACAGTAAATGGAGAAAAACAGCTTCCAGTTATGACCATTACGCGTAGAATTTCGAAATGAAACCTGCCCAACTTTTGTAAGGAAGCTGTAAGGAATAAGCCTGCCAAATTTCAGCCTTCTACCTACACGGGAAGTTGGAGAATTAGTGATGAGTCAGTCAGTCAGTGAGTGAGTGAGTGAGTGAGTGAGTGAGTGAGGGCTTTGCCGTTTATTAGTATAGATAGGAACGGAGGAAAGCCCATCTCTTTTCATCCTTGGGCAAGCCAGGGCATTATTACCCTTGGGGATATTGTTGAAGAAGCGAATCTACAAACTTTTCAGGGTTTGAAATCCACTTTCTTTATTCCAACTTTAACTTCTTTATGCACATACAATTTTACATCTGGGGTTCATTTCCCAAAAATTATGAATCTTGATGAATAACTGATTAATGAGTAGCTTTATGATACATATACGTAACATACAAGCTTCTTTTACATGCGTTTCTAAAAAAACCACATGCAGAGTGAACATAGACTACTACATAGTTTACCCCGTTCCTGAAATTGACAAAAAAAAAATATAAATCGATTTAATAGCAGTCGATTGATAATATCATTATATGTTTTCTTAATTTGACAGTCGCTTTGAAAACCCACACAAATCCCTCCAGAAATTCCTTTCTTCCTAGAGCCATATGACTTTTTAATAAGGAATATCGGACAAAATGATTAAGGTTTGATATGTATCCTGTAACAATTTTTGCGTAAATATGCATTATCAAACTGCCTTACCTTAACACTAGAATAACCAGAGCCTACGAGAAAGCTCGTAAATCCGGCCCATCTTAAATACATTCTCACCTCTCCGTCAGCGTCTTTTGTCCTGTAAATGTGTCGATTAACAGCAAGCAGCCTGGTATCCAATCCCCCCGCCCACCGCTGCAGTTCATTTCGCAAAGAAGTTTCTCAGTGTTCAGTGTTTATCTTCGAGTGAAGTGTTGGAGCTTTATAAGGTAAAATAGTACATCATCAGTTGGAATACATACATTTCATGTGTGTTCCGTGTCAACAACAATCTATGTAAAACATAGTTAACACAGAAACGTTTTTCATGCTTTAGTAACAATTGAAAAAATGTAGACATGAGATATCTTAAAATGTAATTTACTTTTTATGATATCTGAAACTCGCTTTGAGATATCTTAAAATAATTTCCTTTACATTTTAAGATATCTGCAATACATTTTGAGATATCTCAAATGCATTTCAAGATATCTCAAATACAGTTTCAGATATCTCAAAATAATTGTTTCTGCATTTCAAGATATCTCAAATGAATTTTCAGATATCTTAAATTGACCTTTCATGCATTTTAAGATATCTTAAATGCATTTCAAGATATCTCAAAATCATTTCCTGTAAAATTGCCTATTATTTCAATGGGACTTCTTGTTTATTATAAGATATCTTAAAATGTATTTGAGATATCTTGAAATGAGCAGTAAGTGATGTTGAGATATCTGAAAATGTATTTGAGATATCTGAAAATGGACAGGTAGCTGTTTTGAGATATCTGGAAATGTATTTGAGATATCTTAAATTGTATTGTAGATATCTGAAAATGCTATTGAGATATCTTGAAATAATTGAGTGTCCTTTTAAAGATATCTTAAAATGCATTTTAGATATCTTGAAATACAATTTGAGATATCTTGAAATACATTGTTAGATATCTGAAATGGAGCAGAGACCCATTTTAAGATATCACGAAATTCATTTTAGATATCTAAAAATGTATTTCAGATATCTGAAAAAAAATGAATTTCAAGATATCTTAAATGCTTTTTAAGATATCTAAATTATATTTCGAGATATCTCAAAATAACTTCCTTCTCATTTTAAGATATCCCAAATTCATTTTGAGATATCTGAAATGCATTTTCAGATATCTTAAAATGACTTTCTGTGCATTTCAGGATATCTCAAATACATTTCAAGATATCTTAAAATAACTTCCTGCACATTTCAAGATATCTCAATAGCATTTCAAGATATCTTAAAATAACTTCCTGCACATTTCAAGATATCTCAAATACATTTCAAGATATCATAAAATAACTTCCTGCACATTTCAAGATATCTCAAATACATTTCAAGATATCTTAAAATAGGCAGGAAGTTCCATTGAAAGTATAAGAAATTTTACAGGAAGTGATTTTGAGATATCTCTAAGGTTATTTAAGATATCTCGAAATGCACAGGAAGTTATTTTAAGATATCTGAAAATGTATTTCAGATATCTGAAAATGCCTGCAGATGTATTTTAAGATATCTTGAAATGTATTTGAGATATCTCAAAATGCACATTAACATATTTCAAGATATCTCGAATTGCATTTAAGATATCTTGAAATGCATTTCAGATATCTCAAAATGTACAGCATATCATTTCAAGATATCTTGAAATCTATTTGAGATATCATAAAATGGTTTTTAGATATCTTAAAATAGATGCATTTTTAGATATCTGCAATTCAATTTAAGATATCTAAAATGCATTTCCAGATATCTTAAAATTCATTTTGAGATATCTCTAAATGTTAATTTGGCTTGCCATATGAAATACAAATATGAAATAAACACTTTCACAAAAGGTACAAGTATAAGAAAACAAGTATACTTTTATTCAAGAATTTAACCAAAGAAAAAAGAATGCAGGTTATGGTAGGCGGTTGATACGACAGCTTGCATGGTGCAATGCTAAGAAGTGCTGCCTTCCAATCAAGAGGTCACGGTTTTGATATCAGCTGCTTCCCAAATTTACCATTTTCAGTAATGACCTGTTCTTATTGTTAATATCATACAATAAAAGCATACATTTGATTTGCGTCTGTAAATTTAGTTAAAATTAGTGGGGTTTTTTTCAGTTTTATTCTCTCACTCATGTTCAAGCTCCCACACACCCCCCGGATCTGACGCCATTTTCAGATAAAGACGTGGTATAGCAAACAAACCTATTTTGTTATACCCCCTCTTTATTTGAAAACCGTGTCAGATCTTGTGCGTGAACGATACTGGGACTGGGAAAACTGTGGACGTGGATGTGAGTGGTGTGCGTGACTGAGAATGGCTGTGGATGTCAATTTTTTTTATTCAATTTTATTCTTGAGTGCTCCTGCTCACACTGAATTATTATGCACCTTCTGATCCATGATGTCAAAGCTGCACTGACAAAAAAGAGAGACTTAGGTATACATGACATTTGGAATAATTCATTTTATGACATTATATTCATTTGCATACCTTCATCCGGTTGTAGTTAGTGACCGCGTTTGGTTTTTTGTTCCGATCTTGGCCAGTGTCCACATGTTACTGCGTGTTGGTATTTCTTTTGAACTCCAGGAGATGCAGAGGACAGAATAGTACAGAGAGGTCAGTTCCGCGCTATATACAATCATCAGATTCAAATGTTAACAGTTCCCACACACACCCAAGGACCGTCTTTATGACATGTGTATAAGGTGTGAAGCCTGAAGTCCAAATATCAAATAAACACTTTCACAAAAAGTACAAGTATAACAAAACAAGTGTGCTTTTATTCAAGAATATAACAAGTTACGGTAGGCTGTTGATGCAACAGCTTGCATGGTGCAATGCTAAGAACTGCTGACTCCCAATCAAGAGCTTCTGGGTTCGATGCTGGCAGCTTCTCAAGTTTACCGTTTTGAGTAGAGAGCTGTTTTTTACAATAAAAAAAAATACATTTGATTTGTGTCTGTAACAACCGCTGTAAATTTATAGTGCTTGTCAAAGTTAGCATTTTTTTATTCAGTTTTATTCTCTCAGTCGCGTTCACGCTCGCCCCGATCTGACACTGCTGTTTTCAAATAAAGGTGAACTCAGATGGGAGAAAATGCCGGACTTTCGCCTTTATGCCTGGTGCAGCTGTGCTGTTCTTATATATAAGTGGACGTTTCTTGTGGGGAGGGCTTCTGTTCTCTTTCTCCGATCTGAGTTCACCTCTGTTATAGCGTGTCTTTATTTGAAAACAGCAGTGTCAGACTAGGGCGAGCGTGAACATGACTGAGAGAATAAAACTGAATCAAAAAAATGCTAACCTTTACAAGTACCATACATTTACACCATCTGTTACAGACTCAAATCAAATGTATGCTTTTACATTTTTCGGAGATGTTAAGACTCGAACCCAGAACCTTCTGAATTGGAGTCAGCAGTTCTAACCAGTATACTGCCCGAGAAGTCAGGACAGCAAGCAACACTAACCTAATTTCTTTTTCTTCGGTTTTAGTCTTGGAAAAAAGCGCATTTGTTGTGTTATACTTGTATCTTTTTGAAAGTGCTTATTTGATATTTGGACTTCAGTCTTCACACATTATACACTTCATGTCTACATTTTGTCGTTAGTACTAAAACATGGAAAAAGTTTGTCTTTTACGTATGTGTTCAACATTTCTGTCATCCTACACTTACACAGATTTTTGTGGACACGGAACATATGTGAAATGCATGTGTTCCGAATAACGATATATTCTTTAGCCTAGGTACCTGACTCACTGATAAACAAGGCTTCATTTGGGAGAGGTTTTTGCAGTTTCTCCGGCGGTGGGGGGGATGGTATAGCAGGCAGCTTGCTGCTTGGGATTATCGACACATTTACAGGACAAAAGACGCTGAATGGAGATGTGCGAGTGGATTTAAGGTGGCCCAGATTTATGAGTTTTTTCGTAAGCTTTGGTAATTCTAGTGTTAACCTGTCTCTATTTGTTTTGTTTCATTTCTTTCTGTCCTGTTATTAGATGCTGTGAAAATTATCAGACTCAACACACTTAAAAAGGTTTGGAGCAGCCACCCATATATTATCCCTGGCTGCAATAGGTTGAAAATGAACTGATGATGGTTTGTAAAGATGGTGGTTTTAAATAGTCAGACCGGAAGTGACCTTCTTTTGATGTCAGTCGCGGCGCTGGAACCTGAAGTGTTGTTGGGCGAGGCATGGGACCCGAAGTGACATCATCCTAGGCATGTGACGCCTTCAAGGTTGAATCAGACAAGTTTTCCTACGGCTGATCTGCAGGGATAACAGGAGAAGATTTAGTGCACCCTGCTACCCCCCGCCTGGCGTGGATTTACCTTTATTTGGTCCGTGCAACGTCCTCCTACTTGCACATGCATGACAATGCAAAAGGCAGATTTCATGTTTTCTTGTGTATACATGACTAAATAAAGCAACCTTGAACCTCTGCTGGTATAGCAAAGTTGTGAAAGGTAATGAGAAATTAATGACCAAAAAAAGCGAAAGTGTATAAATAAGCTAAAACTCAAACACTTTTTGTTTCCAAGACAAGTGTAAAATGAATGACACGCACATGCTTGTAAAGGAAAGCACACTTTTCAAAAGAAGAGCATGCACTTTTATTAGACATGGTTGCTAACAACAGACTGTTGTTGCTGACTAAGGTGTACAGCAATCTTTCCAGTAGTGACAAAAATGGGAAGAAATAGTAAGAAGAGTGATTTCATACATATCATATCATAAGTTGTGTGCTGAAATGAGAAAGAAATTGCAAGACCACTCAAGCTGGCCAAAAGAAGAGCATCAGAATGAATTAAAGAGGGAGATGATGAGGTCCGGAGGCAGATAACAACATTGTCTCTTTCCTCAGAGCAGGAGAGTCATGGGATTCCTTGTACCTGTGGTTACAGAGGGAATATTGTATCTGGAGGGATTTATTCTTATGGTGAAGGTATTCCAATAATCCATCCCACACTTCTACACCCCACCAGTTTGAATCCTGTTCCAGTAAGGTTTCAATCCCTGGCCATCACAGATAAGTCCCATTCAAAGAGCACCTTCTGAAGCACAGATAGAGAGCTTAAATGGGAGATGCTGCAGCCATCTGTGGGTTAATTATATGTGTTAACAGGTATGGAAGTAATGGATACCCACTATCACCCAGTAGCTACTCACCACCACTGCTGAACTGGCCCAGATAAAGGCATCATGGGTGCTCCCAGGAACCTTTAGCACAATCCCTGTGCAAAATCCTTGATGACTGCAAATCATTTGTACGTTCAGTGCTATGAATCCTTTATGAATGGTGTAAGTAGCTTCCAAAAGGCTGGGAATATGAATGGGTATCAATGTATCACACACTGCTCCTACAAAATGTGGAACCCAAAGTTAGTTTCACACAGCTTCCCAGGGGGGGATGAAAATGTAATGTAGGTGCTTACATGGTGGAAACGTATTGTGGTAACTTTATATACACAGTTAAATATAGCTGCTTTGCTGAGTCCATGCACATCTCTGACTATCTGCTGGAACACTCCAGTATCATAATATCGCAGGGCTTCTAGGGGAAGATAATTTCTTTGCTTAGGCCTTGACAAGTCCACTTCCACTAGCCCAAAAAGTACCAACATTTCTGCTCTTTACAACCTGTATCATTTAATTACTGCCTCCTTGCTGAGTTGATTAAGGGGACTGAGGTTATCTTGAAGTGCAGCATTAATGTGCATGGTTGCACTATGTTGATAAATAAGACATCTGGGACGGCATTTTTAATTTTAAGAAAAATACTCTTTAGCATGCTGCCATTGTTATGAATCACAGTGTTTCATTAGAAAAACTTGTTCATACAATATCTATAGTCTTCTTCTTCTTTTGGCTGCTCCCGTTAGGGGTTGCCACAGCGGATCATCTTCTTCCATATCATTCTGTCCTCTGCATCTTATTCTGTCACACCCATCACCTGCATGTCCTTTCTCACCACATCCATAAACATTCGCTTAGGCCTTCCTCTTTTCCTTTTCCCTGGCAGCTCTATCCCTAGCATCCTTCTCCCAATATACCCAGCATCTCTCTTCTGCACATGTCCAAACCAACGCAATCTCGCCTCTCTGGCTTTGTTTCCTAACCGTCCAACTTGAGCTGACCCTCTAATGTACTCATTTCTAATCCTATCCATCCTCATCACACCCAGTGCAAATCTTAGCATCTTTAACTGTGCTACCTCCAGTTCTGTCTCCTGCTTTCTGGTCAGTGCTACCGTCGCCAACCCATATAACAAAGCTGGTCTCACTACCGTTCTGTAGACCTTCCCTTTCACTCTTGCTGATACCTGTCTGTCACAAATTACTCCTGACACTCTTTTCCACCCGTTCCATCCTGCCTGCACTCTCTTTTTCACCTCTCTTCCACAATCCCCATTACTCTGTACTGTTGATCCCAAGTATTTAAACTCATCCACCTTCGCCAACTCTACTCCCTGCATCCTCACCATTCCACTGACCTCCCTCTCATTTACACACATGTATTAGGTCTTGTTCCTACTGACCTTTATTCCTGTCCTCTCTAGAGCATATCTCCACCTCCCCAGGGTCTCCTTAACCTACTCCCTACTATCTCTGCAGATCACAATGTCATAAGCTAACATCATAGTCCACGGGGACTCCTGTCTAATCTCGTCTGTCAACCTGTCCATCACCACTGCAAATAAGAAAGGGCTCAGAGCTGATCTCTGGTGTAATCCCACCTCCATGTTGAATGCATCCGTCGCTCCTACCGCAGACCTCACCACTGTCACACTTCCTTCATACATATCCTGTACAACTCTTACATACTTCTCTACCACTCCCAACTTCCTCATACAATACCACAGCTCCTCTCGAGGCACCCTGTCATATGCTTTCTCGAGGTTCACAAAGACCTATAGTAATTTGGTATATTAAAGATACATTTTAAATGTTTTAACATAAGGTTTGCGAAAATGAAACATTAAACTTGACATATGTCTCATGTACAAAATTCAATAGTTTTATCAACAAATACAGGACCAATATTCAGATTTTAACAGCAAGTAGGCCTAATCATTACTTTATTTATGATGGGTTTTGAGAATCACCCTTAAATTAATGATCAATCTTAAGATGGAATTTACGATGTTCTTAAAGTATAACTTAATGTATGGTATGGTATGTACAATGGTTTTGGGAAGCACAGCTTTGTTCTTCTGGAATGTGGTATATCTTTCTTAGCATCTCTTCCCAATCCTCCACTTCTTATTTTTTATCACATTCTATCCCCAAATCAAAGACCGGTCATGAATTTCTAAATTACTCTGGAAAATATCCTACCACCATTTCTCTGTAACAGCAGTATGTCAATTTCCCATAATGATTGTGCAGCAAGGATTTTTGGCTTTGGGAATGCGGTTGCATTTGATCTAGTTCCAACCTTATATTCAAAAACTGCCCAAATCCAGTTTTATTTTCCAGCCTACAACTGAACATAGAACATTATCTAGAAACTAATTATCAAATTATGAGCATGTTAAATATGTATTCTTTTTAAAATGAAGAATGTATGGATACATTTTATTTAGTTATCTTTCAATTTAAAACTGAGAGACCTGGGATATATTAGACTGAGAGTTTTCTCTCTCTGTATCACTCTCACAGATTTATTTACCTGTGCAAGATGCAAATCAGAGAGAAAATATGTGATTCTGCTTTAATTTATTTTAATAACAATTATTCTAATAAATTAGCATATGTTTCTACACTTCCCAGAAAATAATCATAAACCCAACTCTATTTTGTACATGTGTAGTTTGGACAGTGTGTTCAGTCCATCAATCAATCAATCAATCAACCAATCAAAGCAATAATCAATAAGAACCTTAAATAAACAGGAGACTTGAATGGATGGAAAGTATAGTAGTTCCTAGACTTTTGTGACTTTGGTATTTGTCATTGTTTTTGTGCTTGGTAAAGAAATACTATATAATGAGCCATTTTCACATACAAAGGATATGCAGCTAAACACAAAAAATGGATCAAGATAAGATAAACTATGTAAGAAATACATAAGAACTCCCAAGGTCATCATCATGTAGCTATGGTGGATAAAAAATGTAATATGCTTTATGTCTGCCAAAGACAAGCAGAGAACTAAATGATCTTTTTATAGCCTTCGGCAGGTAAACATGAATGATGTGTGAATCTGTGGGTAGAAAAGGAAACTAAATGTGTTGTGGCCTGTAGAGGTCAACTGAACACCTGCACTAAACAGCAAGAAACTTCTGGTTCACTGAAGGTGGCTGCATATTGGCAGCAAATTGAAATTAAGTTGAAACAAGTCACTCCACATACTTAATCGCTATTGCTGAAATAAGGCTTGAAGTAAATTGAACCGAGTAAAATGAAATGCTTAACAGCCAGTTAAACAATTCTTCAACAAATATAAAAAGCATGCCTAGTTCAACTGAAAAAAATACCTACCATAAATATCAAAAGATTTGGCTGTGAAATTGAAATTCAGAGTAAATGCTGAGTTCTATAAATAAGGTAATTTTAACTTTGTTTAAATATTTTGCATTTGTTTCTCTTTTGTTGTAGAAAAAAGTATACAAAAATAAGAAGGCACTGTAAATGATGTCCTCTTGAATAATAATCAGTTGAATATTTCTAAAAGAACAGCACAGGGTTGTATACTTACAGTGGTGTGAAAAACTATTTGCACCCTTCCTGATTTCTTATTCTTTTGCATGTTTGTCACACAAAATGTT
>JANRMT010062821.1:21804883-21816956 GCA_026402145.1 Polypterus bichir lapradei | reverse complement strand
ATATACCCGGGCCATTAATAACAATAATACAGTATATAAAATGATCTCGCGGGCCGGATATAATTACACGCCGGGCCGGATGTGGCCCGTGGGCTTTGAGTTTGACTCATATGGACTAAATAGAACTTGAAAAGAAATATTTTTTGGAATGTGATCGCGCAAGTCAGTACATCGAGCCCGCGTGCTATTGTGGTTTTGCTTGTGTGCTTCAGTAAGTTACCGTCCCCTCGCTCTTACTTTTTTACCGTTCATCTAATGAATACACTGAGTATGGCTTTACCAAAACAATCATTGATCGCGAATAAAGTATCCATTATTCATGAAGCTTCAATAGGTGAATAGGTGATCTGTCTTTCTGCGTTAACCGCATGCGTTTTCATACGTCTCAAACTAAGGGGATGCGAGGTTAAAATAAATCGAGAAGCGCGCGTACATACTTAGTGCATCCCCTCTCGGGAATCGAACCTCGGACGTGGGCGCTACAGGCGAATGCTTTGCTATCGCACCACTGCGTGTGGTTTATCTATTTGAGCATAGCAGTGTAATTCAGTTTTTGTTCAGCACTCTTTGGAAGTGTTACTTTTTGTCTGCGCACTGCGTCAGTTCACGTGAGCCGCTGAATATGGTTTTATATGTCAGTCGCTCGCTTCTAATTGTTTCGCTGCCTTCTTAATTATATAATGCATGTTTTCTAAAGCGCGTTTTGTAGCTCTTCCTGGCTTTCTACATAATGCGTGATTACGTGAGAGGCGTGATTATGTCATACGAAACTCCGCCCCTCCAGCTGAACTCCATTACAGTAAATGGAGAAAAACAACTTCCAGTTATGACCATTACGCGTAGAATTTCGAAATGAAACCCGCCCAACTTTTGTAAGGAAGCTGTAAGGAATGAGCCTGCCAAATTTCAGCCTTCTACCTACACGGGAAGTTGGAGAATTAGTGATCAGTCAGTCAGTCAGTCAGTGAGTGAGTGAGTGAGTGAGTGAGTGAGTGAGTGAGTGAGTGAGTGAGTGAGTGAGGGCTTTGCCGTTTATTAGTATAGATTCGTTATTTGTAAGTACATTTTTCTTATTTAAAAACATGTAACAAAAAAATTGCAGTGTTTTTTGGGGGTCCAGAACAGATTAATGGCATTTCAATTCATTCAATGGGGAAAACTGATTTGAGATAAGAGCATTTTGACTTACGAGCTCGGTCACGGAACAAATTAAACTCGTATCTCAAGGTGTCACTGTATTTTATACAACTGGCCAACAACCAGAGATAAAATATGCACAGCTAATCAGCAGCTCTATGCAGGGGATTACAGACTAAAGTAGTGAGTCATCAACTTGGATTTGAAAGCTGAGACTGAAGGGGCATTACTTACATAAGCAGGCGGATCGTTCTATAGCTTTGTGGCTGTTCTGCCAAGTAATCAGATTACCTGTGACATTCACCTAACATGAAAAGGAACCAACTAACCTCTTAGGTTGTTTTCTTAATGAAGTATAAGAAAAAAAAAATCAGCTATACAACTGTTACCTATAACCTCTTACCAGTTTCGCTGTTTGTATTGTACCCTCTGTATTCAGTGCTCTATTGATTTCTATCACAAGCTCCTTACTGACTGGGGGTTTGCTTTTTCAATCCAGTTTTACCACCAATAGAGGATTTTGCAAGGGCATCCTTTCATGCCCTTAAAAGACTGCATTTAGACAAGGTAATCTTGGTTTCCTACTTACAATCAGACAGAAACATTGATTGATGCTTTCATTTAAAAATGATATTATTTACATCAAAACCAATTACAGCAGATATTAGCAATACACGGAATATAACAAGGGTGGGTTCATTCAGTGTTTATTTAGTCCTGATGATATTTACCAGATGGTTCATTGTTTTAGTTACTACATAATAATCAAAAAAATGAAAAAAAGAGTCCGAATGGGCCATGTTCCGTGGCTCTATTGTTGAGGCGGCTGACCGGAGCTGTGGCCGTAAGGTGGTCGGTTCCTGTCGTGGCGGCAATCCCCGAACCCGTTGGTGGACACTGGCGGTGAGGGATGCCGTCAAGCTGAAGAAGAAGTCCTATAAGACCTTTTTGTCCTGTGGGTCTCTGGAGGCAGCTGATAGGTACCGGCAGGCCAAGCGGAATGCGGCTTCGGTGGTTGCTGAGGCAAAACCTCGGGCATGGGAGGAGTTTGGGGAGGCCATGGAGAATGACTTTCGGATGGCTTCGAGGAGATTCTGGTCCACCATCCGGCATCTCAGGAGGGGGAAGCAGTGCAGTGTCAACACCGTATATGGTGGGGATGGTGCGCTGCTGACCTCAACTCGGGACGTTGTGGGTCGGTGGGGGGAGTACTTCGAAGACCTCCTCAATCCAACTAACATGCCTTCCAATGAGGAAGCAGAGCCTGGGGACTCTGAGGTGGGCTCTCCCATCTCTGGGACTGAGGTCACCGAGGTGGTCAAAAAACTCCTTGGTGGCAGGGCCCCGGGGGTGGATGAGATACGCCTGGAGTTCCTCAAGGCTCTGGATGTTGTAGGACTGTCTTGGTTGACACGTCTCTGCAACATCGCATGGACATCAGGGACAGTGCCTCTGGTTTGGCAGACTGGGGTGGTGATCCCCCTCTTTAAAAAGGGGGACCGGAGGATGTGTTCCAACTACAGAGGGATCACACTCCTCAGCCTCCCTGGAAGAGTCTTTTCGGGGGTTCTGGAGAGGAGGGTCCGTCGGATAGTTGAACCTCGGATTCAGGAGGAACAGTGTGGTTTTCGTCCTGGTTGCGGAACAGCGGACCAGCTCTACACCCTTAGCAGAATCCCGGAGGGTGCATGGGAGTTTGCCCAACCAGTCTACATCTGTTTTGTGGACTTGGAAAAGGCATTCGACCGTGTCCCTTGGGGAATCCTGTGGGGGGTGCTCTGGGAGTATGGGGTACCGGACCCCCAGATAAGAGCTGTTCGGTCCCTGTACAACTGGTGTCAGAGCTTGGTCCACATTGCCGGCAGTAAGTCGAGCCCGTTTCCAGTGAGAGTTGGACTCCGCCAGGGCTGCCCTTTGTCACCGATTCTGTTCATAACTTTTATGGACAGAATTTCTAGGCGCAGCCAGGGTGTCGAAGGGGTCCGTTTTGGTGGACTCAGGATTGAGTCACTGCTTTTTGCAGATGATGTTGTCCTGTTTGCTTCATCAGGCCGTGATCTTCAACTCTCTCTGGATCGGTTCGCAGCTGAGTGTGAAACAGCAGGGATGACAATCAGCACCTCCAAATCCGAGACCATGGTCCTCAGCTAGAAAAAGGTGGAGTGCCCTCTCAGGGTTGGGGGAGAGATCCTGCCCCAAGTGGAGGAGTTCATGTATCTTGGGGTCTTGTGCACGAGTGAGGGAAGAATGGACTGTGAGATCGACAGGCGGATCGGTGCGGCATCCGCAGTGATGTGGACTCTGCATCGGTCTGTCTTGGTGAAAAAAGAGCTAAACCGTAAGGCAAAGCTCTCAATTTACCAGTCGATCTACGTTCCTACCCTCACCTATGGTCATGAGCTATGGGTAGTGACCGAAAGAACGAGATCGCGAATACAAGCGGCTGAAATGAGTTTCCTCCGCAGGGTGTCTGGGCTTTCCCTTAAAAACAGGGTGAGAAGCTCAGTCATCCGGGAGGGGCTCAGAGTAGAGCCGCTACTCCTCCGCATTGAGAGGAGTCAGATAAGGTGGCTCGGGCATCTGATTAGGATGCCTCCTGGACGCCTCCCTGGTGAGGTGTTCCGGGCACGTCCAACCGGGAGGAGGCCCCAGGGAAGACCCAGGACACGCTGGAGGGACTATGTCTCCCGGCTGGCCTGGGAACGCCTTGGGATTCTCCCGGAAGAGCTAGAAGAAGTGGCCAGGGAGAGGGAAGTCTGGGCCTCTCTGCTCGAGCTGCTGCCCCCGCGAACCGACCCTGGATAAGCGGAAGAGGATGGATAGATGAAAAAAAGATTTCTGGATGGAGAGAGAACTCCTTGGGAAGTTTCTAGCAGCTAAACAGTGGCAGATAGAAAGCTCTTTGAAAATGACTGTATTTTTCCCCAAACAGCACCTGAGCTGAGCTCTTGACAAAAATGATCGAAAAACAGTAAACTGAACTGAGAGAAAATTCCAATTTTGCATCAAGCAGCAATGGTGGCAGAAAACTCTTTTTAAGTAATAAAAAGCACCCTCCCTTCTTGCACACATGAAACACCTGACTTACTTGTTTTCGCGTTTATAGTTTTCTCAAAACACATAGAAATTGTTATTGAATCATTATTATAAAGTCATGGTTATTTGCCAATAGGAATCAAAAGCTGCACCTCATAGCTAGAAAAAACACTATGAATCCTGCTTTGACTTTCAGATCTCTCATTTAACATGACAAGAATTTCAGCCTAAGGCCTATTACCTGAAATCTATCAGATGCAAATGTTAACGTATCTCCCATATAGCAGGCCTGTAGCTAAAACCTTAACCTCTCACTGTTATTTTGTTAATCCTTGGAATGATTAGTTAGCTGTCACCTCTAGATCTTAATTTGTACTTAGTTTTGTAAGTAATAATAAGTTCAAATAGGTAAGTGGGGTCTTAGCCATTTAAAGCTTTATATGTAAGACGGACGATTTTGAAATCACTCCTAATCTTAACTAGAAGCCCATGTAAAGACTTAAAAACATGAGTTATTTGGTTATATTTTCTAGTTCTTGTTATGATTCTTGCAGCAGCATTTTCAATTAACTAATTGTTTCATAGAGAATGGCTTGAACAGCCAGTGGATAACATACTGCAGGCAGGGAAAGGTTAATGAATAAGCTAAAAAGGCTGAAGCTTAGGGGCCGTTACTGAGTGTAGTACACTGCATTAGAAAAAAAAAGTAAATGGATTAATTTCTTATTATCATTATTTAATTTACATTAAATAATGTAAGTGATGCACAGGGATGCACTGACAATTGGGACTAATGGAACAAACCCCACCGCACACTCCCTCTCTGTGTAGTGCTGTTAAGCCACAAGCATAGGAGACAGAGAGACCCAGCAAGAATGTCCCATGCTGTCCAATCTCATGATTGTATTAACTGATACAAACAAAAAAAATGAGAGGAAAACTATTTTGCAAAAAATAGTTTTCCTCTCATTTGGGACTGCAGCGATACTGTACAATGAAATTCATTCTTGTACATCTTGCAAAAGTTGCAAAAGTTGCAAAAGTTGACAAAGGTACAATACAAAAAATGATTAACATATACATATATACAGGACATAATGTATTAATCAGCGACCACAGTTGTAAAGGGTAAATTGAAAGATTAGGGATGTTTACAAGATAGTGTCATAGTCCGATGATTTCTATGTGATTAAGTTTGTTATGCTTTATTTTCCAAGGATGCCAACTTTCAAGCACATGGAGTGGAGTTAGCAGTAGCTGGCAAGCCATGAACATATGTTTAGTTTGGACTAAATCCTAACTTTGTCCATGTTAGACACCCACATTAATTTTACAGCTTTTGCAAAGAGCAGAGCTGAGAAGAGAAAAAAGGACAAAGCAGTTGTAGATACTTAGTCAGTCAGTCAGTCATCATCCAACCCGCTATATCCTAACACAGGGTCACAGGGGTCTTCTGGAGCCAATCCCAGCCAAAACAGGGTGCAAGGCAGGAACAAATCCCCGGGCAGGGCACCAGCTCACTGCAGGGCACACGCACACACACCAAGCACACACTAGGGATAATTTAGGATCACCAATGCACCTACTGTAAACTGCATGCCTTTGGACTGTAGGTGGAAACCGGAGCACCCGGAGGAAACCCACGCAGACACGGGGAGAACATGCAAACTCCACGCAGGGAGGACCAGGGAAGCGAACCCAGGTTTCCTTACCGTTAAGGCAGACAGCACTACCACTGCGCCACTGTGCTGCCCAGCTGCAGATACTGTATTATCTAATTTTTTTGGTATAAATCTAAAAATTGCAAGCTGGATATGACATATTTTTACTGAATGGCACAAGAATGTGAATGAATTGCCAATGAAGAGCATTCTTTACAAAAATGAGCTATGGTGTAAAATAGAATGAGGTCTATAGTGAAACAGGAAAGATGCAAACATCTAACTCTAATGCCCCTTGAAAGTGGTACAACATTATTTCAGAATTTTACTGCAGAGAACACCAAAAGAAACAGCTTATGAAGGTAGTAGTTAATAACTAGAAAAAGTAAATCTAAGCACATTTCACCAGTTTTAGTGTTGTTACCCGTGTCATTTAAAAGTGACTTTAAAATACTACTAATGGTTTACAAAACCTTAAATAATTCACCCTATTCTATACAGTATTTTGGAATGTTTGTCCTCTTACCCTCCAAGTCATAACCACAGATCTTCAAATGAAGTTCTGCTTATAATTCCACGAGCCAACCTGAAAAGAAGTGGTAAGGTGGCATTTTTGCTGTCATGCACCTAAAATTTGGAATACTTTCCAATAGAAATTCTCCAGGATAGTACTTTAGAGCAATTTTAAAAACTGCTAAAAGCCCATTATTTTAGAATGGCTATTTCGTGGCTACATTTTAGTTTTATCCCTATTACACTATATGGGCATTGAATTATCATTTCTGCAGTATTCTGCAGTTCCCTACTAATCTGTACTGTTCCCTGCTGTCTTTTCCAGTTTTTCTGTGGTGGTGATCTGTGCCACCAAACGTACCATGCTGCCCCTAGTTTTTATGGATTTGGCCTCAGAACCCCTACAGATTTTGTCTTTTTCTCCAGCCTAACTGGAGTTTTTTTTCTGTCCTCCTGGCTATTTGACCTTACCTTTTTCATTGTTACATACTGTACAATAGTATTGCCAAATCTTGTATATGTTTAATATTAACTTCCTTTTATTTAACTTTGTAAAGCACTTTGAGTCACATTGTTTGTATGAGAATGTGCTATGTAAATAAATGTTGTTGCTGTTGTGTAGGGATGTGCATTTTGTGTTATTTTGTGTTGTGCATTCACTTAACATTTTGTGGCTGTTGTAGGTTGACTAGCCATAGGGCTTATTCTTTCAGTCACTGTTGCTGAATATCATATGGTTGATCTAAAAGCCAGATCGGCAATTTGCCAATATATATATTATAGATATTGCCACATATCTACAGCTTATAACATATTGTTACATTGGTATGGTAAGCAATGTTCTGTGTGTCAAGTGGCACACAGTGATTTGCATCCCATGCATGCTATGGGTCCCTACCTGAGGGTAAGGTACAGAGAGAGGGGGCATTTACATACATGTGGGGGAGCCTGAGGATGGCCCCTGCCTAGGGGCTCCCAAGTTAATTAATCTGCCCTTGATTGCAGCAGTCAATCCTGCCTGAAAGGAGTGCATGTCTCTCTGTTAATGTATTGGTTTGGAAATCACATAAGAGTTAATATTTTGTCCTAATCTGGATCAATTGCTACTGATCCAGTTTACCAGTTTAAATATTCTCTACTGACACCTAAGGCAATCATTAACAAACCATGTTTCAAGCCTGATACTCGCTAAAATAGGGCTTGGCTGAAGGGAAAACTGGTATTTGTAATTGAAAAGTGGCAAAATATCTTGTACATGTTAGAGGCATTCTCTTCTATAACTGCTTTAATATTCAATAACCAGTGATCCCTTTCATGACTGAGATAGACTGCCCCCACTAAACCCTTCAGGTGATCCTGCATTGTTTCGAAATATATACAGCAGCTTATGCTGATTATCTATTCTGAGTGTCACTGCACATCATGAACATTTTTAAAGTAGGATCTCTTCTGTATGTAAATCTGGTTTCAGACATTATATAGCACAGAGATTTTGTTTGAATGTTTTGGGTCATTGTGGATGCAACCACTGAGAAATAATAGCAATCCTGTTGCTGAATACTATTTAGAAATATTCACATTTTTTACACAAAAGTAGCAAGGCTACTAATATTTACATCTAAATGATGCAATATGTATATAAATGGTTTATGCAATTTCTTTTTAAATTAAATTATGAGTACAGATTATTTTATACTCACTAACACTTTATTATTTTGATAGAAAAAATTACATTGTAACCTGTAGCACTATTAAATTTAACATAAATCCTTGGCATAAATGTTACTTTTAATTTTACTGTGATAAAATCCCAACTGCCCATGAGCAAAATATGTTAATTAACAGAGTGCATAAAATTTGTAATATGGAGCTCTTAATGTATTCTGTATGCTGTATTATAGAAGTTCCATTTTAGCTTGCTTTGCCTCTGGGAGGTGGTACAGGCTTTCTCAGATGACAGCCTCTGGCTATGTGATGATGTCATGCACAATCAGAGAAGTTCTTCCTGGTCATTAATTCACCACTACTGGGATAGACAAGATGGCTACTTCATGCTCTTGTTGTTGTTTGGGTGTTGAATCTGTGCTGAAATTAAGGGTTGATTTACGAGCAAAGTAGAAATGAGGTTATCTGGAGCGGGGATCACGCTCCCAATCCTACCATAGGTTCAACAAATTAATGTGGCATACTCTCTCCACTGGCAGATGATTCAGTTGTTTCACTAAATAAGCAACCAGCCCTTTCCACTCCTTAATTTTCGTAGAAGATTTGTCAATGGGTCAACAATTTAGAGTGTGAAATGGAAATGAGGACCATGGCTAGATCTCTGGGATTGAATTCACAAAGTATTGTAACAGCGAGTTTGATCGGATTGTACAAGCTCCATGTTCTCTTTTAGTATAGGTCTGATTTTTGTTTAATCTATCACATAACTGCATGATATATTCCAGGATATTGGTAGAGGGGAGTGCCTAATTTTAATTCATCCTATAGTGGAGTTATCATCCATACAATAATTCATAATGTTGAGAAGCCCATGGAAGCTTCTCATGGAATTACATGAGGAGGAGTAGTTGATCCCAATTCCTCCCATCCTCACTGATCAGCTTCTGCAGCATCTGTTTGAACTGCTCAACTAAACCATCAGGTTGAAGATAATATACTAAGGTTTTTAAATGCTTAATTCTGAGTTGCTTGACAACCTCCCTGAATATGCCTGAGGTAAATGGCATCCCTTGGTCTATTAGGGTTTGTTTAGGGATGCAGACACGCACAAAGACCCCTACCAGTTCCCATATTTTTGGAAAGGGCTAGTCTGAGGGGAATATGCTCCAGATATTCTGTAGCATAACCGACCATCACAAGATGTATTTATGGCTGCAAGTACCTCTGCTCCGCTTGAAGAGATCCCATGATATCTAGCCCTGTGTGCTCAAACGAGATGTCAATGAGCGGGACAGGGATAGAGGAGTGTGGTCCTACCAAGGAATCAGCCACATTTGACAATAAAACTGGAGCTTTATCTGCTCTTCTATCTTCTCGGCTCCCAAATAGGCACTTGGGAAGTGGGCATGCACTAATTTGCAAACCTGCTGCTGGTAAGCTCACGGAACTAACAGAAATGACCTTACCTTGCCCCAGTGCTCAGCAACACAATACAATAAATCATTATGAAGCATAAAGTGCTGACCTAGTGGCATTGGATATGATGTTCATTACTCATCAATGTGAGCAAATGCATTCTTGGAAAACTTCAAGGAATCACTGTTCCATTGTTCTCTTTTAACACTAGAATTACCAGAGCCTACGAAAAAACTCGTAGATCCGTCCCACCTTAAATCGCTTCGCACCTCTCCATCAGCGTCTTTTGTTCTGTAAATGTGTCAATAAGCAGCAAGCAGCCTACTATCACATCCCCCCACCACCACACAGTTTTCTCAGCTAAGGTCTTTTTACCTGCATGTCATTTGCTTAGAGTTGTATAGAGTGAGAAGTCAAGCAAAATGACAACTTTTATAAATACTATATCGTTATTTGGATCACTTGCATTTCATGCGTGTTCTGTGCCTACAACTATCTATGTAAACACATCATTAAAACAGAAACATTTTTCATATTTTAGTAATAATTGACAAAATGTAGACATGAAGTGTATAATAAGTGAAACCTGAAGTCCAAATATCAAAGAAACACTTTCACAAAAGGTACAAATATAACAGAACAAATGCGCTTCTATTTAAGAATATAACTGCAGAAAAAGAACCTGCGTTAGGGTGCAACATCGACACGCATTTGCTATGACCAATTTGGTGGTGCAACGGTATTAACTGTTGACTGATAATCAAAACTTCACGGGTTTGAGACCGGACAAGTCCGTTTTGAGAAATGAGATCTCTTATTTTTACTGTTTCTGACTAAAAACATACATTTGATTTCAGTCTATAACTGCCGGTGTAATTTATGATACTTGTAAAGGTTAGCTTTGTTTTTTTTTTAATTCAGTTTTATTCTTAGTCACGTTCACAATCTAACAGCCAGATTGAATGTTATTTATTTATTTACCTTTATTTATTTACTTACTTACTTCCTACAGCGTAAAGTCACAAGCAGACTGCAGAGCTTCCCGTGTGCATTTACAAAGTACAGCGATGGCAAAACTGCAGTCTTTCTCCGATGTAGAACCGTCGTCATGATCTGAGTTCACCTCTGTTATAGCGCGTCTTTATGTGAAAACAGTAGTGTCAGATGGGGGTGGAGGGGTGGGATCATGAACATATAACAGTATTGTTATATACTGAATTTGTTTCATAGTCCTGTGAATTTAAATTATGAAACGTTTTACTAAGTAAATTATAAAGGAAATGTTATAAAATCCAGCTCAGAGAGCAATTTGGTGACATTTCATTGTGTTGAGGTGGCACAGTTATTTGACATTGTTATGTAACAGATCAGAAATCCTGGATTCAATTCAAGGCTTAGACACTGTCTGTGTGAACACTGTATGTTCTTCTGATTTCCTTGGGACTTTTGTCTCTGGGTACTCTTGGTGCTCTTGTATTGGTCCAGTTTGGTTTGTGTATGAGTTTCCATGTAATTAGCTAGAGTTCAATCCAGTTTTGGTTTATTCAGGACAATTGGTATCAAAAAACATTGAATTATTGATAGGTTGTTCCTTGTGCAGATCACAGAACCACTTATCCTTTTTTTCAATCTTCTGTAATGAATGACATCCTTGGCGTTTATGACATCTACCTTGGCATATTTATGATTTTTAGTCAATCTTGTTCTTTTCAAAACAGTAAACCGAGATGACCGAGGTGGCAAGGAAGCTGTCAATATTGATGCTGTAAACACTATTTCTTCAAAAATCAGCTTTGTTTAGTTGGCTGCTCAGACCTCTCTTGGCAATTACAGAGCACATAGCATATTATTAGCATTTATATTATTAACTGAGAAATCAACAATGTGGAAAGTTTGTTCCGTTAGCTAGGCACCTTAAAATGTTACTTTTTAATTAAACTTCACATTTGGTAAAGAAAAATAAATACAAAGTGCATAGTAGTACTATGTCAGGCATGTTCTGTCAAAATTTAATCCAATTTGATTGATGAGATTAAACCACGCCCCTTTTTAATCGAAGACCGGAAGTCCCGCCCTCCCCCAACCATCTGTTGTTTATTGACCTTTGATGACCTTTCAGGAAGTCCCCTCCCCCAACCACCGGTTGTTTATTGACCTTTGATGACCTTTCCGGAAGGCCCTGTTGATTAACGACAGGAAGTCCCCTCCCCCACCCACCGGTTGTTTGTTGACCTTTGATGACCTTTAGCCCGGGCCATCTGTTTTCCCAGGAAGCTGTCAAGGGCAATTTGATGGATGCCCCCCACCCTCCTTGAACCCCCCACCACCCCCACCCATCTGTTTGATGACCTTTAGCCCTGCCATCTGTTTTCCCCAGGAAACTGTCAAGGGGCGATTTGATGGATGCCCCCACCCTTGAACCCCCGCCCCCCTGCTTGGCCACCAGCCCTGAGCCATCTCGGTAGGGCAAGTCCAGACATGCCCAAGGGCTGCCTAGGCCCCCGCCGCCCCCCTTGAACCCATCACCACCCCAACCACTTCCCAGCCCCCCTCTTCCTAAGACAAGTTCAGGCATGTTGCAGCCGGCCCCTGTACAAGTTCAGGCATGTTCCTATCTATACACAGAATGAATGGTCTGCCTCACC
>JANRMT010062821.1:21774956-21801011 GCA_026402145.1 Polypterus bichir lapradei | reverse complement strand
TATCCACGACTGTGAAACCATTAGCAAGTTGTTCACCAAGAGCTGCTTGTATCCAAGTGAATTGGCATTCAGAAACAAAGAGGGTTGGAGTTAGCAGAGTGGCGCAGCGGAAGCGTGCTGGGCCCATAACCCAGAGGTCGATGGATCGAAACCATCCTCTGCTATGCCGGTGGGGTGGCCCTCACCCATTTTTCTCATTTCCTTATGCAGTCATTGCCACTGAATTTTGTAGCAGAAGCAACGGTAGAGAAAACCACTGCATTGTTGAAAGTATTACAAGAAAGAAACGCTCCTCCATGAGCTAAACGGTTCTCTTCTCTTTTTTTTCCCCCTCTCCGATCTGATTAGAAGCACCAAGAAATGTACAACTCCAGCAGGGAGCATTTTGTCCCAGTGGCCTAATGGATAAGGCATTGGCCTCCTAAGCCAGGGATTGTGGGTTCGAGTCCCATCTGGGATGTCTTGGTCAAAACTGCCCTTTCACAGTACATTCAGTTTGAGGCCTTTTGCCAAAAGCCTAGGTAACTTGGTAGAAAATGTCAGATGCCATTTCCTTCTTCCCCTTTCCCTTTCTCTGTGTCTGTTTCCATTTGTGTCTCTCAATCTCTATCTCTCTCTTTCAGAATAAAGAGTAAAGACATCTAACAAAATTCCAATGACAATCTCTGATTTTAAGCCGGTTTCCTCTATTCCTCCTTCTTCTTTATCTTATTCTGTTTTCAGCTGTTAAACCTTGACTGGCTCCCTCCAATGGAAGGAATTTGGAGGGTGCAGATACAGAAGTTAAATCCCACCTGCCTAATGGTGTGTGTTCTATTTTTGATTTTTCCAGCACAATTTCTTACCTCTTATTACTGCTTGGAGGCTCTTCCAAAGTGTGTTGGTGGAGGCTGAACTCTTCCACCTAACAAGCTAATTCACGTTAAGCACTTGACAGAATTAAGTAGAGAACAGCATCTGAAATCAAAGCTGCATGCAAATATCCACACAATGTAGGACCCTATTACGGCTGATATCTTGAATGATTGTACCTAAGGCATAAATCTTCAACAGTTCACATGGTTGAATTTTCTTTCTCTTCACGGTTTCCTGTCACGTTCTCCCGAGGCTTCATACCTTTAATTTTTGCTGTGAAATCTTAACGGTCTGAGAAGTCCTAAAGTCACATCAATCTTCTTACCTGTTTTTACAAAAGAGTTCTTTATCCACGATTGTGAAACCATTAGCAATTTGTTCACCAAGAGCTGCTTGTATCCAAGTGAATTGGCATTCAGAAACAAAGACGGTGGGTGTTTGCAGAGTGGCGCAGTGGAAGCGTGCTGGGCTCAGAGGTTGATGTATCGAAACCATCCTCTGCTATGGCAGGGTGGCCCTCACCTTTTTTTTCTCTTTTCCTTATGCAGTCATTGCCACTGAATTTTGTAGGAGAAGTACCTGTAGAGAAAACTACTGCATTGTTGAAAATATTACAAAAAAAAATTCTCCATGATTTAAACTGTTCTGTTCTCTTTTTTTCCTCTCCGATCTAATTAGAAGTCACAAGAAATTACAATTCCAGCAAATCAGCATAAGTTCAGAGATTTTCATTGGAATATTGTTAGATGTCTTTATTCTTTATTCTGAAAGAGAGAGATAGATATTGAGAGAAACATTTGGAAACTGACATAGAGATAGGGAAAGGGGAAGAAGTAAATGTCATTTGAAATTTTCTGCCAAGATACCCAGAAGTTTGGCAAAAGGCCTCAGTCTAAATGTGTTGTGAGAGGGCATTTTTGACCCAGTCATCCCAGATGGGGAGCAAACTCAGAATCCCTGTTGTAGGAGGCTAATTCCTTATCTATTAGACCACTTAGATAAAATGCACCTTACTGGATGTGTACATTTCTTGGTGCTTCTAATTAGATCGGAGAGGAAAAAAAGAGAAGAGAACCGTTTAGCTCATGGAGGAGCGTTTCTTTCTTGTAATACTTCCAACAATACAGTGGTTTTCTCTACAGTTGCTTCTGCTACAAAATTCAGTGGCAATGACTTCATAAGGAAATGGGAGAGATAGGTGACAGCAACTCTACCATCAAGACAGCATAGCAGAGGATGGTTTTGATCCATTTACTTCTAGGTTATGGGCCCAGCACACTTCCTGTGCAGCACTCTGCTAACTCCCACACTCTTTCTTTCTGAATGCCAATTTACTTGAATACAAGCAGCTGTTGGTGAACAACTTTCTAATGCAACGTTTCTCCACCTTTAAGTATTTGCGATCTGAGTTTTCATAACAGCTTTAATCGCGCCCCCCTAACATTTTTTTGAAATGTAGATGCATATTTTATTATACTTTCCTAACTTTTATTGACATTTATCTTACTCTATTTATTGTTCTAGTATCAGAATGTAGTTTAAGTTAATTTGTTTTGGTTTCAACAGATTTTTTTTTTATATTTTTGATTCGTTTTCTTTTCTTCACTTCTTTACACCCCCCTTTTTGTTACTTCGTGCCCCCCTAGAGGGGCCTGCCCCACAGGTTGAAAACCTCTTTGCTAATGGTTACACAGTTCTGGATAATGAACTCTTTTGTAAAAAGAGGTAAGAAAATTAATGTGACTTTAGGTGTTTTTTTCTGCAGTTGCTTCTGCTACAAAATTCAGTTGCAATGTCCGTATATCAATCTTGTTACCTCTTTTTACAAAGTAGTTCTTTATCTAGAAATGTAGAGTGTTGGAGTAAGCAGTGTGGTGACTTTGAAGCGTGCAACGGCCATCCTCTGCTATGAAGTTTTGATTGGTGGGTCGGCATGATCTGCTTTTCCCATTCGCTTTTGTCAGCATTACTCCTGAAATAATTATAATGAAGAAGTAACTTTTCCAAATGCTCCCCGAAATAGAAGGTAAAGAAACTGTTCTAAATGTAAAAAATAAGTTTAAAATTCGGCTCCTTGGCAGTAACCAAAACACAAACACACCACAGAACACAATATCTCTTAGCCATTTCTACTTCTTTTGGAAGGAATACATCAGCACGTCTGAACGTCTCAGTCCCCGTTTTCCAAGTGCATAAAACATCAGGACATTACAGGCATTCCCCGGGTTACGTACGAGATAGGGACTGTAGGTTTGTACTTATATTGAATTTGTATGTAATTCGGAACAGGTACATTATTTTAATAAATGCTATTGTTGACCGACTGTAACCAAGTGCTCTGCCAATGAATGATGGAGGTTCACCTCTCTCTGACCTTTTAATTATTTATACTTTATTTTCAATGATGATGGTTTTTCTCTTCTTTACTGTATCACCATCACTTGTGTCAGATTTGTGTTTCTGAGACATTCTTGAAGGGTGAAGACAAAAGGTTAAGATGAGCCCTTCTGCACAACACTGTAGACGCTATCACAGCAGGAAGGCACCCGTCGTCAACACGCTTGATGTACTGACAAGAGACAACTTCCTGCTATGTGCGTAACAATAAAGCTGGCTTGCTATTGAGAATGAATGGGGGCAGTGAAGAGCAATTCACCATTCACACACCACACAGTCACCTCCACTACAGTATGCTGCCTGCAGTGTCCGTCCACCGAGAACGAACATGGTGCGGCCAATGGTGGGTAGTGAATCGCCTACCACCGCCCCCATTCAAAAGGCAGCCATCCGAGGCACACTACAATGCTACCCCCCGCCACCCCGTTCACCCTCAATGGCCTCCATTCAGCCACAACTGGATCACCGCTTGCAGCATTACCAGCGGCCACTGAGAATGAACGGGGCAGCCATGTGAGGTGGACGGGCAGTGAAACGCCTCCCCTCCACTCCATCCAGCCTGCGTCCAGTCAGGAGCAGTAGCTGCAGTGGCACAGTGGACGAGCAGGTGATAGTGAATGAGTCTAAATCCAAGCCACCCTGTCACCTTTGCTCAGTCCACAAGGAACTTATATCTGTATGTTTTTGTAAATGTTTTAAACTTTTGTTTCCTATACCTACATTTGTCTGTAATATTACCACTAAAGGCTAATATTACACCTTCACCCATGACCTATTTTGAAAAAAGGCTATTAGCCTTGAGGACAGTAGCTGCTACATTGATTCTTACTTCCTGATGGAAACCACTTATTTGGTTTCCTTTAGCATACTGAAAGCAAATATGATCACACTTCTTCATTTAGAAATATCAGTTGTAAAGATAAATAATGCTTCCTCCCTTACTATTTCAACATAAAAAAGGGGGCTTGCTGAGTCCCATCTAGACATAAGTAACACTCGCTGATTTTACTCTTAAACAGCTGAAAGGCAACAACCATCTTATCTGTTCTTTTTATGATGTACTGTATTGTTTAATTCAGTTAACACCACTTAAGTGATGTTTTCCCCTTTTTTCATGTGGAAACTCAGCTCACATAGGTGGGAATGGTGTCAAGATGATTCTTAATTGCTGATTGTTATCACATCCGGGTGAAGGCTCCCTTTTGTAGTAATTTCTCTCTTTTGATACACTGATCATATTTTCTCTGCCCTTAAAAATAAAAATAAAAAACAAAACAAAAAACACTATTCTATATAAAGATACATTATTAATTTCCTAAAGATAAGTCAGTGCTTTTCTTCTGTATCATCATGAAGATATGCCTATCAATTAGGCGTGTGCGATATACATTGTTTATGATTATATCTTAATTGCTGTTTTAACGATGTGCGAGATTAAATTATCAAGTATGTAACTTGCTTTGCAAAAAAAAGAAACAGAGTTCATTCACTAATGCAACAGTATAGACCACTGTGCGTGCACAAAGCGAGTTGCGTAGGCATGCACGTCCAGCAAGCCGCAAGTTAGCATCGCTCCCTGCCTCAAAATGAGTGAACAAACAGCGCCAGATGATAAAACAGCCTCGCCATCTACATCGTCAGAGTTAATTGCCAGACGTGGTTCATTCTCTTTCGCATGGCATTGGTTTGGTTTTGAAAAGACTGATGTTGTTCAAAAGACGACAATTTGCAAACTATGTGGTAAATCGGTTGCCTTTAAAGACAGCTCGACAACTAATTTTTATCATCATTTGCGAACTAACCATCGTACAGAATACGAAAAGCTTAAGGAGTCAACTGTCCAGCACAAGTCTAAAGTAACCAAGGTACAAGCACAAAAACACACTTAGCAAACTTTAGCGGACTCATTCTGCAAAAAAGTGCCTTACGACAAGAAAAGCAACAGATGGCATGACATAACAAACGCCATCACCAATTACATCGCAAAAGATATGGTGCCAATTCAAGTGGTTGAGAGAGATGGTTTTAAACAACTTATGAATACTTTAGACCCAAGGTACACACTGCCTGGCTGAAAATATTTCAGTCAAACAGCTCTGCCTAAGTTGTATGATTCGTGTTGCCAAACTCTGACGCATAAACTGCAAAAGGTTTCACATTTTGCCAAGACAACGGATTTATGGTCAAGCCAAACATCCGAGCCATACCTTTCCCTGACGGTGCATTTCATTGAAGAAAACTGGCAACTGCAAAGCTTCTGTTTGCAAACATCCTACTTCCCACAAGATCACACCTGCGACATCATTGCGCAAGGTCTGAAAGATGCGCTGGCATCGTGGTCACTGCGAGAAGACCGCATGGTTTGCATGACAACAGACAGCGGGTCTAACGTTGTCAGTGCACTGCGGATTAATAACTGGAAGAGGCTACCTTGTTTTGGGCATAGGCTTCATATTGTGATTGGTGAGTAATTTGGGGTTCCTCTATAAAATTCAGTTTAGGTTAAATTGATCTTATTTATTATGATGTTTAAAAATACAAAAAGACCTGATAAGTAAAGCTATAGATGACAAAAATATAATTCAATATAATTTCAAATAATACATTATCTTGGAATTATCGTTATCGTCAAAGTCCCAGAAAATCTCAAGATATTTTTTTTCCAATATCGCACACCCCTACTATCAATTCTGAAATTATTTTATATTGAGATAATAATATTGCCAATCAAGCTCCACTCTTTCCAGGATTGAGTGGTTTTTAGCGGAAATAAAATGTAGAAGATTCTGTATTGGGTCTGTGACCCAATCAAGTAAAAAGTATAACAACTCCACTTGGGGCATTCTTCAGAAGTGTGTGTCTATCCCAAGTCCAGATAAAGTAAGAAGAGGTCTGTTTTGGGTGTACAGCTCAACAGGTAAACAATGTAACTGTAACAGAAACAATACAGCAAATAACTACTAAATGGTCTGTAGTACGAGGGGTGTTCAATAATTTATCTACCTGAGTATGAAAGAAAGTAGTAGGCATGTTGAAACAAGTCTATCCATGTTGTGACATGTTTCAAGGTTACTTATGCACAGTTGTGACTCAGTGCGAGTTTAACATTCCAAGAGACAGGACGTCAGGAAAGACCTTGTGCGATAAAAAAATGCTAGATTTGGAGAAAGGTTTAGTGATAAAAATTCTTACAAAAGAAGGGAAAAAGCCAAAGGAGATCCATGAATACATGAATGCAGTTAATGGTGAGTCTGCCCCATCATCCTACAAAGTATGATTTTGGAGGAAGCAGTTTAAGTGGGGTAGAGAGTCTTTTGAAGATGACTCTCACATTGGACGGACTGTGGAAGCAACTTTGAGTATTTATTTTTGTCAGACGGATGAATTAAAGTTTCCAGAAGAGCTCAAAAAATGGGCATCTCAGCAGGTACAGTTTGGAAAATAATTCAGGAAAAGTTGGGCATATCAAAGGTCAGTGCAAGATGGGTTCCAAGAATGCTGACGCCATGTCAGAAGGTCACAAGGCTCCAGTGCTGTCAGAAGAACTTTTTCATCGTTTGGTAACTAGAAATGAGACTTGGGTCTAACACAAAGATCCCGAGTTCAAAATGGAGTCACCCCCCACCCCAAAAGAGTTCAGGACAGAAAAATCTGCAGGCAAAGTCATGGCAACTGTCTTCTGGGAGATTGAAGGTCTTTTGCTTCTAGAGTTCATGCCATACAAGACAATCACAACCGGGGAGAGTTACACCAACACAATGATCGCTTTGCAGAAATCAATCAAGGAGAAAAGATGTGGAAAACTCACAGAAGGTGTGCTGCTTCTTCACGACAATGTGCCGGTTCACATGTCACATCAATCACAGGCTGCCATCCTAGAATGTGGGTTCCAGCAGCTCAACCATCCACCCTACAGTCCAGACCTGGCTCCCGCAGATTATTTCCTATTCCAAGTTTTGAAGAAATCTCTCCGTGGACCGTGGTTTTCAAGTGATGAAGACGTCAAGGCAGCCGTGACATCCTGGTTTGAAGTTCAAACAGAATTTTTTTTTTTCAAAGGAATTAAAGATATTGCAGGGAAAATGGATGAAGTGTATAGAGCTCTCAGGGATCTATATTGAAAATGAAAATATTTTTTTTTAATTCCTTTTCTTTCCTACTAAGGTAGATAAATTATTGAACACCCCTAAGTGGCAGAGTTCACAAAGTTGAGAGATAATATTGCAACCCACAAGACCCTTAAACATCCCCAGAACCCCACATTCACCTCACTACCTAAATTCTGTTCTTACAATTTATTTAGTGCAACACATGAAAGTCAGTATCAAGCATCTCATAAACTTTTTAGATTCTACTTCTCCTAACAATAAAATGTGAAACACTTAAAGAGAGAGTACATGAAAAATATATTATAAAAACAGAAAAATAAAGAACAATCATATATGCACACGTTATATATCACATAAATACCAACTCCATGCATGCCTGCTTCCTCCCATAGATCCCCTACAACATGCAATAAATATTACATAAAGAAGAAGACAAAAAAGTTGTAGAATGATAGAATTACTTTCCAGATTGTTATTGTTTTATGAAGAAAATCACACTACGAAAAGAATAAGGTTGAATTGGAAAGGAAGATAATAGTCCAGCTGATCCCAAGATACACAAGGCAGTGGAAGGGATGTTGGCACACGCATGATGCTGCTGCTCCTCCTAGTTAACAACACTTTATGTTAAAATTTTCATTACATTTGCACTTACTTCTTTCACTTTTTTATTGTAAGTATAGATCATGGAGGCATGTGACCCGAACTGTACTGATTTGGATTTAATTTTATAGTTTTTGTGGAATTTGCCTTGACTGGGTTTGAGCCTCGGGGAAAACTGAATCTTTCTACGGTTCGTGGGAGTAGTCTTATGAACATTTATTTGCACTGTGGGAATCTAGAAGTCAGGGATGGTGTATCTTGTTGATTATAATGGATATACTGGATTGCTCTTGATCCTTTCTATACATGCTTGATGACTGAGAAATTATCTGATTTTATACCCACCTGGCTTGCGGCTCTAGGGTGATATTGCCCGTAATACCCAGTGTTAGAGGCATGTGGCTGTATATTTGAACCTCTGAATTCTGGTATCTTCATGTGCATCGTGTAATATCTCCTACTACGCTTCTTCTGCTGCTTGGTATCGCCACTCATCTGCGCCACCTCACCCTGCCCGTCTCACCTTCTCCACTGTGCTGTGCTGCTTCTCTGCTAATATCAGCAATATAAGTATTGCTCTGTACTATGCTACATACTCTTGTGACAAACTCCTTCATATTAAACAGTTTGTCCAGAACAAATGGTCCAACTGAAATGTCCAAAAAGACACTGGCATTGTCCAGCGCCCAAAATATTTACATTGCGGATTGGGTTGCCACAACTGCCAGGGTGTGAATGAAAAGTTTAACAGCAGCATTTGTTCAGGACTATGCCACCCTATTCATGGCTTTGGAAATAGGAGTATCAATGTGCCATATCTGCAGTTTGTTAAAATAAACTCTGATTATGTATCTGTGCACAATGAATCCTTGTCAGCTAATATTGCATTAACTCAAGATCTCTTAATGACAAAGTGCTGGTGCTATCATAGTTCATTACAGCAGCTTAAGACAAGGTGGAGGAGTCACAGTAATTGTTAGAGCGGAGCTAAATATCAAAAGAATCCAAATTGACTGCCCATTGTCTTCTAAATGTGTCAGATTCTTAAGCTAATAGCAAAATCAGGTCCTATCTTACTCATTGTTCTCTATTGTTCCCAAAATACAATGCGTTTTTTTTTTATCTGATCAGACTGAATTATTAACCCAATTAAGTTCCCTTTTGCAGAGAGTTGTTCTTCTTGGCGATTTCAAGCTAAAAAATAAATTCCTATTTTCCTGGACTGTTTTGACTCAGTGCAACAAGATTTTCCTATTTACTCAGGTGGTCATATATTGGAATCGACCTGGCTTATTTGTCAGCAACACTTATAGCAGTGATTTGGGACTCTCTGATCATAAAACAGTACTTTTCACTGTCTCATTAACTCTCCCTCCTCTTACCTATAAACGTCAAATTTCTTTAAAAATATCTGTCTCTGTATCCTGGCTAGTTTCATTTCTGACCTTTTTCTGTTTTCCCCTTTTCCATCAACACTAGATAATATTTAAAGCAAGAGATGCCAGCTCCAGTCCTGGAGGACCACTGTGGGTGGTTTAATGAGTGCCCTGTGTGTGCTGCTAATTAACTTCTTGTGAATTCATTTTAATTGAATTGCTTCTTTAAGATTTGTTTCCATGAATTTCTTCATCGTTCCTCTGAATTGCTTCATTTCTTTCCTTAAATGGCACCCAAACAAAAATGAAATGTGAAATGAGTGAGCCAATGGAAGACCAACTAAGTCAGGGCCTCAAACTCCAACCAATTTCACTCCAACCAGTTGCTTAACGAGATGCAGAGTCTTGTCATTAATTAAACCCGTTCTTTAATTCCATGGCTTGTTGCTGCTCTCATTGTGCAATAGCAGACATTTCCGAAATTGTTGATTTTCTCTTTCTAAGAGCACTGTTATAATGTTTAATGGACCTGAGCAGATCAACATTCCTGAGACCTTCTTCTCTCTTTATTTTCAGATAATGTATGATGGACACTAGTTGTTTTGGCTCATTTTGTATCTCATTATTGTTTGGCTGCTAATTAAGGAAAAAGAAACAATTAAGGGGTCTGAGTCTTCAAGAGCGCTTCAATTAAAATGAATTCAAAGGAAGTTAATTAGCAGCAAAAACAGGTCACACATTAAGAAAAGGGTTAGAATGAAAACCTGCAGCCACGGTGGTCCTCCAGGACTGGAGTTGGCAACCCCTGCTTTAAAGCATGGGGCGGAGTGGGTGGCTCTGAGGCTGGTATTTGGAAGGTTGCCGGTTCGATTCCTGTAAATGCCAAAAGTGACTCTACTTCACTGGGCCCTTGTGGAAGGCTCTTAACCTGCAATTGCTCCATCCTGGGTATGACATTAACCTGCATCCAGCCCTGTATGTAGGCTCTCCAATCTGCATGGAAAAACCTGGGGGTTGGTGGCAGAATTGTCACTCCACCCACCTAAAAAAAAACTCACACTGGTTCCATTCCACCTGAACTAGTGTGGTGCTGAGGTGTCACCCATTGCATGGCTGCACATAGGTCCTAATCTGGAATCCTGAGTTGGTTTGTCATGTGGTGGTGTGGCAATGCACTGTCTCAGTGGGTGCTCCTAACCTCTCTGTGTTTAAAGCATAAGGAGGTTTCCTTTAGCTCCATGGTACAATTCAGAGTTACTGTCTATGAAATCAGTGTTGCACAAGCTGCACTGTCTGTTCTCCTTCTGTTGCACTGACTTCAGATGCTTGTCAGTCTGCGAGTGCTGTGAGTAACTGTCTGATGTGGAAGTAGAACATTTCAAAAGCTCCACTTCACAAACAGCTACAGATTCCACGCTGAATGCAATTCCGACTGCATTTGGTAATGTCAAATAATCCTATTCAAATAAAAACCTTTCATGAACTTTATTGTTGCTAGTGCATTTGATTAGGTGGTCGTGAATCATCTCATCCTATAGTGCCACAAACTTGCATAGGCTAGCTAATCCCCTTAAATTTATGAAATTCTGATGCACAGACTCACCAGGAAGCTGACAACGCCTCTGAAAATAAATCTCCATAGTAGAGCACTTTGTTGGGCAGAGAAGTGAGCATTTAAAAGTGCAACTGTAGCATTGTAAGTGTCAGCCGGTCCCTTCTAATCCTAAGCAGTGCACAGGTAGCGCCTTATTGTGTGTGACCGAAACATTGTCAAGCCCCAAGGAAGTGAAATAGACCTCAAAGGACTGTACGGGACAACAAGTCCATGGAATTGGAGGGTCACCAGGTGAAAGTAGAGAGGGAAGTGGTGGTGAAAGAGAAAACTCAGTCATTCTTGTCACCAAATATTATGTCTGAGAAAGACACACAAAAGCTCCTTTTTTAATTTCTTTTTTTTCACACTCCTTAGACCAAAGCAATGAAACTCATCTCATAGAAGCAGACCTACAGAACACGGCTGCATAATCGAACCTTGTAATTAAAATATGACACAGTGCACATATATAACATTCTTCTGTATCTATATGCTTCCCCTTGGCAATATAATATAATATAATATAATATAATATAATATAATATAATATAATATAATATAATATAATATAATAATATGGATTGGGTTATAATTTTTATGCAGATGATACTCAACTCTATTACAGTGTTAAAAGTGAAACTTCATCAGGGTTTTCTCAGCTCATAACTTGCCTTAGTGAAATTAAAACCTGGATGGAGCAGAACTATTTAAATTGCAACAAAACTGAACTCCTGCAAATTGGCACTAAAGTTCAACTTAAGAAAATGAGCTCCTTCCCAGTCACTCTTGACGGTGATCTCATCAGACCTTCTTCTGATGCAGGGAATCTTGGTGTCTGTTTTAATTCCTCCCTTTCTTATTCTGCCCACATAAACCACTTCTTACTTTCACCTCCATAACATATCCTGTGTTTGCTCTTTCCTCTCCTTTCTAATACTGAGAAACCTGTAATAAGAATAAATCACGCAGAAAAGTGCAAAAAGAGTTGGGGAATTGCCCCGTGTAATATCCGATGAAAAGCAACAAAGAATGGGTCAATATTTCATGAAAAAAACAAAACATTTGACAGAATACAGAGGTGGAGTGATCGTTTATATACAAAATGGCTGCAGGAAATGAGTTGTGAGGAAAGGACGATGAAACCAGAAGTGACGTCATCATAGATGGACTGGAAAGTGACGTCATCACAGATGGAGTTGTCTGGAGAGAGCCATTTTCAGAGACCAGAAGTGTTGTTGGTGAGTGTGTGTATTTACAGTTTGTCTTCTTTTGTTCTGTAGAGACAGAGAGACAGGCATCAGTACCCCAAATTAACCCTTTATCTTGTGTTATATCACTCACTCAGGGCTTGTTGACTGCATCCTAAGTGAACGTGTGTGACATTGTCCATGCTTTTATCACATCCTGCTAGTGCTGCTTCTAACCTTATATCACAGCTCCAGTTGATTCAAAATTCTGCAGCAAGAGTCCTAACACAAACTAGCAACAGTGAGCATATAACGCCCATCCTGCTTCGCCTCCACTGGCTTCCTGTGTCTTACAGGATTGAATATAAAATTCTGTTATCCAACAAAGCTTTAAATGGACTTACACCGGACTACATCAGTGACCTTCTCCATCACTATCCTCCTGTTTGCCCACAAAGGTTCTCTGATTCTGGCAATCTTGTCGTGCCATACACTAACCTGCTCTCTATGAGTGTGGCCTTCAGCTGTATAGTGCCCAGACTTTGAAATGACCTCCCTAAATTAATTTTATCAGGCAGACCGCTCTCTAGTTAGATTCCAAACTCCTCCTGACAAAATCTCTTTAATTAGCATGCAGGTGTTCCTCCTCTAGCTAGGCACTGCTTATTTTGCAGTTCTTCAATGGATGATCTCTTTCTTTCTCTGCCAGCTCTCCAACACAACAAATAAGTGGAAAAATAATGATCCACTTCTTTCTAAAAGTCTGTTATATACATTCACATTCCAATTAAGATCTCACTGCCTTCACACATCCTACTGGGTAGGTGTCTTGAAGAGGCAGGATAAATATACACGGGTCATCTTACATTTTCTATGACATAGCCTTTACACAAACATTACAATAATAATGAAACCATTACATTAATGAAACCCACAAGGAACCCACCATCAAGAAGTGTCAAATCCTATTGACTAAAACAATTACACAAATACAGTATGTGTCTTGAACAGGAGCCAATTTGCAATGAAATTCTATGTGTACAGATAAATAGCCAGCATATGAAAATTACTTTGATTAAAGTGTATGCTCCCAAAAAAAGGTCATGGATAAAAAACTCTGTGTTAATTAAGCTGAATTTCACCACGCCAATTGGTAGTGATAGAACAAGTTGCAAGTGAAAAGCAGAAGGCAAAGCAATGAGTTTAGCTAAGTGAAGGTGTGCTTAGCTGTGCTATCTTGAAAAAGCTAATAGAACATCCCTTTTCTCTATAGGATATTATTGCAGCTGCCTGAGTCAAATTAGGGAAAGAGCCTTTGGTTTCTCCCTCTCTCTACCTTCAGCCAATTTACATCTAAACTGCACTGTTTCTCTTTTTTCTTTATAAGTACCTACCAAGTAACTTGAACACTTATTTAAGCTTCTCTCCCTTTGAAACAGTACATTCACTTGATCATAGGCTGCTACTAACAACACTGAGGAGCTTACATTAACACAAAATTTTAATAAAAAAAAAGAGTACACTTATACTAAGTATAATAAGAATGGTTTATTATTCCCATTTATTTTACATTATGTATTTTACCATTATTTTGAAAAAAAAAAAAAAAAACACTACATACTCTCCTTTATTTTGCCTTACATTGATAGGAAAAGCATAAACATCATAAAGGTGCCAGATATATGTTTCCCTAATGATTTCAGCAAATATTTTTGGTCCACTGAAATACACTTTATTTATATGGAGACATGTTGCACTCTTTTTAAGCTACGTAATGTGGGTTATGTTATCACTTGAAAAACTTGAAAAAGTTATAATTTGTTATAATTATACTGAATTTAATAAACAATTTTCAAATGTCATTGTTAGACCCGTGTTAAGAAAAGCCGGATCCAAATATTTTTAAGAACTATAGACCAACTTTTAATTTACAGTTTCTTTTCTTTCCAGCGTTTCAGAGAAAATTGTAACAATATAACTTGGAACTTAGCGTAATAATGCAACCTTCTGATAAATATGAACTTAGCTTTTTTTCAGGTCACAACACAAAAACTGCTTTAAATCATGTTATTAATGGCACTCTCATCTTTTCCAACAGAGGAAATTACACAGTTATTTTTATGCTTTAACACTTAAATTCTGTATGAGTATTTGCTAATCATAGGATTTTACATAACCGGTTTGGAAATTTAGGTGGCCTATTATGCACCATTGTTAGTTGGTTTACTTTAGACTTTTCAAATAATTATCAATATATGTGAAAGTCTGAAGATAGCTCTGCCTCATTGGTGTCTAAAATTAGAATGGCATCCCCTAGGGTTAAGTGTTCACATGTTAATGTTCATTCATATGATAATGACATGTCCATCCATCCATTATCCAACCTGTTATATCCTAACTACAGGGTCATGGGGGTCTGCTGGAGCCAATCCCAGCCAACACAGGGTGCAAGGCAGGAAACAAACCCCGGGCAGGGCGCCAGCCCACCGCAGGGCATAATGACATGTCAGTTGTATTTATTATTTAAACCAAATATTAAGTCCCTAACTGCATCATAAATTAATTTTTTATTTATATAAAACACTGGGTGGATGAGTGGCAATTATTTATGTTTAAATTTAGAAAACAACAGATGTTCTTTTGATTGGTTGTAATTCTGTGAATAGCTAAGCAACACTAAATAATCATAAACAAAAAAAATTTGAAAGCTAATTTAATTTTAAATCTGAAATTTAGGTGTTATTTTTGACAAGAATGTAGCCATCAATTATCACATTTTTACACTTTCTACAACATGCTTACTCCATTGAAGATTTTACAGATTTAAGTTAGTTTTTTCATGATCTTCAAAAGCTAGTTCATTCATTTTTTTCAAGCAGGACTGAATATTATACTTCATTCAAGCTGTTCAAATCACACACTTGCTATCCTTCCATCCATTATCCAACCTGCTATATCCTAACTACAGGGTCACGGGGGTCTGCTGGAGCCAATCCCTTCCTGCGCAAGGAAACAAACACCGAGCAGGAAACAATCCCTGAGCAGGGTGCACACACTAGGGACAATTTAGAATCACCAGTCCACCTAACCTGCATGTCTTTGGACTGTGGGAGGAAAACAGAGTACCCAGAGGAAACCCACACAAACACAGGGAGAACATGCAAACTCCACACAGGGAGGACCCAGGGTCCCCTAAATGCAAGGCAGCAGCGCTACCCACTGTGCCACCCTTTCACTTGCTAGTATACAGTTAATACAAAACAAGGCAACAATTATCATAATTAAACCAATTATAATATAGGTCCTGAAACTGAAGGTTTTAAATAACCTTTCTGATTTCTATTTAAATTTAGACCTGATTAAAAATCCTCCTTCTCACATGTAAAGTTGTAAATGCTTTAGTTCCCGTTAGCTTTCAGAACTAATCTTTGCTTATATTCCAGGCCATATGTTGCAATCACAAGATTAACATTATTCATGTCATTAGCATTCTAAAGATAAATAAAACTAGTGCAAGAGGTGGAGTCTTTAACTATAGGGCAGCTTAACTCTGGAGCAATGTACCTACAGATATTTGGAGAAGGCTCATTTGTCAAAGCATTTAATTAAGGTTGAGGATTCATTATTTTAGCATAATATACTCTTGGTGAAGCTACTGCTGATAATGTTGCTTCGTAATATTTTCTGAATTTGCTTTTCAATCCATTGTGATTGCTTTTGATTTTCCATTACTAAGCCTTTTCCCATTTCTTTCTTTTCTGTTTGTACATTGTAAGAGACGACTGGCAGCTCAACCCGGCTGGGACGCCCCTGCGATGGAAGGATGGGGAAAGGCAGATTTTCAAGGACACTGCCTCCCACAAAATGCTAGATGGCAGCTCCCCTGGAGTGTAACAGTGCCCCAGATTCCCGCAGAGCATCCTGGGACTTGGAATTTGGTTTCTCAGCCCTGTTGGGTACCGTAGGTGCTGCCAGGAGGAGCTGTGAGAGGACCGGAAGAGCCATGCCTCATCCATAGCCCGGAAGTACTCCCAAATCACAAGGACAGGAGCCCTGAAGTACTTCCGGGCTGATTAAAGATCTTTAAATCTCTGTCTGACCTGGAAATGCTGACAAGTCACGTGGACAGAAGAGCAGAGGCACTTCTGGGTCAAGGACTATTTAAAGGACTGCTGAAGACCCAGCAAGCAAGCCAGAGTTGTGAGGTAGAAGACAGTGCTTTCTGGGAGGTGTTGAGGAGAGAATATTGTCAATTTATTCTTTATTTAATTGTTTATGGTGGCTGTGGTGCTTGAATGGCACTTTTCAAAGAAGAAAACTATTAAAAGTCTTCTGGGTGCTTTTACTTTGTGTCCTGAGCATCTGTCTGTTGGGGTTAAAGGAGCAACAGCAACCCCTAGCATTCACAACATGATGGAGCTAAGTCAGATTTTGATACTGTCAAATACAGTATGGAGAAATGTTTTCTGATATTTTGATTCAATTTTCATCATTTTGCAATGGAATGATCCTTTCCAGAACTGGGATAGAAAGTTTGGACTGAAAGCCAAAATATAGGTAAAGTTTGTTCCAAAATAAAAAAAATGAAGAAAATTAAAAAAACATTTTGTTTGTATAACCTTCTCATGTTTGTGACTAAAAAGTAAAAATCAGGCTGCATATATAGGAGGGGAGGCAAAGAACAAAGCCAGGACAGATGAACAGAGGAAAAGATCAGCAGTCATTAGACAAGACAAAGGAGAGATTAAAAGGTTAGTTGACCATTTACTGTTGAAGAAAGGTATGATCTAAGCCTGAGAATGTTTCTGTTTTTCTTTGAAAGATCTCCTTAAAGCCCTGTGAAAGAATACAACCAGAGTGGCTGTGATCAAGAGATGTGAAATGTTCTGTAACAGGCTTTTGTAAAGTATTTGATTTTAACAACTCAAATGTGCTTCCTAAAATTATTTGAAAACTGTCTCTCCAGACACTTGTGCAGATGGCTAGACACTTTATAAAATGCAGTAAAGAAGTTACTTTTACTGGCAGCATGCCGATTGTGTAATATTCAACTTTATAGGACTGCATTGTTTGGAGGAGAACCAATTTCCTTACTGGGCAATATCTGATATAACAGTAGCTAAATCACTTGCAAATATATCACAAACTATACCATAAAGGGGGGTTCTAGTAAAATGACTCAGAACATGTTTTTGGGAAATTTTATCATTTTTGATGGCTTCTAGATTAATTTCAATTCTAGATTATGTCCGGTTGAGCTATTTTAAATCATCATTTAAAAATATGAGTGACTTAAGTTCATACCTGTTTTAGACAGCATGATAATACACTTTATTTAAAACTAGTAGGGGTACATAACTGGTGCTGCCCAGAGTGCAGGTGTGAAAAACTCACCAGGGGGAACAACTTTGCATAATTGTGTCAAATCCCGAAAATGTCTTTGTTGTGTTCCTTCCAACTCCAACAAATAATAACTACAGAGACAACGGTTAACTCAACGTGTACTTTTTACGCAATAACAGACGTGATACCGACACTTCCTTTTTCCCAGAAGGCAAAGCACACAACATTTCTTTATGCAAATTTGGGTATTAACATTGCTTAACATTGCGAGTTATATAACAGCCTCCAGGGGCCTCATGTATGAACAGTGCGTACGCACAGAAATGTTGCGTAAGAACTTTTCCACGTTCAAATAGCGATGTATAAAACCTACATTTGGCGTAAAGACACGCACTTTTCCACGGTACCTCATACCTTGTCGTACGCAAGTTCTCCGCTCGGTTTTGCAGACTGGCGGCATCCAGCGTCAAAGCAGTGCTATTGTTCCTGTGTGGTTACTCTTTATTTTCCTGACACGGCTTTATAAATACACTGAAACTAACTGCATATTGTTTATTAGTGTAACGCATCTGATTGAAATTAACTTGTAACAATATAATGGTCCATATAGCCATAGCCATAGTATTCCAAATACCATAACTGCTTTAGCGTTGTTACTCTCACTGCACCTTCTTCTTCTTCTTCTTCTTTTTTCAGCTGCTACCATTAGGAGTTGCCACAGTGGATCATCTTTTTCCATATTATTCTCACTGTACCACTCAGAGTATTTATATCACTGTATCTGAGTGTGAATCACAGCAGCAGCTGATCGGAAAGAGAATTATTGGTATACAGCATCAAGCACACGCTGTCTCAGCCACGGCAAAATGTTTCAAAGCCTTTCCTTTACGGTCCTCGCTGTTCAGAAACAGTTTCATCCCAAGAACTTTAAACGCACTCAATCAATTGCTCCTTGTAGAACTATCTGTACTTCTAAGTAGAATTACCTCACTGTAAACTTGCACTACAGTTATAATATTGCACAACCTGAGCCACTTTATAAAGCGCATATTTACATATGTTGACAACATAATTTTTAAGATGAAATGCAGCAAAATATGTTTATTATATTATACGGATATAACTTTAACTTCATTTAAATAATCTATATTCTTCACTGGGACTGGCGTGAAGGATAGAATAATTAAACATGTACTACGAAGATATTTCAATGTTCCTTAAATGTTTTGAAGAATCGGCGCTCTAAGCTTACAGATGGCTTAACGTCTCTTACAGAGCTGATTGTGTGGCGATCAGTTACTTGGAGAAAGAAAAGCAAGGACTGCAGGGGCGGCCACGCCAATATATATTGAATATAAAACAGAAAGAGAAAATAACGACACAGCTAAAAACGCAGCGGCAAATTTCAACAAAAGTTAAACGCTTGTGTCATGAGCACGAGGCGGCTATGCAGTGTCCGCAACGGACGTGGCCATCCACTGTGCATAAGATACCATATTTTATAATGGCGGGCGAAGGGGCCACCGATTCTTTCTCTGCCCAGGGCCGCCACAAGCCTAGAACCGCCCATGAGTACTGCTGCAATAAATAATTTCATTGAAGGTCGCGCATAATCACTGAGCCGTAAAACCCATGTTTAATAACGTGCTTTAAGTCATATCATAATGAAAATTATATCACGTATACATCTCAGTATTTTAGTTATTCAGAGAGCTGTAATATCACAAATGTAATGGATTCTGTGTCCAGTCAGAGGAAGAGAGCCGGTTTAAGAAGGAAGCAGTGATTTACACACATAGAGCACATTGAAGATCAAATACAAAACAAAGCATTTAACCTGTTACTTTAACTACGATGTGATCTGAGAAACTGGTTAATTAAATGATTTTAAGATGACGTTTATGATGTTCTACTTTAATGACAAAATAAACTACATGATTAAAGTGGAAATTTCGAGATACAGATGGAGCCACGTCAAATAGCCGCGGCCGTGTGAATGGCGTGCGAATGGCGTACGGCTGCCCTATGCACGCCGTGATCCCCCCCTCCCTCTACTGACAGAAGGCGTGTCAAGATTCATTTACCTGGTAGATGGCGCTTTGTTCTCAAGAACACGTTAACACACACCAGCAATTTAGCTGCACTGAGTTGCAATCACCCCTCCCCCGCCGAACTGACACTACCAAACTGCACTACAGAGATTAAGATGGCGGCTTAACACTAGAATTACCAGAGCCTACGAAAAAACTCTTAGATCCGTCCCACCCTAAATCGCTTCTTAAAACCGTTCTCACCTCTCTGCCAGCGTCTTTTGTTAATCTAAATGTGTTGATAAAGAAAAGTTGCAAGTAGCCGGCCATTCCATCCCCCCATCGACTTAGAAAGTGCACAAACTTCTCCCAGCTCATGCCTTGATTGATTATCTGGGAGTGAAGTGGAGTTTTAGAGTGGAAATAATAGATCATTATTTGGAATAGACGTATTTCACGTGTGTTCCGTTTCTACAATAATTTGTGTAAACACATTTTTAAAACAGAAACGTTTTTCATATTGTAGTAGTAAATGACAAAATGTAGGCATAAACTATATAATGTATGAAGCCTGAAGTCAACATATCAAATTAACAGCTTCACAAAAGGTACAAATATAACAGAACAAGTATGCTATTATTCAAAAATATAACTGCAGGAAAAAAAGCCGCATTAGCATGCCACATTGACACATATATATCTTAACTGCCATGGTAGCGTAATGGTATCAGCTGTTGACTAGTAATCAAAAGGTTATAAGTTTGATCCTGCACGATGCTCTTTTGAAAAGTAAACTGCTCTTATTCTTACTATTTTAAAATAAAAACATACATTTGATTTCAGTGTGTAACAGCCAGTGTAATTTATGATACTTGTAAAGGTTAGTTTTTTTTTTTATTCACTTTTCATTCTCTCAGTCGTGTTCAAGATCCTTCCCTACCCCCATCCTCCCAATCTGAAGACGCGCTATAGCTCTGCAGCGTACTTGTGACTGCATTCTCGTACCAATGCTTTTGCGAACTGCTGTGCCTGCGTGCACTTTTCGTGGTATTACACGTCTATTTTTTTTGAGCATACCCGTGTCGCTCAAACACAGGAACATCTGTTGTTTACAAGTATAACAAAACAAGTGCACTTTTATTCTAGACTATAAGTGAAGAAAAAATAAAGCAAGTTACAGTAGGCGGTTGATACAACAGCTTGCGTGGGGCAATGCTAAGAACTGCTGATTTCCGATCCGTGCTATATAAAATCATCCCATTCAAATATTAACAATTCCCTCACACCCTTCCAACATTTACGACATGTGTACTTGTTGCAGTGTACACATCTCTCAGTGCTATGGTTCCTATTACACTGAATGAGCACCTGACACGGTACTTTCTTCCCTATATAAATAACATTCGAGCTATAGCGCATCTCCAAATAAATCACATTTGAGCTATAGCACGTCTTTATGTGAAAACAGCATTGTCAGATGGGGGGGGGATCGTGAACGCGACTGAGAGAATGGAACTGAATTAAAAAAAAAGCTAACCTTTACAATTATCATGCATTTACACTGGCTCTTACAGACTGACTGAAATCAAATTATGTTTTTATTCTAAAATAGTTAAAAATAAATAAATAACCTTCGCCGTTATGCCTGCCTGAACTCCCTGTCTATCTATATAGTAATAACAGTAATTTTATTATTATATAGGAGCTTCCCTGTCTGCCTATCATATAGTGCCTTTCCTTCCTACCTATCTATATATCTATCCCCTTAGCTGTTTTTATATATCTATTATACAGTGCCTTCCCTGTTTATTTATATATCTAATGCCTTCTCTGCCTGTCTGATTGCATATAGTGCTGAACTTACTGCTCTGTACTATTCTGGCCTCTGCGTGTCCTGGAGTACAAAAGAAACACCACCATACAGCAACATGTGGGGACTGGCAAGATCGGGGAAAAAAACACGCGGCCACTGATTACAAACCGCAAGATGAATGAAAGAGACAATATATGTAAAAACATCATTGCACTAATGCAATATTATTTGAAAACGATCAGCGTCAGATTGGGTTTGAATATGCTCCCGATCTGACGCTGTTCGGTTTCAGATAATATTGCATGTGCTGTGTGTTGAAACTGCTGCACTGAATAAGCTGACTTCTTCTGTAAGAGCATCAGCGTGTATTCAAACCCGATCTGACATTGTTCGTTTTCAAATAATATTGCATGTACTGTACTATTTTAGAATAAAAACATAATTTGATTTCAGTCAGTCTGTAAGAGCCAGTGTAAATGCATGATAATTGTAAAGGTTAGCTTTTTTTTTTAATTCAGTTCCATTCTCTCAGTCGCGTTCACGATACCCCCCCATTTCAATGTGGCATGTCAATGTGGCTTTTTTTCCTGCAGTTATATTTTTGAATAAAAGCATACTTGTTCTGTTATATTTGTACCTTTTGTGAAGTTGTTAATTTGATATTTGGACTTCAGGCTTCATACATTATATAGTTTATGCCTACATTTTGTCATTTACAGTAATCCCTCCTCGATCGCGGGGGTTGCGTTCCAGACCTCCCCGCGATAGGTGAAAATCCACCAAGTAGAAACCATATGTTTGTATGGTTATTTTTATATATTTTAAGCCCTTATAAACTCTCCCACACTGTTTATAAATATTCCCCGCAGAGTTATACAGCATAATCCCTTTGTATTCTCTTAGATGTTAGGTAAGATTCATTGAAATTATGTATATAAACACACTGTTTATATACAGTAAAACCTAAATATTATTTTAAAGATATTGAGTGTCTCCGATATCACATATGTTACAGCCATTACGATAGACAGGCCACCAGCAATAAGTACGTACAATGCAAGAAAAATAGTATACAGTAAATGTGTGTACAGTGACACTAAACGTACGTACATGTACTAAGCACTGTAAGAAGAAAATTAATTATGGTTACTCGCCAACAATGACACGATGACTTGTCCGATAACAATGAGTTTAATTTTACTGCACAACAAAGGAGAGCGTTACAGCCCTTGTAAAGGAGCCACTTCAGGCGATTGTGTAGCACTGCCGTTGTTCTTCTTCTGGCAGTCTTCAATCCAAATCCATAAAGCAGATTCCATCCAGACTACTGCCTTATTACATCCACTTATAACTCGTTTTGCACCCTGGTTAAAAGGACACTGTGGCCGTAGATCTTATATTCCTTTCCTACTTTTTAAATAAAAAGAATCGTAGCCTTCAACAAATCCAAAACGTTTACCTTTTCGGCAATCGTTAACATCTTCTTCTTGCACTTGGGCACGGCCCCTGAAGCAGTAGCAGATTGTTTTGGAGCCATAATGAAGGGCTTGACTATGCACAAAGATAAACACAAAAGAGCACAACTCTTTACACAGCGAAACACGTTGATGCTGAATGAGTGAGACGAGACTTCCTGGTTAACACTGCATTCAGCACGCAGGAACTCAACTGCGTGCTCTGATTGGTTAGCTTCTCAGTCAGGAGAACTTAACTGCGTGCTCTGATTGGTTAGCTTCTCAGCCATCCACCAATAGCGTCCCTTGTATGAAATCAACTGGGCAAACCAACTGAGGAAGCATGTACAGGAAGTAAAAAGACACATTGTCCGCAGAACCCGCGAAGCAGCGAAAAATCCGCGTTATATATTTAGTTATGCTTTCATATAAAATCCGCGATAGAGTGAAGCCGCGAAAGTCGAAGCGCGATATAGCGAGGGATTACTGTACTACTACAATATGAAAAACGTTTCTGTTTTAAAAATGTGTTTACACGGATTACTGTAGAAACGGAACACACGTGAAATACGTGTATTCCAAATAATGATCTATTATTTCCACTCTAAAACTCCACTTCACTCCCAGATAATCAATCAAGGCATGAGCTGGGAGAAGTTTGTGCACTTTCTAAGTCGATGGGGGGATGGAATAGCCGGCTACTTGCAACTTTTCCTTATCAACACATTTAGATTAACAAAAGACGCTGGCGGAGAGGTGAGAACAGTTTTAAGAAGCGATTTAAGGTGGGACGGATCTAAGAGTTTTTTTGTAGGCTCTGGTAATTCTAGTGTTAATGGACTATTCGCGGTAAGTGGTGACTTTATTTATTTATTTATTTTTATAAAATTTGTTTGGGGTAGTTTACAGATTATTTCCCAGTTTAGTTTTTTATTGGCCATTTTGAAAATCACTGGCAGCACCAGCAGCGGTCATATATAACTTTAGATAACTTAATGGTCTGTTTACCAAGTCTGGAGTTAACATTACAGCTTACTGTCAATTTCACAAACTCACAATGTCACTCCTCTTTTAATCAAAAAAACGCTTTGCAGCAAAATATAATTTATCAGTATATTAAATGGAACTAGGTAAAATACACCGTAATGTAAAATACTGTACATAGCCTGCATTTGTATTCCGTACCTACAATGATCGGTTTAGATAAATTACAGATGTACCGTGTCTTTAAGGATTGTTAACCCAGATAGCACACACACGTCGCGGAGACGTCTATGTGACTTCATCTTTTTCATCTGGCAGATGTCTGGCAGAGGGCGTTTGTCTTTAAGGATTATTAAGGATGTCTTAAAAAATATTTTACTAACTAGTTTTCTCGACATTTCCACTTTATTCTCGACATTTCCACTTTATTCTAATAGTTTATTTTGTCAGTAGAATGTCGCAAACTAAACTTCATCTTAAAATGAATGTTTAATTTACTAGATTTTCTCAAACCCCGTCATTAATTAATGTAGCACATTAAATGCTTTATATTAAGTGTTCCTCGACCCAGTTGTTAATCTCTATGCGCTTCTTAAAATGACTTCCTCTTGCACTGAGAGGCGCAGACAGCGATCGCCGCACATCGACTTCATGATAATCCTGCTCTAAGAACATTCAGAATACTAAGAGAAATACTTGATATCTTCTTCACGATGAAATGCATTAAAGCATGTATTAAACATGGGTGGCGGGGGGCACGGTGGCGTGGTTATAGAGCTACTCCCTTGCATTAAGGGGTCCCCAGTTGTATGTTCAGTGTAGTGAACTTCATGGCAGGTGTGACGAGGCTCCAAAAAACTGGATACATGAATGGGTATCGCACAGGTTTAACTTAAATATTGTGTAAATATTGGGCTCGTGATGTGGTGGTCGGAGACACGAATGCAGAATTCAATGGATGTTCTTCTGAGCGGGCTTTCTTTATTGCATGCGTGCTGTCTCTATCTGACGTACTAAACCTCCAGTTCCTATCCTTGCTTTTTCTTTCTGCACATAACCAATCACCACACGATAAACGTCTTTGTGAAATTAAAACAAGTTATAAACTTAGACCTCAGAGTTTTCAGAACTTTAAATTATTAAAGCATGTGGGGGCACGGTGCTTGCTGGGATGGAGTTTTCAGAAATTAAAAAAAAATCTTCATTATACATGTTTAATTATGCCATCCATTCAGGGTTGTGCCCATCCCAGCAAGCATCTTGTGTGAGGCAGGAGTAAATCCTGAATGAGGTGCCATAACATCGCAGGGTGAATACGTGGAACACATAAAGTAGCAGGGTCAATAATTCATAACAAAACCCCACAACCTACATGTCTTTGAAAGGAAACTGAAGCACGCCGAGTAGACCCACCAGAAAAAAACATGCAAACTCAAGGCAGGGAACACCCGGGACCCCCTTGCTGCAAAGCAGCAGCGCAACCACCACGCCACCGTGCCCCCACATGCTTTAATACATTTTAAGTTCTGTACATTTTAAGTTCTGAAAACTCTGTTATAACTTGTTTTAATTTCACAAAGACGTTTATCGTGTGGTGATTGGTTATGTGCAGAAAGAAAAAGCAAGGATAGGAACTGGAGGTTTAGTACGTCAGACAGAGACAGCATGCATGCAATAAAGAAAGCCCGCTCAGAAGAACATCCATTGAATTCTGCGTTCGTGTCTCCGTCCACCACATCACGAAGCCAACATTTACACGATATTCCAGTTAAACCAGTGCGATACCCATTCATATATCCAGTTTTTTGGAGCCTCGTCACACCTGTCATAAAGTTCACTACACTGAACATACATCTGGGGACCCCGTAATGTAAGGGAGCAGCACTACAGCCACGCCACCGTGCCCCCCACCACCCGTGTTTAATACATGCTTTAATGCATTTCATCATGAAGAAGATATCATGCACTGTATGTTAGTATTCTGAATGTTCATAGAGCAGGAATATCATAAAATCAATGTGCGGCGATCGCTGTCTGCTGTCTGTGTGCAAGAGGAAGTCAGTTTAAAAAGCGCATAGAGATTAAAAACTGGGTCAGGGAACACTTAATATAAAGCATTTAATCTGCTACATTAACTTATGACGGGGGTTTGAGAAAATCTAGTAAATTAAACATTCATTTTAAGATGAAGTTTAGTTTGCGACATTCTACTGACAAAATAAACTACTAGAATAAAGTGGAAATGTCGACTTTAATCTCGACATAAATGGCGAGAATAAAGTGGAAATGTCGAGAATAAAGTCAACATGT
>JANRMT010062821.1:21746117-21756562 GCA_026402145.1 Polypterus bichir lapradei | reverse complement strand
AGATAGATAGATAGATAGATAGATAGATAGATAGATAGATAGATAGATAGATAGATAGATAGATAGATAGATAGATAGATAGATACTTTATGAATCCCAAGGGGAAATTCACATACTCCAGCAGCAGCATACTGATAAAAAACAATATTAAATTAAAGAGTGATAAAAATGCAGGTAAAACAGACAATAACTTTGTATAATGTTAATCTCTGTCAGCTTGTCCCTAAGGAGCAGAGGTTGGATGGTGTTGAAGGCACTAGAGAAGTCCAGAAACATAATTCTTACAGCACCACTACCTCTGTCCAAGTGGGAGAGGAATTGGGGTAGCATATACAGTAGATGATGGCATCCTCCGCTCCCACCTTCTCCTGGTATGTGAACTGCAGACTGGCCTGAGCCAGAAAAGCAGAAATAATTACAGAAGTGGGAGTCAGAAATTTCAATATATTGCTTTATAAGGTGAATGACTAGAGAAACCATGATTCTTAAACAAAATAAAGATGGGGTCAGACCTGTATTTAATATTTAATTGTCTACCTTTGTCCATGATCCTTTTTCTGTCAAAAGAATAACAGAGACAGAGGGATAGAGAGAGAGAGAGAGAGATACCATTTGCAACAGGAACAGGAAGAATATCTGCACTCCACAAAAATAAAATGCCAAGTGATTAAATCTTGGCAAATTTTTGCTCTGTGTTTTTTTTTTGTCTCTCTCATTCTTTCCTAGGGCACGAAGCAGAAGTGGAAGCAGTAGCAGAAAATGGCTGACAGTGAGATGAATCGCATTGCCGTTGTCGTAGAAGAACTCCTGGCTCTCGACAAACAGATCCAGAAACTCCTGTCCAGACGAAGGTACCTTAGGAATTTGAAGGCTCGGCTGCTGGAAACACCACACTCGGCATCTGAAATTGACGTTACATGGGGGTTTCAGTAACATCAACTCCATGTTGTGCCGCTCACCACCAAGGACAAGTAAGCTTCACCCCCGCGCTTTGTTGGAGCGACAACGCCACTGATGAAGACCTCGCCGTATTTCAGCAATGCAGGCGGGGGTTCAAGGCTAGAACACCTCCATTGGCACAGGCGAGCATCCCGACCCAGAACCGGTTCGACCCTTTCCGTGTCCCCAGTTTGCCTTCAACCCCTGGTGATGTAATCATAATGGGTGATTCGATTGTAAGAAATCTCAATATCACATGCCCTAATCAGAAATCTTTTGTTTCTTGTTTTCCCGGTGCTCGTGTCCGAGATGTGATAAGACGTGCGCCGACCGTCTACGAGAAGCACAAGAACAGGGCAGTGTGATCCATTATATTACATGCCGGCATAAACGACGTGAGGCACCAACAGTCAGAAATTCTCAAGGCTGACTTTGCAGCACTAATTAAAGACACGAAGCAGAGGACCTCGTCGGCAAAGATCTTCATCTCGGGTCCACTACCTCTTGTTAGACGAACAAACGAATATCTAAAGTCGTCTGCTGGGATTAAACAACTGGCTGAGAGGCTTCTGCGAGAATCAAGACATCGGGTTCATCAACAACTGGGACCTCTTTTGGGAAAGGCCACGTTTCTTCAAGCGGGATGGCTGGCATCCGAATAGATTCAGCGCCCAGGTCCTCTCCTAAAACATCACTAAGGTAATTGGTCTCTCTTGACTGTCTATTTCTACTCTAAACCACTTCCGTAATGCTAATACTTTGCTAGGACATGATAATTGCTTAACAAAGTCTTCCATAAAAGTGGACAACATTAATACTCTAATAACCAATCTTAATGCACGTAAAAAATCTAGGCAGTGAGGCATAAACACAAATAATTTAATTACAATTACTACTTTAGATGAACAACGTATTAAAACTATAACAACAGATTATAGATTAAATAAAAAATACACACAGAGCGGCGCTAACAAAAATAACTTAGTTTCTGTTCCAAACACCAATAACGCACATAGAATTCAGCTCTGCTCCTCCGAAACATTAAATATGGCACTATTAAATGTTAGAGCATTAACTAACAAGACGTTTTTTATCAACAATCTTATTAGTGATAGAAAAATTGATTTTATTGCACTAAGTGAAACATGGCTTAGCTCAGACGGCGCGGCTGTTTTAATCGAATCTGCGCCTCCGGATTACAGTTTTACTCGCCAGGGAAAGAAGGGTGGTGACTTGGCAAACATCTACTAATGCCGGTTAAAGTGTAAAGATGTCAGTTTTGGTAAATTCAAGTCCTTTGAGTATCTCGCCATTATTATTCATGGAGATTCTTAGTTTATAGTATTATCTGTGTACAGACCTCCTAAATACAACGCGTCTTTCATGGAGGAATTCTCAGACTTAATGTCAATTTTAATTACGAACTATGACACTCTCTTAATAGTCGGCGACTTTAAGTTTCATATTGATAATCAGTGTGACCAAAAAGTTAAAGAATTCATGAACCTCCTGGACTCTTTTGATTTGTGACAGCTCGTTAATCAGCCTACACATAAAGCAGTTCATACATTAGACTTAGTAATTACCAAAGGACTAAAAGTTGATGTAAAGCAGGTCATTGATATTGGTCTATCATACCATTTTCTTTTACTATTTAATATAGAAATAATGATAGAAAACATTCATGAGAAGCATATTGTCAAAAAACGCTTCTCTGATTCATCAGCAGACTTAAAACTTACAATAATTCTAAGCAATCAGTCCATTTATAGTGCTAACTACAATAGCGAGGATAATGTAAGTAGTAAGGTGGAAAAATATAATACTAAGGTAAGAGTTGCTGTTGACATAGTTGTACCTGAAAAGACAGTTAAAAAATCTTTTAGCATTGTTATACCATGGAAGACCCAAAGAGTGTCTGATTTAAAGAGAACATGCCGGAGAGCTTAGCGTAAATGGAGGAAAAGTAAACTAACTATCCACTATGAAATATTAAAGGTTAAAATAACAGAATACAATAACACAGTCCGTCTTCAGAGGCGCTGCTATTTCTCTAAGATTATAAATAACAATGCTAGTAATCCCAGAGTCTTATTCTCTACGATTGATTGTCTGCTAAACCCAGGTAACAAAAAGGAATGCCTCCAAAATACCTCCAGTGAAACCTGTGAGGCTATTGCTGTATTCTTCAATCAAAAAATTAATGATATTAGAAATAATATAGTAACACTGCAGATCCTCCTGAGCCCCACTACTCCATTATAAACAAATTAAATTCTTTCACCAGGATAGATTTACCTGGTTTACATAAAATAATTTCTCAACTGAGACCCTCTACCTACGTCCTTGACCCAATACCAACAAGTTTTTTGAAAGAAGTATCAGGCGTGCTAATTGATAATATTCTTGACATTGTAAACTCATCATTAGATACGGGGGTCTTCCCAGAATGTCTTCAGACTGCTGTAGTTAAACCTTTACTCAAGGAAAATAATCTTTGACCCCTCTGCTTTTGAAAATTTTAGACCCATTTCTAACCTTCCTTTCTTAAGTAAAATTTTAGAAAAGGCAGTTGTTATGCAGTTAAATAACCATCTCAATAAACATGCTATTCTTGATAAATTTCAATCAGGTTTTAGAACAAATCACAGCATGGAAACTGCTTCGTTAAAGTAGTAAATGACTTGCGGGTAAATGTATACAGAGGTCGTGTACCTGTTCTCATCCTCTTAGATCTGAGTGCTGCATTTGATACCATTGATAACAACATTCTTAGAAATTGCCTTAGTCAATGGGTGGGCCTCTCTGGCAGTGTGTTAAATTGGTTTGAATCCTACCTGGCAGGTAGAAAATTCTTTGTTAGTTGTGGTAATTACAACTCAAAGACACTTGATATCCTATATGGTGTTCCACAAGGCTCTATCCTGCTCTTTTCAATCTACATGCTTCCATTAGGTCCGATTATCTCGAGGCACAACGTGAGCTACCACAGCTATGCTGATGACATACAGCTGTATCTATCAATAGCACCTGATGACCCAGACACTGTAAATTCACTAACACAATGTCTTACTTGTGTCTCTAATTGGGTGAATAGTAATTTTCTCAAGCTAAATAAAGAGAAAACAGAATTTTTAGTGATTGGCAATAATGGAGACAATGAGATTATTAGAAATAAACTTGATGCATTAGAATTAAAAATCAAGATGGAGGTAAAAAACTTAGGGGTAACTGTTGACTGTAACCTAAATTTTAAATTGCATATTAATCAGACCACTTGGACAGCATTTTTTCACTTAAGAAACATTGCAAAAGTTAGACTTCTTTTATCACTGAAAGATGCTGAGAAATTAGTTCACGCTTTTGTTTTCAGTTGTCTAGATTACTGTAACACACTCCTCTCAGGACTACCCAAAAAAGATATAAATCGTTTGGAACTAGTGCAGAATGCAGCTGCTAGAATCCTAACTAGGAAAAGAAAATTTGAGCACATTTCTCCAGTTTTGATGTCGCGACACTGGTTACCTGTGTCATTCAGATTTGACTTTAAAATACTGCTTATGGTGTACAAAGCCCTCAATAATCTCGCTCCATCTTATATATTGGAATGTCTGACACCTTATATTCCAAATCGTAACCTTAGATCCTCAAATGAGTGTCTGCTTAGAATTCCAAGAGCAAAACTTAAAAGAAGTGGTGAGGCAGCCTTCTGCTGTTATGCACCTAAAATCTGGAACAGGCTGCCAACAGGAATTCGCCAGGCTAATACAGTGGAGCACTTTAAAAAACTGCTAAAAACACATTACTTTAACATGGCTTTCTAATAACTTTACCTTCATCTAATCCTGATACTCTGTGTATTCAATTCATTATAATAACTATTCATGATGGCTATAAAATCCGTAATGACCTCTACTCTCTCTTCTGTTTCTTTTCCCGGTTTTTTGTGGTGGCAATCTGCGCCATCACCACCTAATCAAAGCACCGTGTTGTCCTACATTGATGGATTAAAAGCCAGAAGTCTACATGACCATCATCATGAAGTCCTTCCAAGAGAACCCTAAATACAAAGAGTTCATTTATGTTAGGTAGAATGCCCAGAGGGGACTGGGTGGTCCCGTGGCCTGAAACCCCTGCAGATTTTATTTTTTCTCTCCAGCCGTCTGGAGTTTTTTTTTGTTTTTTCTGTCCTCCCTGGCCATCGGACCTTACTCTTATTCTATGTTAATTAGTGTTGTCTTATTCTAATTCTTACTTTGTCTCATATTTCTCTTTTCTTCATCATGTAAAGCACTTTGAGCTACATTATTTGTATGAAAATGTGCTATATAAATAAATGTTGTTGTTGTTATTTTATTTTATGTGTCCATATACATATATATGTCTATAATCAGTGAATCTATAGTCCATGTATAATATGTAAAGTTTAACATGCATTATTTTTGTTTGTCTTGTATGGAATTTCACACCATTGAACACCTCTCTGCCAAATTTTGCACCATAGGCTACTGTATACAGTTAGGTGCATAAATATTTAGACAGAGACAACTTTTTTTCTAATTTTGGTTCTGTACATTACCACAATGAATTTTAAATGAAACAACTCAGATGCAGTTGAAGTGCAGACTTTCAGCTTTAATTCAGTGGGTTGAACAAAACGATTGCATGAAAATGTGAGGCAACTAAAGTATTTTTTTAACACAATCCCTTCATTTCAGGGGCTCAAAAGTAATTGGACAATTGACTCAAAGGCTATTTCATGGGCAAGTCCATCATTATGTCATTATCAAATAAGCAGATAAAAGGCCTGGAGTTGATTTGAGGTGTGGTGCTTGCATGTGGAAGATTTTGCTGTGAACAGACAATATGCGGTCAAAGGAGCTCTCCATGCAGGTGAAAGAAGCCATCCTTAAGCTGCGAAAACAGAAAAAACCCATCCGAGAAATTGCTACAATATTACAAGTGGCAAAATCTACAGTTTGGTACATCCTGAGAAAGAAAGTAAGCACTGGTGAACTCAGCAATGCACAACACAAACAAACAGCAACTGAAAGCCGCTGCAGTAAAGGCCTGGCAGAGCATTAAATAGGAGGAAACCCAGCATCTGGTGATGTCCATGAGTTCAGGACATCAGGCTGTCATAGCCAGCAAAGGGTTTTCAACCAAGTATTAGAAATGAACATTTTATTTCCATTTATTTAATTTGTCCAATTACTTTTGAGTCCCTGAAATGAAGGGATTGTGTTAAAAAATTCTTGCTTTAGTTGCCTCACATTTTTATACAATCATTTTGTTCACCCCACTGAATTAAAGCTGAAAGTCTGAACTTCATCTGCATCTGAGTTGTTTCATTTAAAATGCATTGTGGTAATGTACAGAACCAAAATTAGAAAAAGTTGTCTCTGTCCAAATATTTATGGACCTAACTGTATCAGTGTTTTTCAACCAGTGTGCCATAGCACAGTGGATCGACATGAGAGCTACCCAGGTGTACTGGGGAAATAGCAGCTGGGTCTGAACCTAAGAGGGACAAGCTCTGCTGGTGGTCAAGACTTGTCTGAGGAGGACAGGAGTACCAGGAGAAGCTGGCATAAAAGCAGCTCCATAACTGCTATGTTAGAGCACTTTAGACAAGTCTTCTGGCCGCTACAGTGGTTGTGGTTGCTGGCTGTGGTTGCCAGCGAGCCTCACAGAAATGGTGGATAGTAGGCATATGAGTTGCCTCTGAGGCAGAGGTAGGCAAAGACATAAAGCAGCTGGGAGATGCCACCAAAGTTCTTACTAGGTGCCATGTCTGCAAACACTGATCTTGAAGCAGCCTTTTTTACATTCTTCTTCAGCAGTCCCACCCCTTTGGACAGTTGAGTATGAGATACAGTTATGGCCGAAATTATCGGCACCCCTGGAATTTTCCCAGAAAATGCATCATTTCTCCCAGAAAATTGTTGCAATTACAAATGTTTTGGTATACACATGTTTATTTCCTTTATGTGCATTGGAACAACACAAAAAAACAGAGAAAAAAAAGCCAAATCTGACATCATGTCACACAGAGCTCCAAAAATGGGTCGTACAAAATTATTGGAACCTTTTCAAAATTGTGGGTAAATCGTTTTATTTCAGGCATATGATGCTTGTTTGAACTCACCTGTGGCAAGAAACAGGTGCTGGCAATATAGCAATCACACCTGAAGCCAGCTAAAATGGAGAAAACTTGATTCAACCTTTCTGTTGTGTATCTGAGTGTGCCACACTAAGCATGGAGAACAGAAAGAAGAGCAGAGTATTGTCTGAGAACAAAAATTGTGGAAAAATATAAACAATCTCATGGCTACAAGTTCATCTCCAGAGATCTTCATGTTCCTTTGTCCACTGTGCGCAACATAATCAACGAAGTTCACAACACATGGCACTGTAGCTAATCTCCCTGGACGTGGACGGAAGAGAAAAATTGATAAAAGACTGCAATGAAGGATAGTCCGAATGGTGGATAAGCAGCCCCAATCAACTTCAAAACATATTCAAGCTGTTCTGTTGACTCAGGATGCAACAGTGTTAATTCAAACTATCCGTCGACATCTGAACGAAATGAAACGCTATGGCAGAAGTGCCAGGACCCCACTGCTAACACAGAAACATAAAAAAGCCAGACTGGAGTTTGCCAAAATGTACTTGAGGAAGCCAAAATCCTTCTCGGGTCGAACATCTTGTGGACAGATGAGACCAACTTAGAGCTTTTTGGTAAAGCTCATCATTCTACTGTTTACAGAAAACGGAATGAGGTCTACGAAGAAAAGAACACAATACCTACAGTCAAACATGGTGGAGGTTCTAAGATGTTTTGGGGATGTTTTGCTGCCTCTGGCACTGGATGCCTTGACTGTGTGTAAGGCATCATGAAATCTGAAGACTACCAAAAGATATTGGGGCACAATGTAGGGCCTAGTGTCAGAAAGCTGGGTCTGCGTCAGAGGTCATGGGTTCCAGCAGGACAATGACCCCAAACATACCTCTAAAAGCACCCAGAAATGGTTGAAGACAAAGCGCTGGAGAGTTCTGAAGTGGCCAGCAATGAGTCCGGATCTAAATCTGATCAAACACTTATGGAGAAATCTCAAAATTGCTGTTGGGAGAAGGCGCCCTTCAAATCTGAGAGACCTTGAGCAGTTTGCAAAAGAAGAGTGGTCGGAAATTCCAGTTGAGAGGTGTCACAAGCTTGTTGATGGTTATAGGAAGCGCTTAATTTCAGTTATTTTTTCCAAAGGGCGTGCAACCAAATATTAAGTTGAGGGTGCCAATAATTTTGTCCAGCCCGGTTTTTGAGTTTTGTGTGAAATGATGTCAGATTTGGCTTTTTTTCTCAGTTTTTTTGTGTTGTTCCAATGCACATAAAGGAAATAAACATGTGTATACCAAAACATTTGTAATTACAACAATTTTCTGGGAGAAATGGTGCATTTTTCTGGGAAAATTCAAGGGGTGCCGATAATTTCGGCCATAACTGTATATATATGTGTTTGTGGTTAGCAAAACAGTGGTGCATATTGGAACGTTTCTGTGGTTACACCACAGAAAAAAGTTGACAAAACACTAAGCTACATTTTGTTCCAATAATTTTCCCCTTGGGAAGCTTTACTTAGTGACTTTACTTTTGTTTTACTAGGAAAGCACACCTGGGGCCTCATGTATAACGCCGTGCGCAGAATTCGCACTATAACATGATGTAAACACAAAAGCCGAAATGTGCTTATGCACAGAAAAATCCAGATGCAGGAATCTGTGCGTACTCCAACTTCTGCGCTCTTCCGCTCCATAAATCCCGGTCAGCGTGAAAAGTAATGCTTGTGCACGCGCCTTCTGTCCCGTCCCAACTCCTCCCAGAATTACGCCTCTTTGAATATGCAAATCAATATAACTTGCCCATAAGCTCAGCCTTCTGTGAAAAGACAATGGGAAAAGCACGGGGGAAAATATAAGAATTTCAGCGAATACCAAGTGGAGTTAAAGGAATAACATACTATTTGTTTATTTAAACCATGGTATAATCAGCAAAAGGAAGTTGATCGAGTGACATAGTGTGTTGGAGAAACTTGAAAGCTCACGTTCACAAAGTCGCACAGTGCCAGAAATGAAAAAGAAGTTGTCAGATATCAAAGTCGCCATGAAAAGGCGAGTTGTAGCCCACCGTCTGAGTGTCATATGAAAGCTTATTAGGGTACAGAGAAGAAAAGGCACACAGTGGGGAAAAGAGCACGAAATGTCAACTTCTACAGTGGGAGCCACGTCAAACAGCCGCCTGGAGCATGACAGGACCACGACAGGACCATGCACGATCCGTGCACGGAATGTGATCCCCCGCGATAACGCAGTTAACGATGCCCCGCCCCATAAACGACCCCATGCGCTTTCTAAAAAGATGGTTGCAATGCTGTATAATCCCGCCAGATGGAGCATTGACTGCTTCAGTTAACTGCAGTGTCCAGGAAGCCCTATACCGTATCTTTAATATACTGTACAGGCAGTTCTTGTATTGTTAACATACTGTAGTTTCATAAATAGATGACGTGGTAAAAAAAACAACAACAAACCGATTAATAAAACAGATTTGTTAAATCACTCAATACACAACCCATGATGATACGGAAGCGTATTAGGGCCACGGTGAAAAAAAAAATACGGACACAATGAAGAAAAAAAAATCAAAATGTCGAGATTAAAGTCGACATGTTGACTTTATTCTCGACATTTCCACTTTATTCTCGCCATTTACGTCGAGATTAAAGTCGACATGTTGACTTTATTCTCGACATTTCCACTTTATTCTCGCCATTTATGTCGAGATTAAAGTCGACATTTCCACTTTATTCTAGTAGTTTATTTTGTCAGTAGAATGTCGCAAACTAAACTTCATCTTAAAATGAATGTTTAATTTACTAGATTTTCTCAAACCCCCGTCATAAGTTAATGTAGCAGATTAAATGCTTTATATTAAGTGTTCCCTGACCCAGTTTTTAATCTCTATGCGCTTTTTAAACTGACTTCCTCTTGCACACAGACAGCAGACAGCGATCGCCGCACATTGATTTTATGATATTCCTGCTCTATGAACATTCAGAATACTAACATACAGTGCATGATATCTTCTTCATGATGAAATGCATTAAAGCATGTATTAAACACGGGTGGTGGGGGGCACGGTGGCGTGGCTGTAGTGCTGCTCCCTTACATTACGGGGTCCCCAGATGTATGTTCAGTGTAGTGAACTTTATGACAGGTGTGACGAGGCTCCAAAAAACTGGATATATGAATGGGTATCGCACTGGTTTAACTGGAATATCGTGTAAATGTTGGCTTCGTGATGTGGTGGACGGAGACACGAACGCAGAATTCAATGGATGTTCTTCTGAGCGGGCTTTCTTTATTGCATGCATGCTGTCTCTGTCTGACGTACTAAACCTCCAGTTCCTATCCTTGCTTTTTCTTTCTGCACATAACCAATCACCACA
>JANRMT010062821.1:21696906-21736117 GCA_026402145.1 Polypterus bichir lapradei | reverse complement strand
GGAGTTCAGGAGATTGTCTTGACCAGGACCACACCCCTAAATGCATTGAAGCAACTGCCATGTGATTGGTTGATTAGATAATTGCATTAATGAGAAATTGAACAGGTGTTCCTAATAATCCTTTAGGTGAGTGTATTTGATATTGGAAAGCAAAAATTCTTATGCTTTCAGATGGACTCTGTATTCTGTCAATCAAACCTATTTCCCCTTTGGTATTATAATCATCTGAATTAAAGGACCTTAAAAAAAAATCACAAATTCAGTCCAATTAGTTATGGTGTTATATTTGCATTTCTATCAGTACTTTGCAGTCCCTTTAAGCAATAAATTTGCTGAAGCTTCATCATCTATCAAAGAGTTCAGAGCTAGTAAATCTTCACTTGCTCATGGTCTCACAGTGTCAATACCAGAATTTGGAACCACAACCTCAGGGTTGGAAGCCCTAAATCCCAAACATTAACCACTACACCACACTGCATGTTAATGTTTGCCTTTGTAACAAACCCACAAATATTGCATACAGAAAAGTACATAGTTACATTGTAGTTCTGATACTTCCGATTAGCTGATGGCATTAAAACTGAGGTCCATTGTCTTATGAAATATACCTGTCGATGCACACCTAGCCTGTCTATAAAGGGTTCATCAGTTCACCACCACCATCACTTGATCAAAGTTCTGTGCAGTTCTGTGATGTCTGAATGAAAGTGGATACTTCAATTTGTCACAAAATCCACTGTGTTGGATCATCTAAGATGAAGTCTAAAAAGAACCAATAAAGAACTATTTATGAACATTTATGTTACACATAATGCCCAGTGGGGGCTGAGTGGTCTTTTGGCCTGGAAACCAAGCAGATTACTTTTTCTGTCCACTTTGGCCATCTGATCTTATCATCAAACTTTTATTTAAAAACATTTTTAAAAATTCCTTATTTTAAGGAGTCTATTTCTCTTATCTATCTATATCTCTCTTATGCATGCATACATTGTTTATTTAGCTTTTGCATACTATTTATTCATTGTTATTCTTACCTAAATTTAATTTGTTTTTCTTTGCATGTAACTACATCTTTGACATGTTGTATAGCACATAATTTATATGGAAAAAAAATATTGTTGTTCTTCAGTTATGCTCCCAGTTCCATAACCCTTGTGGAAAAAACCCTGAGAAATACTCCAGAATAGTTAGCTAGTTTGTCTTGTCTAATACAGTATTCTAACTGTCCAGGTGACAGAAAAGGGTCTTTTGTGTACATGGTTCTCTTGTGTGTTTGTTTCATAACTAAGCAGTAAGCATATGGATTAGAATCTAATCAGCCTCATTGGGCACTAAGAAGAATTCCAATCTTGTTGACAATTTAGGAAAGAATCTTCTACTTATTTAAAATAAATCCTTGATTTTTACTGTAGATTTCCAATATAGTACTATAATAAGGATGTCCAGTATGCTTCTGAGGCCAAAGAACAGCTTATGCCAAAACCAAAGCCATGCCAAAGATGCATTCATTAAAAAAAACACCATGACAAAATAAATGCACAAACAATGGCTGTAAAAACCCAGATGCGTTCCGTTAACACAATTGACCAAAGTAATGGTAAACTAAACATGTTGAAAGTGTAAGCAAGGTGGGTACAATAATATAATAATAAGAAGAAAAAGACAAGTAAAAAAGGGGCTTTGAGGCAAGTGCAAAATTAAAAATTTAAGAATATAAGAATAGAGAACACAATTATCTCTACAATTAAATACATGACACATGATATCACTTAAACATAACACAATAATGATAAATCATAAATTTAAGTACTGACGTGACATTGAGAACTTTTCTATTTACAATTTTACCTTGTATTTGGGTTACATTTGTGCAGTAATAGTGATAGTGACAACATCATACTGTGGTGATAAAAGAAACACAACTTACGCAACGACAATGTTTGTACTTCTGTGTTTAATCCGCTTCTTCTTTTCTCACTTTTACCTCTTGTAGTATTGAGCACCTGTTGGCTTTTGCCTTTTTATTTTGAAACAATCCTTTATGAATCTTCATCCACTTTACTTCCAATATATTTTTTGGTGGGTGGAGTGGAACATGCCAACCTAGCCAAACGGTGGTCTTAACACCTTTCCCATCCCATCATGTGGCTATTCTGTGCCAGTAGAGTATAAGGTGTGCGTTCTTAATGGCACAAGGGGCATATAGATTGTGATGCTCACTCTACTAGGTAAAGCACAATTGGCTTACTAAATTGGTGCCCCACCATCACCAGAAAATTACATTCTAAGCAGCTGCCTACATCTCCTAATAGTCTGAGCAGCACTGCTGCAATTGCAATGTTTGAAAACTTGGATGCCTAATGTGTGTTTGAATCATAACAATAGAATGTGTATATGTATACTGTGTGTTGCATTCAATCTATGTTACTGTATTTATTTCCTTCTGTTTGTTTGTGCTCAGTATTATACAACTGTCACTAGTTTGTGATTGATATGGAAGTAAAAAATACATTGTAACATGCATACCTGAATTTAAACTTAAATCATTTTTATCTATTATTTTAAAAGATTCTTCTTCAGAAAATGTACATCTTAGACTATGAAAGGAATATACATTTTTAATTGGTATGCATATATGTAAAGATGGCTTTCCCAATACATCTTCAGCTTGTGCAAGTTTCTTTGTACACACAGATCTATCAAAAAAACCTTCCTCTATTATTAATGCAATATTCTAGCCATCTATTGTTACATGCTATTTATATAGAATAAGAACAAGAGCAAGAATAACAAAGTTTGAACACATTAAAAATACTGAGAATGTACTGTATATTATACTGTATATAGATTATTTCTATGTCACTTATTTAAAACACTGAAAATGATATAACCAGTTTCATGTAAAAATTCAGCACTGTTCAATAAATAACTCCTTGTCTTAAGAGATAATTCCTATCTTGAGGGATAATCAAACTGAAACATTTAATTAATAGAGGGTTGTAAGCTGGTGAAGGCACTTTGTATGTCTTATCTCCCAAGAGTGAAAGTCCCATAATTCACAAGCTTAGAATTGTATCCTAAGGTTTTATTTACTAGACAATGCATTTAGAGGTTATTCGATAATTTAAAAGTCTTATATTTTTACAGGCTTTCATACTTAATACAATATATTCATAATGTTACTTACTTATGACACTGAATCCAAGTTTGCCTTCCAGAATTTTATTAATTCCAGAAAATGAATGTTAATTTTTCTCTGTTTCATGTCGAATAGCATACATATTGCATTTTCTAAGCTTTAGGGCAATATTAGTATACATTACATAAAAATGTATCATCTTTAAAAAAAATAAATACTGATGGGGAGCTTTGAAATGACAATGTATATTCATGTGTATGAAAATGAAGATTTACTGCCTTATGTAATGAAAAAATGAAGGTTTATGCATGTGTCAAAATATATTCTAAAAATGTATACAACTGCCATACTAAATTTTGGAAGAAGAAAAATATAAAAGTACAGTATGGAGTTATAGAATTTTTAGGGTTCGCTATGAAAACAAGACAATTGGTTGCTATTGATCAGTTAAGGTCCGTGGGTATAGAAGAGTTTATAGTAGCATAACATTGGGTTGTTTATACCATTTTAACAGTATACATTTTTTTATTCTTTATTTCACCTTATTTAATTTCTTGTATTAGGAATTTGTTAGTTTTCACATACCCCTTGGGGTCATTGCGCAGGGTCGCTGATTATACAGCTCCCTTGGAGCAATTGTATGTTAAGGGCCTTCCTCAAGGGCCCAGCAGAGTAGAATCCCTTTTACCAATAGCTGGGATTTGAGCTGGCAACCTTCTGGACACCAGCACAGATCCTTAGCCTAAGAGCCACCACTCCAACCTGTAAATTTTTAAATCCATTCTAGAAATGGTAATAATTACAATAAAAACCCATGAAGCATGTTAATTACTTTTTAACTTTTTTATAATAATAATACTTTATATAGCACTTTTTCCACTTCTGAAAGCACTTAGACTGTAGGAACCACAGAAATGTAGCACCCAACTGTATGATGCAATGGCAACCATTATTACACAAGTATTAACTATTATCACACATTAACTATTAGGTGGTGAAGGGGTGAGAAAGTCAATTAGAGACAGTGGGTGATTAGGGGGCCACAATGGGCAATTTAGCCAGGGCATAGAGATAAATCCTACTCTGCCCAGGGATTTTAAATGGCCACAGAGAGTCAGGATCTCGGTTTTGTGTCTCATTCGAAAGAAGTTGCCATATTTACAGCGCAGTGTCCCTGTCACTGCACTGGAATCCATACACAGACCACAGGGTAAGTGTTCCCTGCTGGTCGCCCCAACAACTCTTCCATCAGCAACCCAAGCTTTTCCTAGATGGTCTCCCACCCAAGTACTGGCTGGATCCAAACATGCTTAGCTTTAGGTGAATGACCTTTTCTGAAGTGCATGTAGTATGGCTGCTGGCTTTATACCAAACACACACATGCTGAAAAAACAGAAATGATTACTATCAACAGCAGACAGGTTTCATTCTCTTTTAAATTATTTATAGTAGATTTTTTTGTAACACAAAAACAATTATGGACTGAGAACTGACATAAAGCTTTGGAAATGCTGAAAGAAGTTATACCATCATTACCCTGTATTCAAATTTAAAATGCACATGAATTAATTAATACACAAAAGCAGTTATTTACTAAGTAAAACTAACATAGCATGGCATGACTGGAATATGTTACATTTTGCTCTTGTTTAATCTGCCTGACCACATTCAGTCTCTCATATATGGTTGAGAATAAAGATATGATGTTGACTCTCTCATTTACAGTACATTATGTTCCTATAACTAGTGCTATTCATCTTCTCCATGATATCTCCTGGCACATCTTAAGCCACTGGTACATTCCTTAATGCTGTGCTAAGCTATGCTACTGGGCTCTTTTTTGCAAATAGCCATCAGACTGTATACCACTCACAACTGTACCCATCACTGTCCTATCCAGTTATAACAGACACGTTGACATAGGGATATTTCTATTAAAATGTAAATGCAGTAGTAGATCTTACATTTATGTAAATGCATATTTTTTTCTACTGTTTTGCACGTTGTTGTAAGTTATTTGTGGAGCAAATGAATTTCTCTTTGGGAATTAATTAAGTGCTATATATTTACAAGTCCATCTATCTATAAACACTAATAAAAAACAACTAAGATCAACATTGCATCTCCAAAAGCTTGTCTTTATGTAAGTGAATTGTGTTCTATTAACATACCCTCGGCCACTGTCATCAGCATTAACATAACAAACTAACATACCCTAAACTGTGGATCTCACATTTTACTTCAAACAAAATTTTATTTTATTGCACATTAAACAATGACAGATTGTGGACTATACCTCATCATCTGTCATGCATACACAGTAAAAATGTCAATGTTAAAATCATAGTGTTAACTTTTTTAACATTGACTGTACAATATTAAAGAGTAAAAGCTGGAATTAAATTGTGGGGTCAAGTTCAATGTTAAACCCCGCCCGCTGCAATGTTAAACTCCGCCCACTTAGATATGACGCCTTTGAGCAGGCAACCATCATGTCTTTCACATCGTATGAATGACTTACGAGACATTAAATATTGTTGAAAATATAAAAGTGAGTAATCTGTGCTTGTCATGATTGATTGTTTAGGTTGCAAGTAACAACTTTAACAAAAGAGATTCCTTTCTTTTTATGTCATGGAATGTTTAACACTACAAAGAGTACATTTAACACTCTGTAGGGCAAGACCAAATGTTATCTGAGACAGTGTTAAATATAACACTTAAAGAGTTAACACTGGCAAATTTATGAATGTAATCTGATCTATATTGCAGTAACCTTTGTGAGTTTTCATTAGAACTACACTCAAAGATACCCTCACCTCTTAAGTTGGCTAAAATTAAAATTTGCTTCCTATTGGATACTGACTCAGAACAATTGTAATGACTTACTAATTGGAAATTCGCAAAGGATTTTGAACACCAGTCTTCTTGTACACCTGATTTTATGCCCTTTTCCACATTTCTCATTTGTCTTTGTGGTTCTTGTGAGACTTTATTATTTACAATGCTGAAATTCCATCAAAAAGCACAGTTCTACATGAAAGACATGATATCTTGAAATCAGTGTTAGGTCTGCTTCAGCTTTGTGTGCATTCACTTTGTCTTTGAAATAAGCTAAACATTAGAAACGTCTCTTCTATATGTGATTGTATGCCAGTGTGTTCAGCACATTGTATCTTTCTTTTCTGTATTCAGTACATTGGTGTGAGTGTTAGTAACAGAAATATGTTAGCTGTCAAGTTAAGATCCAACACTTGCATGTCTGTGGCTTATACAACCCAAGGGAGAAGCTTAACATCTACATCATAGGACATAAATTATGGTCAATTGATGGAGATATTTTGACAGTGACAGATTTTGTTATTTTTTCAAAACAGGTAATAGGCTTTCCTGTGCATGATGGAAGCATTTGTGCCAGATATTTACAGATGCTCCTTATGGAAATCTGCCATTGCCTCACTGTTTGTTGGTTTCAGTAATGGATTATAATGCTTCTCTTGAGAATTAACTCACTAGAGGCATACCACTTCCTATGTCCTTACCGACATATACACAAATACACATTCATCTTGAACATCAAAACAACATACACAGTTACAGAAGAAGTTGCTCCAGTACTCTAACCCCAAGAAAAAATCTATATGCCCAAAATATCAATATTAGAATCAGTTTTATAAAACAGTAATTGAGTATATACAGTATATTAGAGTATATGATATATGGCACAAAATATACATTCTTAATAGGTACTGAGCTAAGTTAATTTACAACTCACTTTGTTTTCTTAAACATGGAATTGCTTAAATGCAAATTTTACACAAGAAAGAAAGGTGACACATAACTGTAGCTGCGTTTTCCCAAAATTACCAAAGTTCTGCAGCTTCAACTCAAAAAAATGGGATTCAACAAAAGCCTGACGCGCAGAAATGATTCCACAGACAAAATATCTTCGTTTTTAAAAGTTTAGTTAAGTTTTAAAGTAAAACAGTTCACACAAAAAAAAGGAAAATTAAATTATCAAAAAAGGAAAATTAATGTTAAGAAAAGTTAAATTCTAAGCTTAATCTTGTTACATCTCAAATCATTACTATTTACTTAACATTTCTGAACCATTTCAAAATGGTCAGAAAACTGTATGCTTATCCCATTTCTAAGCTTAAAATGGGTCTTTCAAGTTCCTCTTTACTGGGACCTGTTCTAAACAAACTGAGCTTATTATAACACTGCTACTCAGTTATAGTAAGAAGGTTCTATCTCTTGCTAACTTATAGGGAGAAAAGACTATACCATAAGTTATGACTATGAAAGGAATTTATATTCTATTCAAATTAAGCAAACATTAATATGAGTTTAATTCAAAACTTTAACTTTCTAAGATTGGCTCTTACATTTCCGGCCCCTAATTGGCTATGCAGGAGCGGAGACAATTACTATACTTTACTTCAATATGAGCCAATTACTTTTATATTAACTATTCTTTTCAAATCATTAGCAATAACACTGCAAACAAACATTTTAAAAAATTCATTTCAAACATTGGCTGTTTCTTGAAGTAGGCACAGTCTATTCACGGGTCTGTCCAGTGTGCTGGTTTTGGTCTGCACACAAACTCTTCTGACTGCACCTTTGGCATCTGGCATTGTCTTGATGACTCGACCCATTACCCAGGAATTGCGAGGTGTAGCTTTATCTACAATTAGAACAACATCCCCTGGTTCAAAAGTTCTTCTTGGTGCAAGCCATTTTTGATGTTTTTGAAGTATTGGCAAATACTCTCTTGTCCATCTTTTCCAAAACAAATCGGCCATGTATTGAATTTGTTTCCAGCGTCTTCTTGGGTATGGTTCATTTTCTGAAATGAGTTTGGGTGGTATTTCAGGTTTTGTCTTCAATAATAAGTGATTGGGTGTGAGTGGTTCCAAATCATTTGGGTCATCTGATGTCTTCGTAAGGGGTCTGTTATTGAGTATTGATTCCACTCTACACATCATTGTAGGAAGGTTTTCGTCATCGAGTGTTTGTTGGTTTAGTGTTGAATTTAAAATCTTTCTTATGCTTCTGATTTGTCTTTCCCACACTCCACCTTGGTGAGAGGCTGATGGTGGATTAAAAATCCATTTGATTTGTTCTTGCATCATATCGTCACTGATTTTTTTGTGTTCCAATTTTTTAATAGCTTCTTGTAGCTCTCTTTCTGCTCCAACGAAATTTGTTCCATTGTCTGAGTGCATGATTTTAACTTGTCCTCTTCTATCCGTAAATCGGAGTATGGCTTTGATACAAGAATCAGTGTCTAAGCTATGTGCGATCTCTATGTGCGCAGCTCTGGTTGTTAGACATGTGAAGATTACTCCGTACCTCTTGACCAAACTTCTTCCTCTTTTGACTAGGAAGGGGCCAAAATAGTCAACTCCAACATTAGTGAATGGTGGTTGGTTTGATGCTAGGCGATCTTCTGGCAAATCTGCCATTTTTTGCTCACCTGCTTTCGCATTGTATCTTCTGCATGTTGTGCACTTTGAAATTATTTTTCTGATAGCTGAATTTGCTTGAGGTATCCAGTGTTTCTGGCGTAATTGTGCGAGTACATAATTGCGCTCACAATGTCCGACGCGTTTATGAATGTGCTGCAATATGAGAGAAGCAACATGTGAATGCTTGTGTAGAATTGCGGGATGTTTAGCTTCTTCAGGCATTGCAGCTTTACAGAGTCTTCCTCCAACTCTTAATATTCCATCTTGTATGATCGGGTCGAGTTTATAAATTTGACTGTTCTTTTTAACACAAGTCTTTTTCTTTAGAGCTTTTAATTCTTCTGGAAATTCTTGCTGTTGACTTAGACGGATAAGCTCTGTTTCAGCTTTAACAAAGTCATCTAGAGAAATTGGACTTGGTTTTAAAGTCCGTTTATACTTTTTCATGTGCTTTGTGATGAGTGATTTTTGTTCTTTTGGATTACCTTTAGTCTGACTGGCTTCTAGTTGAAATGTTTTTCTTTTATTTCTTAAGTGCAACAGTATGTCTTTAAACTTGAGAAACCAAGCTACTGCTTTCTTCAAGCGATGCCAATCTGAAAAGTAAGTGATTAGTTTGTTGGTGGGTTCGGTTGTCTCTTCTATTTTTGTCATGTTAACTGCACAAATTTTAACTTCTGGATCATCTTCAAAAAGTGAATCGTTCAGTTGATCTTATCTTTTTGGCCATTCACGTTCTTACTTCAATAAGAAACTTGGACCATGTGACCATGTGGTGCTTTTGAGAAAGTTTTCTATGCTTAGCCCTCTAGAAGCTTGATCAGCCGGATTAAGGACAGATGTGACATACCTCCACTGTGAAGGTTGTGAATGATCTCTGATCACGGAGATTCTGTTTGCAACAAAGGTCTTGAATCGAGTGCTTTCATTTGAGATGTATTTTAGCACTGTGGTGCTGTCAGTCCAAAATGTAGATTCTTGTAAGGGCATTTGAAGCTCACCTTTAAGCATTTTATCCATTTTAACTGCCACAACGGCTGCTGTCAGTTCCATTCTTGGAATTGTGACCTGCTTCAATGGTGCAACTCTTGACTTGCCTATTAGGAACGAACAATGCCTTTTGCCCTCTTCATTTGTTAAAACAAGATAAGTGACAGTGCCATATCCATCTTCACTAGCATCTGCAAAATGGTGCATTTGTGCTGTCTTTATGGTTCCAAACCCAGTAGGTTTGAAGCATCTGTTCACTTTATAGTCTGTAAGTAACTTCAAATCATCCATCCATTTTTTTCTATTTCTGAATGTGTTTGACTTCTACTTCTTCATCCCACCCAAATTTCTCTTTGCATAAGTCTCTTAGAATAAGCTTTGCTGGCAGTAAGGCAGGTGCTAGAAAACCAAGTGGATCATAAACTGAGTTAACAACAGACAGGATACCACGCCTTGTAGCGGGCTTGTTTTGCAACTTAATCTGAAATTTGAAACTGTCCGTTTCTGTGCACCATTGGATGCCCAGGGCACGCTCTGTAGGAAGGAGACTGTGGCTCAAATCTAAGTCCTTTTGTTCGTGAGCTCTGTCTTCTTCAGGTATGGACAATAAAACTGCTCTGTTGTTACTCACCCACTTAGTCGAATGGAATCCCCCTTTTTTTTCATGATATAATGAAAAAGTAACATTTTTCTGTTTGTATTAAATAATTCTTTGTAAGTAAAGTTAAAATTAAATCTAATTTATTTTCATTGTAAAGCCCACAAACATTTCCATTGTTATGCTTTATGATAATTTAAATACATATAAGCAAATAACATGATCACAATAATTACAATTTTACATAATCAGCTTATTTCAGAAAACTAATGTGTTGGTTTTATTTGTAGCATGAACAAATAACTGTTTAACATAATAAATTTTAAAAAACATAGATATGAAGACTTTGGTAAATTTAACTTGGTATTGAAGTGTTTTTCTGTGCTTGCTACATGTGAGGTATGAAATAAAGTCTGGCAATTAATTTACAAAGAACAGGTAAATTGAGGTTAATCATGACAAGGGCACGTGCCACTGCCTGCAAAGGTAATTAATGTAATGACTAAAATTCATTATTCAGTGATTGTAGAAAATTGTTTAGTATCTAGCCAGCCTCTTAGAACAGCAAAATATACAGTGTAACAACAACAGAAGTAGGCTTTATTAGGAAGGAAAATAATACTTAGCCTTATGAAATGTGTTTTTTAGTTTGACAGTTCTACCACCCTTTGCTTATAAGTGGACTTGTGCTTTAAAAGAATAAAAAGAACTATAGCTTTCTCTTTCTTTAATTTGATTTATTACATTGTATATATATATAGTACACTAAGCTTATTTACATTCAGTTCATCTATGTTTTATATACTGCATTTTATTATTGTAGTGCTGCACCAATTGTGAGGGATGTTGACCTTTCTTGAAACCTTAGAATAATACTCAAGACCAAGACCAAGAAGGTAAAAAAGGTGTCTTCGTTGACAAATATTCAAGAGAGGAATGAGCACAAAGATAAAGCAGAGTTCAAAATGAACAGAGATTAAACATCAAACCTGCAATCTGTACTTGCCTGAATGGTTGTTAATTCCTGTCAATAAATCTGGTGGTTCACTCACTTGCTAACTTTTTCCCTACTAAAAGTTCCTACGTTCTCACCTCTTGTTTCTTTCTATCTCTTTTATTCTCTACTAGCAAAATACCCGCGCTTTGCAGCGGCAAAGTACTGCCTAAAAATTTTTATTAAGAAGAAAAGTAAACCTTTTTAAACTGAGGGAAAATATACCAATAATTATTTGTTAAGGATCTCTTTGTATGCCACGTTGTCAGTTCGGCCCTCCGGTTGTAATATGACCAAGCTGTGCGCTGAGCTTACTCTTGAGCATGCAACGTACAGTTGGCCATATGAAAAGCAATCTTGCCTCAGTCTCACAGCTTGGATTGCTGCTGTCATAATCGGTTTGAGTTTCATGGTTTGTTTCAATTACGTTAGTATTTGCAGGACTTGTTGTGTTGAAGTGATGCATTTGGCATCTGTCAAGCGTTGTAAGCATACAACTGGTTTCATCTATAACTTCGCATCCAGCTTTTGAGAGTTTAAACATTCATAAACATCAAAGTGTCCACTACTCAAATCGTCAGCTGTGAATCTAAGATGTTTAAGAGGCATTGGTGGTTGTCCAAAGGTATAAGATATCTGGCAATTTCGGTACACTTGAAAGCGACAACCGAACAATTCAGCGGCAGCCATCAACTCACATGCATAACCAAAGGTGAAGGGCTTAAGCATTTCACTCTTATAGTGCTCCTGTGTAGTATAATTATCTCCTGTATCGTCATCAGTCCACACCTTGAACCTGTCCTAGTCATTCAATACATAAGACACAATGTTCCTCCGGATATCAAGAGTGATCCTGATATGGTCGTGCAATATGTAACACAGATAATGGAAAAGGCAGGCGCCATCTTCGGGCATGGAAACCACTTGGTAAGTGACAGTTCTTTCATCGATGGTGATCACCTCGATAGACATGTTAATGGGGGTACAGTTGGAAAAATAAAGAAAATGGATACCTGAACAATGTAAACTAAGTCTAAAATACCTATACAATAACTATAATCGTAATAAACGAACAATAAAACAGCGGAGAAGCCATGGATTAAATAAAAAGGCTGCAGTTATCAGCAGGGAGATGTGAATACCGTGGCGAAGCAAAGAAGGGAATGAAGAGACCGGAGAGACGGACAGCCTTATATAGGCAGGCAACCAACAATGTGGAAGGCGTGGGGATGTGGGACCCAACGGCGCCTCACACGGCGACCGAGCTGCAGGCTATGGACGTATATATATACGTAAGTAGGATTCACTTAGCGTTGGGAACCCGCGTACCAAATTTCTTGAAGATGCCCATAGGTAACAAAGACCGTTGGAAAGTTCAATATGGTGGCCAAAAGTGGTGTCATACCACCGAAATAAGTACGTACATCAGTTTCGGTTAGCACAGGGAAGCCGCCTGCCAAATTTCGTGAAGATGGGGCCATAAATAAGAAAGTTTAACATGGCAGACGTTGTCGACCGTTATGACCGTTACGTGTAGAATTTCTAAATGAAACCTGCTTAACTTTTGTAAGTAACCTGTAAGGAATGAGCCTGCCAAATTTCAGCCTTCTACCTACACGAGAAGTTGGAGAATTAGTGATGAGTGAGTCAGTGAGGGCAACAAAGACCGTTGGAAAGTTCAATATGGCGGCCGACAGTGGCGTCATACCACCAAAATAAGTACGTACATCGGTTTTGGTTAGCGCAGGGAAGCCGCCTACCAAATTTCGTGAAGATGGGGCCATAAATAAGAAAGTTTAACATGGCGGACGTTGTCGACCGTTATGACCGTTACGTGTAGAATGTCTAAATGAAACCTGCTTAACTTTTGTAAGTAACCTGTAAGGAATGAGCCTTTTACCTACACAGGAAGTTGGAGAATTAGTGATCAGTGAGTCAGTGAGGGCTTTGCCTTTTATTAGTATAGATTCCTCTATCTTTGCTTCTCACCCTTGTACCAGCTGATCTTTTGCCATACACTTTTTTCTTGATTCACTCTGTATGTAGTTGTGAGGTGGATTTAAACACTACCTTGGCAGTCCTTCAATTCCAGGGAAAGCAATGCATGCCTTCTACCCAGGTCATCGTGTTCATTTTATTGTCCTTGCCTTTCACTGTTAAAGGCCACATATCACAGGTTCATAGATCCCTACCTTAGCAGGTGCTCTCTTCCTATTAATGTGGCATCTTCTCTTCTCTGGAGGGTTTTCTGTGAGCCCTAGTCTTGCTCTGTGATGTCCTGGTAACTTTACTGCTTCTGACAACAGATTGTCAACTAGATATCCCTTTAATATTTACAAAAATAGTTTAAATAAAGGACCTAAAATGTGCACAAAAACACGGTACTGAGCACAGGAATAGCATGCAGCATGTAGATAGAAACATACATGTACATTTGGCATATTGAACTATAGGTTTTTTCTGATTAGATTCCTAAAGTGCCTAAATATAAAAAATAATGGAGAAGTTAGACTACATTAAAATGAATATTATTCACAGGAAAGAAGACAAAAGCAACATTTTTGTCAATAGAGTATACAGTATCTTCCCTGTGCCAGCATAACCAGTCTACAGCAAAAATGACAGATAATATGGACCGGTTGCAATCTAACATGAAGACTTTAGGCTTTCAACTCATGATGTGGGTACATTCACCATAATACTAGCCTTTGAAGCATAGTAAATCTGTGCACTGCAGTTGGTGTTATCAATAGTACGTATGAGTAACTTCAGCAATAGAGATGCTGACACAGGTGAAGTGCCTGGCATCATTTCTGGACACATCTGCAAAAAATTAAAACCTTTTTTAGGGGCTCTCACTGATCCAGTAGGTGCGAAAGGTGAAGGTGCAGAATTCCAGAAGTAGGTACAAATACCAGAAAACTGAAAAAAAAACACACAGATTTAAATAGCTGTTGAGCTATCTCCAAACTCAGGATAACTGAAGTAGAAGGAAACAAAATAGGCTTATCGTAAGAAATAAAGAACACAAGTACAAAAGAAATACAAACTAAGACAACTCAATGTCTCTCTGAGCCTTCCAACACAAATACATTTCCCTGTCTAATACTTGTCTCTTCCACTTCAAACTAAATATCCATAGATAAGTACTTCTTTGTCATCTTCCTTACATTACTTTCTCAACGTCCTAGTCTATGTTCCTACTGTTAGATGAACCCTGGCTGCTAATTCTAGTCAACTCTCCAAGGTGAATACCACAGTGGTCAATAACGTTCCAGCCATGAATTAAATGTGAACATATTGAGGAATAACTTCATGGGTCAGGCTCTTGGAATTATTCTCTTGATCCTGCTTCTAGTTGGCCCCAGATGTCTGTACAATCCTGGATCCAATCTCTCCCTTTAAAGGGCCGAGTAACTCTCAACTTCCCTGTCCACCATAATAGAAAGCAGGTAGAAACTCACAGCATACAAAAACTCCCTGCTGCCACCAATATACAAGGGGAGCTTCTATTGTATTTTCCTTAGTCTCCAGTTACCTTAAATATTCTTAATACATCTTCCTGCTGGTGGCAGTATGTATGTTGATCTATGCATTATTTCTTCTAGCAGACTATCTATTCAGGCATTTTATCACCCTTTTTCCAGCTTTTCCTGTCTTGCAATAATTGAATTAATAGTAATGACCAGATTCTCTTCCACACAGTCTAAAGACCCAACAATCTAGCTACCTGTAGCTAATCCTTGAGAAATCTTCAGTTTTCAAAGCCATCCCTCATCTAAGAGTATCTAGGCAGGTGTTTTATGTGCCAGTGGATTAGCATTTGATATTGAAATTTGTATATTGTTGTGTTTTGCTATGATTTAGGTGTGCCAGCTCATTGAATGCTAGCATATACATATTTTGCCCAAACTGCCAGAATGGCAAAATCAAATCATTGTAAATGGTGACCTTGTCATTCTCTCTGCTGTAGTAAACCTTTTGGCAAGGTTGAATGAAATTCAAAGAGTAATATACTGTACATATACATGCATATCTGTTTTCTACAATGCCTTATGTTTGCTGACTGCACTATAGCTTGTTTTGCATGATGGGTAGTCATGTTTTCTTTAAGCATCGAGGAGACAAAAGAATGGTGTATTTTTCCCATCAATCACATTTAAGATTATTAATTCTCTGGGCTATATGAAAAATGACTGTGTGTTTGTGCAGTCATTGAAGCATGTCATTTTAATAGTGATAATTAGTATGGGGTGTCAGGGATGGTCATTATTTTAAAATGTTTGATACTGTTTGTCACAAATGCCTCACTATGTCTTATTTGTGTGTGTGACAAAATGCATTCACACAGTTATTCAAGTCACAGTCTTTTTAGTACTACAAGCATGCCACAGCCTTTGACACATCACTGATATCTGCACTAGATGCAAAGTGATTGTGTTAAGTTATAACTTTTTTTTTGTTTATTACTAATATTAAAGTGTTTCATTTTGGGGTGCATTATTTAGGCCGGGTTGTGTAAATACTGGTGTTTATATCATAGCCCAGGTAACATTTAAAAAGATTTATGAAATTTCTCTTTACATTTGTGGTATGCTTCGATTTGGTCTACACCCGTGTCTTCCTAAGTGATGCTTTATTTATAAATTTTATAACAAATAAGTCACCTTCTGTGGCTTACAATACAGTGTCACAAACTTGAACAACAGCCATAGCAATGTTTGGGGCAGCCACCCATATATTGTGTATCCTGGCTGCAAAATTGAAAAAACAAGTGATAGAACTGGTGTGCACAGATCAGAGTCCAAAAGAGTACTGAGGGAATAGGGAAAAAGTGGAGGTTTTTAAAGGTCAGTTTAGGAAGTGACGTCAAGGGGGCAGGGACCAGAAGGGTCTTAAACCATCGGCTCGGGCACGAACATTACATCAAAGGGGCTGGAACCGGAAAGGTCCTCATCCATTGGTTCTGACCTGGAAGTGACATCAATAGGACCAGGCAGAATTTCCCATGTATGGTCTGCAGGAAAGCGAGAAAAAGAATCATTGCACTCTGCCATATCCCAGCCTGATTCGGAGTTGCCCTCATTCCAGCCCTTTAGCTGCCTCCCATGCGCACATGTGTGACAACGGCCAGTAATACACTAGTTGTAAAACAAATTCCCTAAATCCTATGAAATATGTCCACTTCAAAACTCTCAGTTTTACACAACATTTCTTATACATTTGTGATGGCAAACACTTAATGCATTTTTCCTAGACAGGGATATGGCTTTTATACTTTGTACCCCCTGTGCATCACCTTCTTAAAAAGAATAATCAAGTTGCATCAATTAAGAGGCTACAGAAAACTTCCATTTAAGTTTGCTGCATTATTGAGAATTTTAGCATGAAAACGAGTCATTCTTAACATTTTAAGATGGCAATTGACAACATATTTTTATCCCTAGCAAGTTAGGATGTTCTATTATTTGTGTTAATAAAAATAAAATAAACTTACAATTAGTGTAGCCCTGTAAACTTCACAGAGACATTTTCCCAATGCATTTACTGCAAAACAGTGAGCTGTTAATGACAAAATCAGAAGCAAAGCAGAAATTCAGTATGTATAGAGTACCATTTCTTTACAGGAAAAAACATACATAGACCCTCCAAAACTAATTTTGAGTCAGCAACTAGCCTAGTTTTAAGAAATCAGCACTTATCAATGTGCTACCATGCTATCCCATAAACTGAAACAGAAATAAAATAATATTTCCAGCATGCGACAATACACAAATAATTATGATTTTAACTCTTATTACTCTTTATATTCTGAAACCAATCCCAAAATATGTTACTTTTGCTACTCATCAAAGGATTAATTTTCAATTCAATAATTTACTTTTGAGGGTTCTACAAGGATCTAAATAATACAAAGGGTGGCCAGTGTCTGTTTTGGGGTTAGTGGCTTGCGTACACTGTAAAACTAAGAAGGCTCTTGCTGTATAGCCCATGTTGAAATAAAAGTTTGGTTATGAGAGGGGAGCTCATGGATGATGAGTGTTATCTTTGAACATCTTCTTGCAAACCTTGTAACAATACTCAGAGGTGTTGTGACATATCACCCAATCTGTTTTAGTAATGCTCTTTGTCCATTAAATCTGGATCAAAGCTGGAAAGAGCACCTGAAGAAATATCTGATTCTGTTTGGCACTTACAGAACAAAATACTAGAAGCCTTGGAATGGAATTACATTAATTTTCTGTGAATAAAGCTACAACAGAAAAGGAATGAGAGAGTCTGGCAGTGTTAAGGTTAACACATCTCTTTAGTTCTCCATAAATTCCTTTATAACAGCAGACTGGGGTAGTACTTACCATTTTTTAGAGAAACCACATATGCTGAGTTTAAGCGCTATACAGATTAAAGTTTTTAGTCATTCCTGGACAGTTTTAGACAGAGTGATATCCATTCTTTAAAGAAAACTACATATGCTGAACTTAAATCATATACAGATTAAAATTTTTAGTCATTCCTGGAAAGTTTTAGACATAGTGCTGTATAGAAGACATAAGGTAAAAGTTAAATATTAAATTCAAGACCAATATGGAAACAGTCCTGGTCATATTTAAGAACATATGAAATTTGACAAACAAGAGGAGACCATTCAGTCCATCAAGCCTGTTTGTTTAGCTAATTGCTAAGCTGTCCCAATATCTCATCCAGATTTTCCTAAAAGGTTGTCAAGGTTTCTGCCTCAACTACATGTCTCGGTAATTTGTTCCAGAGTCCCACAACTTTTTGTATAACCCTTAAGTCAAACGAATATTGCTGGATCTGCTTTATCTATGCCTTTAAGGATTTTAAATACCTGGATTAGGTTCCCACACAGTTTCCTCTACTTGAGACTGAGCAGGTTTAGTTCTCTGAGTCTGTCAGAATAGGACATGTCCTTGAGTCCTGGGATGCACTTGGTTGCTCTTCTCTGCACAGCTTCAAAATGTTGCTTTGTCTCTCTTGTATCAAGGTGAATAGAATTACACACAATACTCCAGATGTGGTCTTACTAGTGCATTATATAGATTGAGTACAACATCCATTAACTTAAATTCAATGGTTTTTATGATATCACCTAATATTTTATTTACCTTTTTAATTGCTTCTGTGCATTACTTAGTTGATGAAAATGTACCTCTAAATTCTTTTCAGAGGTTGAATTCTGTTTGACAGTGTCTCCCATCTTGTATTTATAATTGCCTTTCCTTTTGCCCACGTGTAGCACTTTGCACTTTTCTACATGAAACTGGATTTTCCATGTGTTCGCCCAGTTGTCCAGGTCTTTTTGAACACCTTTTGCTGACTCCTCAGTGTCTGCCATCCCTTCAATTTTGTTGTCATCTGCAAATTTGACCATGGAGAATTTGATCATGGTCTTCCATACCGTGAAAGAAAAAACTCTTGTTTTATTATATTCATATTGTAATGAAATTTGGCCCAATCTCATCTACAGATGTTTAGTAAAGATATATGAGATAAGATATATATGTATAAGATATATATGTATAAGATATATGTGTCTGTGGTGGGCTGGCACTCTGCCCAGGGTTTGTTTCCTGACATGCGCCCTTTGTTGGCTAGGATTGGCTCCAGCAGACCCCTGTGATCCTGTAGTTAGGATATAGTGAGTTGGATAATGGATGGATATGAATGTGTTTTTTCTATTGTTTGTTATAAGGAGCGCCATTATGCAAATTTACTTCACTTATGCTCTGTTTTTGGATTTTTGTTGGACTTAATATTTTTGGCATTGACATGCTTCATACAGTTTCCAGTTTAGGGACCTGAGGATAGCATCTGCCATGGACTGATGATGTTGACTCTTTGGCCTACTTTTACTGTGGGCTTCAGCGCTCCTTAAAGCTTTTGATTACCGAAAGTAGTCTGTAATTATGGGAGTCAGCAAATTCACATTATTGATGGTTATTTTGCCTCTTTTCTGAAAACATTGGAAGATTGTTTTTCTCCCTTTCACCAAAGTGGGGGGCTTATCTTATTCACAAATTAGTGATTGCAGACCTGAGTAGTGGTCACAGTATTGTAGGCAATAAATGGTGAGCAGAGAAGAGATGAACTTTCAATTGAAGGTTTCAATTTATTATTCAGTTTATGTACTTTTCTTACTTTGGTCAAGAGATGATGGAAATGAGCATTCAGTATAATATAATGGTTGGTAAAATAAGGTTTCTGTAAATGATAGCTGCCTTTAATTTTCATAAGCACAGAAAGGGTATTTCTAAAATGTACATAATTTCACATACTTAGGCAAATTGTATGAAATATAACAATACGACAACATGTAACAATAATGTAACTCGTTATAATGTTTCCTTCCTTCTGATTACAGACTGTAGGCTTCTAATCATCCTCAGAAATAAAATCAGTAGTGACAGAGCCTGGCTACTGCATTATATGCTCTTTAGAAATTAATGTAAACTAGAGGGACTTTCATCTACATGCAGCTGTTTTTCAAAGTGTTGACAGATTGCGAATGCTTTTAACCAGCCAAGAAAAATGCTGGAATGCTGGTAAACATTGCATGCTTCTGACAATATATTGTTTAGCCCCTCAAACAAGAGTCCACAACAGACTAATAAATATATTTTTGAACCTAATCTATAAAAAACATGAAGCAAAGAAAAATAGAACACACTGGACTTCAATCAGACTGTAGAATTAAAGTGATCTCCAGGAATATTCCAAAAACAAAGAGTTTAAATAATTTATGTTTAAATGTCTTCAGTTTAAATTCAAGGAAAGTCAATCCCTGTCTATTTATCAATAACAAAAGAGTCAAAGTCAACATACTGTAGATTGCCAAGTTCTATTCAAATGTTGTTCAATATTGAGTTGAGACCTATTTTAATACACTGCTTTGCACCTGGTTTATGGCATAGTCAAGCCGTTCTGTTAAAACATATTTTAAAACTGTTGCATTTAATCTTTTTTTTTTTTTTTTTTTTTTTTACCAATGCACAGTTAGTATAGTCCTTTCTGCCTAGGGGTACACTATTTCTGGAGCAAAAAAAAAAGACAAAGACTATAAAAAAATATCCTTATAAGTTGGGAGGGTTGGAGTTTTTCTCCATTATGGGTGAATGCACACTTAACAAGCAAGCCTCAACTAAATAGACAAACCAGGTTTTTTTCAGCTTGTTTTGGTTACACCAAAGAGGATTAGGGCAAGTCGCGTTTGGTAACTGAGGCAACTAAGTGTCATCTTATAGCCTGCTCCTTACCAGGCTAAAGATAAAGCTTAGAGTAGAGAGTACAGTTTTTGATTGAGAGTTTATACGAAACTCATGATCAATGAGAAACAAAATCTCGGAGAAAGGGTCCGAGGGTGCTATTTTTTTTTTAGCATATCGAATGTTGATGCATTAGATAGGTTTAATGTTGCTTAAATTAATCTGATATGTTTTATCACCAAATAGTAAGATATTAAAAGCTAAACTATTGTTGCAGAAAATACTTAGCAAACAAAGGAGAATCTTAAGTCATTGTTATATATAAACTACAAACATGGACGCCCTTTATTTAACCTACAGGTGGAGTCCCCATAAACACCTGTTAAATCTAGCATAAAACGTCCTTCAATCGCAAGGTTCTTTTACATATACTGACTATGAAGCATTTTATACAAATCAGTGTACAGGTAAATGGCACAGTCCAGGAACCCACCTCTGCTATTAAGTATTATGCAAAGTCCCAAAATAGTCAATCATTAAGAGTCATGGCTGATACCTGGTTGAAAAGAAATATGACTTCTTATATGTATTAAGTTAAATGTTATATATGATCTCATTTTGTAATTTGAATGATGGTACAAATGTCTAAGTTTAATAGACAGACAGTTTCAAATACATTTTTCACTTACGCTATACAGTACATTGAAAATGCCAAAAAATCCTAACAATTTAAACCATTAAATTTAAATCATGTCACTCATCTCTGTATTTTTTGTTAACAGGAATATTTTATACTATATCTAATGCTGCCACAATCTTATTTACACTATTATTTAAATGAATTTTTTATGTTTGTTACAAAATAGTAAAACTATGAGGGGCCGTTCAGGAAAAATAGATACTTTGCTCCTCGCCCCGCTCCATCCCTCCCCAGCTCATTGCGCCCACCTCACACGCTCCCTCTTGTCCCTCACACGACAGAGTCTTCTCAAAAGCTGAGTTATCAAAAAGCAGTGCATCCCATTTTTCACCTCATGAAATGCTTTTTTATCATGGACCGAAAGCCACACGGTAATTACTGGTATTCCATATTGGCAGCTTTTTTTTTCTCCGTCAGGAAGGATAAGAGTCCTGTTTGCTGAAAGGATGATCATCTTTATGCAGGAAAAACATTGGAGTTGCACAATGTTAATCAGTGATCAGAATGATCAGAATATCCATGCTTCACAAATAACTGATGTTTAACTATTTTTATAGCAAAACTGACAAAACCATATGCATATACACACACTCAAACTCGCAAATTGTCTGTCAGACACACTACTGATTAAGAGTATCTGTCAGGGGTGATCATTTTTTAGCGCATAAAATGTTAGTTCATCATTGACAGAAAGCAGCATGGTGATTTCTGATATTTTTTATTGCCATTCTTTCATTAAAGGGTGATCTACACCCTCAGAATGGAGTAAGAGTCCCTTTATTTGAAAGGACAAAGGCGTAAGCACTCATACATGCATGCACTGACATACAAGTACAGAATATCTAAAGTGATGTATCTGAACTTATTTATATATACAAACCAGTGTATATATATTGTGAATAAGGCGCTATATAAAGCGCCCGACCTGGCACAGATTCACACTGAGGCACGTGTAAATTAAACAGAAATCTTTTTTTTATTTTCTCTTCACTCGTGGGCGCACGTCTTCCCACAGGCCCAACACAGTCCCAAACACTTAAGCAGTTCAAACACTCTTCCCCTGTAGGGCACGTCTTCCCCGTGAACCCCACAGGTATAACACAGTCCTAAAGCACCTTACTTTACACACAGCAATCCTTCCGCTGGCACCACCACTCCTCTCAGGCAATCTCGTCCTCTTCCTCCCGATTCTGGCACAGAGTGGTGGTTGCTGGCTCCTTTATGGCCCTCCCGGGAGTGCTCCTGTTGCTTGTTCACTTGTTCCCAATTGCACTCCCATGTGGGCCTGATGATTAAACCAGCTGGGCTTAATTATCTGTCTCGTTCCCTGACGGCCATCCTGGGTCCCCACAGGGTTGGGGAGAACTCCATTTCCCATGAAACCCTGCGGGAAACTGAGGCATCATCAACCAGGGAGGCTGCCACCAAGGGTCCCGGAGGAGGTACTGAGAAGTCCATGGCTGCTCCCCCGGACCATATACAGCAGGGTCGTCCCGACCAGGCATGGGACCCAGCTGTCCATTACAATACCTAAAACAATGTATATCTGACCCAGCATAGATATACATCTACGCCAATGTATATATATCTGAACTGGCATACAGATATCTAAACCGATCTATCCGAACAGAGTTATATGTATCCAAACTAATGAATATACAGTATATCTGAACAGGTGTTATGAAGATATCTGTGTCTCATGGAATTCAGTGTCCCTTCTCATTCAGTGTAACATGCACTAAGGTGTCATTGTCTTCGATCTTCTAGTCTTTGCACATCTTTGCACCCCATTTCTCTTTTGATTTAATAAATGTTCAGTGCAAAATGCAGTCCTGTCTGTCAGTAAACATGCACACACAGCCGACTCCCTGCCATTTCTTCACACGCAGCAATGTCATGATGTCTGTGTTCTAAGGCTGCAGGTGTATTACACGTTATTGTTGCTTTACCGGGGCGTCTGTGGTTGATAGCAGACAGTAAACTTTGTAAAAATGGTATTGAAAAATTCTACTCATTAGTTGTACTTTTATTAGTTTTGGCATGCTTACTATATGTTCTGTTACCAATAAATTATTTAACGGAAGTTCATCAAAAAAGAAATACAGAAAATAATATTTAGTAAAATATCAGTAATAATAATCTATAATAATAAAAGGCAAAGCCCTCACTGACTGACTGACTCACTCACTGACTCACTCACTCACTCACTCATCACTAATTCCCCAACTTCCCGTGTAGGTAGAAGGCTTAAATTTGGCAGGCTCATTCCTTACAGCTTCCTTACAAAAGTTGGGCAGGTTTCATTTCGAAATTCTACGCGTAATGGTCATAACTGGAAGGTATTTTTCTCCATTTACTGTAATGGAGTTGAGCTTGAAAGCCGTGGGGGCGGAGTTTTGTGTGACATCATCACGCCTCTCACGTGAACTGACTGTCAATGAAGTGTGTACAAAACCAGGAAGAGCTCCAAAATGCGCTGAAGAAAACATGCATTATATAATTGAGAAAGCAGCGAAACAATAAGAAGCGAGCGAGTGACATATACTACCATATTCATGAGTGCTGCTACTTCAGAAACGAAGCAAGGTGTAAACCTAAACTTTAAATTAAGTTAATAGACAGGCTGCCGCTGGCGTTTTTCATGCCCACGGGTAATGCGGGATACAAGTTTAATGAGAGGACGCAGGATATAAACGAGAGTTTTGATCATTTTGTAACTAAGTTAAAATTGCAGGTGAAGGGGTGTGCTTATGCAAATTCCGAGAGACTGTGTTTGTGGGGGATTGACAGTTAAGGCGGGTGGGGGAATCACGTCATCATATCCCCTCCCATTTACCTCATTTCGCTCTGAGCTGAGCTCCGCGGCTAACGCCGTCTTCCGAAGCAACTTCAACACACTGCCACCAAATATTCACAGAAAAATCCACAAGTTAATACACACGCTGTCTCTAGAGTTTCTCCACACTGAATCTTCCAGGCACTACTTACAAAAGGTTACATTGACAATCGCACAGCTGAGAAGCTTTGATGCATGTGCTCCATAACGCGTTAAAAATATAAAGTCACTGTCGGAATAAATAAAGTCAAAACTTAAAGTCAAAACTTGTTTCTGAATATATAAAGTCAAAACTTTAATATATAAAGTCAGCGCTGGAATATATAAAGTCAAAACTTGAATATATAAAGTCATTCCCAAATATATAAAGTCAAAACCTGAGTATATAAAGACTGCGTTGGAATATTTCGGAATATATAATGTAAGCGCTGGAATATATAAAGTCAAAACTTAAATATATAAAGTCAGCGTTGGAATATATAAACTCAGCGCTGGAATATATAAAGTCAAATCTTGAATATATAAAGTCAGCGTCGGAATATATTGTCACGCTTGGGTCACAGATTTGCACAGAGACACAGGAGGTCGTAGAAACAAGAAGGATTTTTATTCAAACACTGCAAACACATGAGCTTAAACGTGCTCCATGACAAGTCAGAGATGACAGTTCCGCTAGGAGCAGAGTGAGAGAGCGATAAAAGCAAGAAAACAATCAATTTTCAACTGACAGGCGCTGCACAAGGCTTTTAAGTTAGCGGAGTATCGCGCGTGGTTTGCATTACGCGTTATAGCGCAAGTGAGAAAGTAAGGAGCAATGTGAGGGTAGTCTGTGTTTCAGGGGTTGTGGTTTTCCCAGAGGCGTCTGTATCTTCTTGGGGTGCGATCAGCCCTCCAGCTCACACCCTCCCCCTCAGCTTTATTCACATTTCCGTGAATCAAGCGACTCTCTGTACCAGGTTCATTTAGTCTTGATAATATGTCTGCGTTGACGTGTTCAGAACCTGGTCGATGTTTTACTGTGAAACGGTAAGGTTGTAAGCCCAGAAACCATCTCATAAGGCGAAAGTTTGTATCTTTCTGTCGGTATGACCATTGAAGTGGAGCATGATCAGTTACCAAAGTGAAGTTTCGTCCCCACACGTAATAGCGAAGCCCTCCAGCTCACAATATAAAGTAAGCGCTGGAATATATAAAGTCAAAACTTCAATATATAAAGTCTTCATCAGAATATACAAAGTCAGTGCTGCAATATCCATCCATTTCCCAACCCGTTGAATCCGACCACAGGGTCACGGGGGTCTGCTGGAGCCAATCCCAGCCAACACTGGGTGCAAGGCAGGAACCAATCCTGGGCAGGGCAAATGCATCATTTTCAAAACATTAACCGAACAGTGTTTTTTTAATTTATTTTTCGGAATACGTTTTTGTTAACTTACTTCAGTTCAGAGTCGTTTCAATCAATATATTTTGACTTTGAGTTTATATATTCAGGAATGAGTTTATATACTCCGATGTTGACTTTATATAATCAGGAATGACTTTATAAATTCCGACTCTGACTTTATATATTCAGGTTTTCACTTTATATATTCCAGCGCTGACTTTATATATTCTGACGCTGACTTTATATATTCAAGTTTTGAATTTATATATTCCAACGATGACTTTATATATTCAAGTTTTGACTTTATATATTCCAGCGGTGACTTTATATATTCTGACGCTGACTTTATATATTCAAGTTTTGAATTTATATATTCCAGCGATGACTTTATATATTCAAGTTTTGACTTTATATATTCCAGCGGTGACTTTATTTATTCAAGTTTTGACTTTATATATTTAGAAAAAAGTTTTGACTTTATATATTTAGAAAAAAGTTTTGACTTTATATATACCGACGCTGACTTTATGTATTCAAGTTTTGACTTTATATATTCCGACAGTGACTTTATATATTCGGGAATGACTTTATATATTCAAGTTTTGACTTTATATATTCTGACGCCGACTTTATATATTCAGAAAATCAATGTATTTGCCTGTTTCGCACCCTATAGTATATGTGTGTGTGTATATATGTACACATGTATGTATATATATATATATGCCAGCAGCACTCATGACAATGACAAAACAATTATATTGTCAATCATGTTACGTTATTATTAAAATGTTTCCTTTTCTTTTTACTTCTCCGCTGCCAAGCGTGGGTATTTTGCTATATATATATATATAGATATAGATATAGATATATAGATATATATAAATATGACAACAACACTCATATCAATGACAAAACAATTACATTAACAATCATGTTACGTTATTTTTAAAATTTTTCCTTTTCTTTTTCATAACTTCTTTTATACACTACTTCTCCGCTGCGAAGCGCGGGTATTCTGCTATTATTATAATTATTCAACACCCAATAACTCTATAAATGTAGTAATCCATTGTCATGCTATATGATAGTTTGCTCTTAAATATTTACACAGGTAGTTGTTCCTGAGGATAAAAAAAAGGAAAAAAAATCCATGGCAAAGGCATTTTTGTTGAACTCAAATTTTACCACTGCCATATGAGTGATTAAAGCCATTTGAATAAAATACGTTAAGTTGTTTAAACTTATGCCTCATCCACTTGTGGAGGCACCCCCTTCCATGGCTGGAGCAGATTCATAGAATTGTGTGCCCTCTGACTCTGATTGCAAAATGAACACCGGAGAGGTTAAAATTATGCAAAATTGATTTAAATATATGGTAAGTAGTCTTCTATATAATTTTCTTCTCTACTATGCCAATACATTCCATCCACTAGTGGGAACACTCATTTCAACATCTATCTAGTATTTAGCGCCTTTTGAATGTCAACATAAAAACCAGGCCAGTACTATTTTTGTGAAATAACATCAGAAGTTTTATAAGTTTCAGAATGTGCACCAGTAGTTCTGGCATGAATATCCTTATACATATCCTTTGTCTCCTAAACTGAACAAGCAACTTTTACATTACTCCTGTTGCCCTCCTTGTCCAATTTGATCTAGTAACGGTCATCTCATTGAAAAATTATATTCACACAGCAGTTAATAAAATGGTGCAATGTGAAACACTTCAAACAAACCTCCGAAATGTACATTTTCTTTATTTAAGTTGACTTCCTCAATGGTTTCAACACTTACAACATGAAACACTACAAAACACATACAAAAATATCTTTTAGTAGCTTTTTATAAAATTGCCTTGAAAATTGGTAGTATCCATGTGCAACTTGATACCAAGTCTTTCTGATGTGTTGTGAAACCCAGAAAATATCTTAATGGACACAGGAAAAAAGTAAAAGGACAGTCAACAAGTTGGGAACCGATGTCAAGTAAAGTGGCAGTAAAAAAATCAAAAAATATTTTAAAATGCTGATTATAAAAGATATCAAAAAAACCTCAAAAGATATAATGATTAATTTATGAAAACTCCTTAGAATAGATTGTAACACACATTTTACCTTCAACAGTTATGCTTACTTCAGAATTTGTGTTTTATTTCCTACTTTGTGCACACATTAGAGCTGTTTGATGGAAAATGCAAGCACCTGGCTAAATACTTGTCAGTGGTTATAATTTAAATGTAAATTTGCAATATATACGGTATCCTGCAATGCCAAATTAGAAATGAAAGGATGATGAAAAAGTATATTTTGCTTAATATACTTTAAACAAACTGATCACGAAATTTCCTAATCAGTTTCACTACTTTGGTTCCCTACAGCAACACATATCTTGAAAGAAGTCTTATCAGCTTTATTTTAATATAAGAAAATCTGACATCATAATGATAATAATAATAATACCTTACATTTATATAGTGCTTTTCTCGCTACTCAAAGCACTTGTCATAGACATAGTTAAAAAAGACTGTGGAAGCACTTGATTTAATTAGAAATGTTCAATATTGTAGTTTAATTTTTCAGAACAGAAAGAATTCTAAAGGTTAGCTTGAAAATAAGTCAGTTTTACTATAAAAATAGCTAAGCATCAGTTATTTATGAAGGAAGAATACTCTGATCATTCTGAATCTGGATCAGTGATCAACATTCAGAAGAAACAACACAACTCCAGTGTTTTCCTCCGTAACGTCTTTTCAGTAAATGGGACTCTTCCTGTCGTAGATTGCCCTTTAATGAAATGCTGCCAATACAGAATACCAGAAATCACCATTTGGCTTTCAGGCAATGATAAACAAACATTTCATGGCATGAAAAAATGGGGCGTGCTGTAGTTGAGATCAATGCTTTCTGATAACTCGGCTTTTGAGAAAAATCTGTCATGGAAGGAACAAGAAAGAGCGAGTGAGGTGGGTGCAACAAGCCAGGGCAGACTGGAGTGTCTTAAATAAAGAAAAGTAAGAAAGGTGCTTGGAGTTGAGGACCCCCAACCAAGACAGCTTATGAAATAAAGCACAATGGACAGGCATATGCTACATGTATAAAATATGTACAATAATGACAACAATGTTAAAGAAAAACGGAGATGCTAAACTTAGGTGGCCGCTCCATGCGTGCCTGTAATTCCCAACTATTCTATTCAAACCGATATATATACCTGAACCAATCTGTACCGACCTATATATCCAAATGTCAACCAATTTATATATATCTGAATGGATGTATCTCAACCAATATATATATCTAAACCAATGTATCTCAACCAATATATGTATCTCAACCAGTGTATGTATCTAAACGGATGTATTCAAACCAATGTATATATCCAAACCAATGTAGCTCAACCAATGTATATATATATTGTAAAAGAATACAAAAGACAGCGTATACTGTAAAAATATTGCAACAAAAGGTCAAAAAATATAAACATAAACTGTTCATATGCGCGACGCCATACAAGATGTCGGCGGCCATTTTATAAGGGAGGAGCCGGAAGTGGAGGAATGCTGGGATGGAACCGTGAGGGAGGATGGGACTGATGACGTCAAGGAAGATGGTGGAGGAAGGGCGGAAGTAACATACTGCGGGAATGAGGCTTATGGTGGCGGATCGTCATTTTTCCTGGAAGAAAGCAAAGGAGAAAGGTTAGTACCCCGCCACTCCCCGCCAGCGAACGTCTTCCGAAGTGTGTTAAGGTCCGTCCGCGGTCTCCTATTCGCGCGTGCGTGACAATATATATATATATATATATATATATATATATACAGTAATCCCTTACTTATCACGGGAGATAGGTTCCAAGGCCGACCGCGATAACTGAATTTCCGCGAAGTAGGGACACCATATTTATTTAATTATTTAACGTGTATTTGGACGTTTTTAAATCCTCCCTGTATTGTTTACAACCCACCCTTTACTCTATTAATAACAGGGACAACTGCTAAGCAATATGAAATCAGTAGATAATATGATAGCAATAGCAATAATATAATAGCAATATGAAATCGGTAGATAAGTTTACACTTACCGCGTGATGATGGTGATGAATATGCTGCGCAGTAAAAATGATGACGATGAAGGATGATGATGACTTTTACTGTGCAGCCGATGACTGTATTTTACGTCTCTTCAGACGGCGGTGCCATTTCCTGGGGCACCTCCTCCACGGTTTCCGAAGGTGTATCCGTAGTTGTAGGAACTGGCTCTTTTTTGCGAGGCTGAAAAAACATAGTGATCGGCAGTTGCTGCCGCTGCTTCTTTTTCTGGTTGAAGAGCAGCTTGTAGGTGGTCATGACGTTGTCGATCTTATTGCAAAATTGGACCGATCGAACCATATCGTCGTCCCATTCCTGAGACCGCTCTTGCAGATCCTTAGCCAGTCTGCAGATCTCGGCGAGCCGTTCCAAAGTCAAGCCAGTAGGGGAGACAACTTCTTCTGTTTCTTGCTGCTCTTCTTCTTCTTCACTCGCCGACTTCATTAACTCTTCAAGGTCTTCGTCGGTTAGCGGCTGGGAGTGGCATTCTAGTAGCTCGTTGACGTCATCCGCAGTCATGTCTACAAAGCCCTCACCTCCAATGATCGCAGCCAACTGCACAGCTTTCTGTACTGCCGAGTGTTGGATTTCGGCAAGTGTAAATCCTTTGTCGTCGTAAACAACCTCGGGCCACAACTTCTTCCAGCTGGCGCTAGCGGTGGCAGGCTTCATCTCTTGTAATGCCTTCTGGATATTTTGGAGGCACGTAGCAATTGTGTACTGCCGCCAGTATGCCTTCAAGTTGAAATCGTCGTCTTCTTGGGCGGCATCCACGGAAAAAACCAGGTTCGCTAAGGCATTCCTCGTGTATAGGGTCTTGAATGCCCTGATAACCCCCTGATCCATAGGCTGAATTAGTGACGTTGTATTGGGTGGCAGGAACACAATCTGTACCCCCGAATACGACAGATCAGTAGCGTGACCACCAGCGTTATCCATAATGAGAAGGACTTTGAATGGCATGCCCTTCTCTGCTAGATACGCCTTCACTTGCGGGATAAAACACTGGTGGAACCAGTCGGAGGTCAGCATCTTCGTCATCCAGGCTTTTGCATTGTACATCCAATGTACGGGAAGCAGATTCTTGTTTTTGTTTTTTAAAGCCCTTGGGTTTTTCGACTTGTAAATAAACCCTGGCTTTAACAAAAATCCCGCAGCATTGCCACACATCACGAGGGTCACACGATCCTTGTATGCTTTAAAGCCAGAGGCTTTTGCTTCCTCTTTCAACAGGAAAGTTCGCGATGGCATTCTTTTCCAAAACAAGCCCGTCTAATCCATATTAAAAACTTGTTCGGGCCGATATCCACCTTCGGAGATAATCTTCTTGAACGTTTCATTCACATAAGTTTCAGCAGCGATCGTGTCAGCCGAAGCAGCCTCGCCTTGCAGGGAAACGCTTTTTAAGCCGTAGCGTTTCTGAAACTTTGCAAACCACCCTTTGCTAGCAGAAAATTGCCGTTTCTTACGTGGTGAATCACTGGAGGTCCCTGGTTGCGGATCTTCTACCACTTCTTCATCTTCTTCGCGGTCGCCACTCTCGTCTTCTGGTTCCTTAGCGGCAAAGGTCTCGTACAGGCTCTTAGCCTTTGTTTGGATAATGTTCAAATCCAATGTTATGTTCTTCTTTCGGCAGTCGGCTATCCATACGGCCAAAGCAGATTCCATACGGACGATTGTTTTATTACGAGCCGTGACCACTCTCTTCGCCGACTTTTGAAAGGTGATGGTAGCCGTCTTCCTAATGTTCGCCTCGTCCTTCTTGATGTAGCGAACGGTGGATTCGTTCACGCCATATTGGCGGGCCACAGCCGCGTACGTTCTCCTTTCCTTCAACATATCGAGAAGTTTCACCTTCTCAGCGATCGTCATCATTTTTCGTTGTCGCTTAGGCTCAGCACCAGCTTTGGAAGAAGGAACACGTTTGGGAGCCATTGCAGGGGGTGAAAATTGAAGTGGAGTTCAACACAATCCACAAAAAAATCACAGCACACTGTAAAGTAAACCACTCAGCGAGAAAGCTTGAAGCGAATGACAAGGGGGGAGATACTGTGGGATCTAGGCATCAGTCAAAGCACCAATCACAGGCCCGATTAGAAAGCGGAAAGCTGTGATTTGTCGTCTCCCTCCCATGTGACAATCACAGCCCATGCTACAACGCACGTAGTCACCGAACTTGTTTTGCTGTTCTTAGACTAGAAAATACTACTACTATATTTAAAAACCCGCGAAGTCGTGAATCCGCGATAAGTGAACCGCGAAGTAGCGAGGGATTACTGTATATATATTGTCACGCATGCGCGAGTAGGAGGCCGCGGACAGACCTTAAACCACTTCGAAAGACGTTCGCCGGCAGGGAGTGGCGGGGCACTAACCTTTCTCCTTTGTCTTCCAGGAAAAAAGATGCTCCTCCATTGTAACCTTCCCGCAGTACGTCCACTTCCGCCCTTCCTCCGCCATCTTCCTTGACTTCAGCAGTCCCATCCTCTCTCACGGTTCTTTCCCAGCATTCCTCCACTTCTGGCTCCTCCCCAATAAAATGGCCGCCGACGCCTCTGCCGGCGTCGCGCATATGAACTGTTTTGTTTGTATTTTGACCTGTGTTTTTCATTGTGGAGTGTCCGCAATATACGGGGCCGGAAAACCCCAAAACTTTATGCTGTCTCTTACTTCATCTTTTACAGTGGCGTAGCCGGCAGGATAATAGCCTGAAAGAAATGACCGAAAGGCAAGACCTCAACACGGTGCTGCAGGGAATGAACGCCCAGATCCTGGCCCTGCAGCAGGCGCCAGCCGAGACCACCCGGGAGTTGGAGGAAACGAAGGCCAAACTGGCGGAAGCCCGAAGGGTAAGGCCCGACCCGCCTCGTCCAACGCCCCCGCCTCTGGTGCCCATGACAGAGGCGGACGATATTGAGTCCTACCTGGGCATCTTCGAGAGGACGGCCACCCGGAACGAGTGGCAGCGGTCCGAGTGGGCATCCATTCTGGCGCCCTATCTGAAGGGACCCGCGCAGCGGGCTTATTACGACCTCCCTGTCGAGGAAGCCCCAAGTTATGACCTCCTGAAACAGGAGATCCTGGCATGCTACGGCATCACGCCGGGCCAGCAGGCGGCCGAATGGCGGAGCTGGCAGTTCGACCCTGAGAAGCCGGCCCGTGCGCAGGCCTTCGACTTCTGGGGTAAAATGGGGCGCTGGTTACGACCCGAAGGCCCCCAGGCCCGGAAGGTCGTAGAGCAGGTGGCTTGCGAGGGCCTGGTAAACGCCCTGCCCAGCTCCCTCGCCCAGCAGGTCCGGCGCCATCCTTTTAAGGACATGCCAGGCGTCCTGGAGGTCTTGGAGCGTCAACTGGTGGTCTACCAAGGTGGGGGGTCGGAAAGGCACGCTCGTGGAAACCGACAGGGACGGGCGGCCACCCCCGAGCCCTCTCGACGCGCAGCAGAAGCGGCGAAGAGGCCAAAAGAAAAACCGCCCCGCGCTGTTACAAGTGCAGTGAGGACGGCCATCTCCTTCCTACCTGTCCCCTCAACACGACTGCCGAGCCGATGGACTGCACCTGGGCAGCCGCTGAAAAGTACTGTGCTCCGTCGCACCCGCTGGCAAGTCCAAACACGGGAGTGGTGTTGTTGAATGGGGACTCGGTGATGGCTTTGTTTGACTCCGGCAGCAACATTACCATTGTCGCTCGCCGTTACGTGTTACCGTGACAGTGGCTGGCGCAGCACTTGCAGGTCACTTGTATACATGGAGCGCCCGTTGTTACATCTCCTGGAAGGGGCAAGTTTCCAACTTGATGGTCGCGGTATTACCCGATCCCCCCTATCCAGTAATTTTAGGGCAAGACTGGTCACACAGGAAAAGCGGTAAGATGAACACCGCTCCCGGGGCCTCGCTAGGTCTGGTTATGTAGGGGCGAGGCACCCTTCCCGCGGTCTCCACGCCATGCTCTGGGGCAAGCCAAAATGGCGCAGGCACATCGGGGGAGGTTTCTCAGGCGACGGACTCTGACCTGGAAGTATCCGCTGGAGAAGGGACGAGCCAGGGAACCCTTTCCCCAATCCGCTCAGAAGACCCCCTAAGTAATTTGGACCACCAATTTCGGTCCACGTCTGCCTTTTAAAAGGGAGCAGTGGAATGACGATTCCCTGCGGTTTGCCCAGAATGCGATTGTTCTTCCAGGCAGCTCACAAGCTGACGGTTCCATACCACGCAAGCCCTTCTTTGTACTGCAGAATGATCTGTTGTATCGGGTTGCAACCCACGAGGGTGAGGTGCGGAAACTGCTGCTAGTACCGCGTACCTTCCGGCGGGAGGTATGTGAGCTAGCTCACGCCCACCTCCTTGGTGCCCAACACGGGGCCGAGAAGACACTGGAGAGAATCAAGCTCCGCTTTTACTGGCCCGGGATCAACGAGGAGGTCCGGCGTTTCTGTCAATCCTGTCCGGAGTGCCAGACCCGCCAGATTCCTAGGAGGGACCGTGCTCCTCTCGTCCCGATACCCCTAATAGACATCCCTTTTGACCGAATAGGGGTAGACCTGGTAGGCCCCCTGGAACCCTCAAACCGTGGCCACAAGTATATATTGGTCATGGTAGATTATGCAACGCGATACCCAGAGGCGGTTCCCCTGCACTCCGCTAATACAAAAAATATCGCACAGGAATTAGTCAACCTGTTTTCAAGAGTGGGGATCCCCAAGGAAGTCCTCACAGACCAGGGTACTCCCTTCACCTCAGATACGTTCAAGGAAGTTGCCAAATTACTCCGAATAAAGCACCTAAAGACGTCTGTCTACCACCCCCAAACAGACGGGCTGGTAGAACGTTTTAACCAGACGCTTAAACAGATGCTTCGCAAGGTGGTCAGCGCCGATGGCAGGAATTGGGACCAGCTCCTACCGCTCGTGCTTTTTGCCTACCGGGAGGTGCCCCAGGCCTCTACGGGTTTCTCCCCTTTTGAGCTATTGTATGGGCGACAACCCCGGGGAATTTTGGACGTATTAAAAGAGGGCTGGGAGGCTGAGGCCCTTCCCTCCTCCAATATATTGGAGTATGTGGTGCAACTGCGCGACAGGCTCGCTAAAATCAGGCCCATCCTAAAAGACCACGTGACCCGTGCGCAAGCAGCGCAGGCCCGGTGTTACAACCGCAACTCCGTCCTCCGGGAGTTCCACCCGGGGGATCGAGTGATGGTACTCGTCCCTACCTCCCATTCAAAGCTACTAGCTCATTGGCAGGGGCCATACGAGGTTAAGGAACGAAAGGGGCTCATCGACTATTTAGTTAAGCAACCGAATCGTCGACCGAGCGAGAGGATCTACCATGTTAATTTGTTAAAGCCCTGGAAGGACCGGGAGGAGGCTCCCGACACTAGTAGATCCCTCTCCCTATTCACTAGCACATCTGCCCTTAACCTCGGTGACGAGCTAACACCCGTACAGCAGCGCGAGATAACCCAGGCTATCCACGCCATCCCCGAGGTAGTGAGCGAGGCACCGGGCCGGACCACGCTGATTGCGCAAGACATAGTCACGGACCCCGGGGTAGTCGTCCGGGAGAGGCCCTATAGACTCCCAGAGGCAAAATGCGCCGAAGTGGAACTGGAGGTGCAGCGGATGCTGGATATGGACATTATAGAGGAGAGCCATAGTCCTTGGTCCAGTCCTATCGTCCTCGTTTCCAAGCCGGATGGCTCCTGGAGATTCTGCAATGACTTTAGACGTCTAAACCAGGTCTCCAAGTTCGACGCCTACCCGATGCCCCGCATTGACGATCTACTCGAGCGGCTGGGTGCGGCTCGGTACTTGACTACCCTTGACATGACAAAAGGGTATTGGCAAATTCCTTTAACGGCATCTTCAAAAGAAAAAACGGCCTTTAGCACCCCTAGCGGACATTGGCAATACAAGGTCCTCCCATTTGGGCTGCACGGGGCGCCAGCGACATTTCAGCGTCTGGTGGATAGAGTGCTGAAGCCCCACCAGTCCTATAGTGCCGCCTACCTGGATGACGTCGTCATCTATTCCGGCACCTGGGAGGAACATCTATTGCAGGTCTCTGCTGTCCTCGCGACGCTGGCTAAGGCCGGCCTCCGCATTAACCCCCGTAAGTGTTTCTTTGGCTTAAAGGAGGCCAAGTATTTAGGCTACCTGGTGGGGCGAGGACAGGTGAGACCCCAATGCTCCAAAGTTAAAGACATCCTGGAATGGCCCCGTCCGAATACCAAGAGACAGGTGCAGGATTTCTTGGGGCTGGCGGGGTACTACCGCCGGTTTGTACCCCGTTTCTCCGAAAGGGCAGCACCCTTGACTAACCTAACAAAGAAAGGTGCTCCCTTACAGGTGGTATGGAACGACATGGAGGAACACGCATTCAGTGACCTGAAAAAGGCCCTAACGTCGGCACCTGTATTAAGGACCCCTGATTTTGGGTTGCCTTTTATTCTCCAGACCGATGCTTCAGACACAGGCCTGGGTGCCGTGTTGAGCCAAAGCGTCGATGGTGTCGAACACCCCGTAATGTACCTGAGCCGGAAACTGCTGGACCGAGAGAGCCGGTACGTGGCGGTGGAGAGGGAGGCCCTGGCCATTAAGTGGGCCGTGACTTATCTCCGGTACTACCTGTTGGGTCGCGAATTCACTCTGGTGACTGATCATGCTGCGCTTCAGTGGATGTCCCTCCACAAAGAGTCAAATCCGCGGGTCACCAGGTGGTTTCTGGACTTACAGCCCTATAAGTTCACGGTCACTTATCGCCGCGGCGGTCTTCATGCCAATGCCGATGCCCTCTCTCGCATCCACGACCTCTCGGTTAGGTCCGCCCGACCTGACGGTCTTGGGCTAAGGGGGGGGGGTCGTGTCACGCATGCGCGAGTAGGAGGACCGCGGACGGACCTTAAACCACTTCGAAAGACGTTCGCCGGCAGGGAGTGGCGGGGCACTAACCTTTCTCCTTTGTCTTCCAGGAAAAAAGACGCTCCTCCATAGTAACCTTCCCGCAGTACGTCCACTTCCGCCCTTCCTCCGCCATCTTCCTTGACGTCAGCAGTCCCATCCTCCCTCACGGTTCTTTCCCAGCATTCCTCCACTTCCGGCTCCTCCCCAATAAAATGGCCGCCGACGCCTCTGCCGGCGTCGCGTATATGAACTGTTTTGTTTGTATTTTGACCTGTGTTTTTCATTGTGGAGTGTCCGCAATATACGGGGCCGGAAAACCCCAAAACTTTATGCTGTCTCTTACTTCATCTTTTACAATATATATATATATATATATATATATATATATATATATATATATATATATATATCAGAACACACCTATACAAACCAATGCATATATATCTCAATTAATTTATATATCTGAATGGATGTATTGAAACCAATGTATTTCAACCAATGTATATATCTGAATCGATGCATATACTGAACGGATATATCCAAAACAACGTATATATATTCAAACCAATGTATCTGAAGCAAAATATACAGTATACCTAAACCAATTTATGGGTTTACAAATCAATCTTTTTTCTTGAATGGCCCCTAATATAAAACATTAAAAGAATCAATGGTATATAACATTTAAATTATTACACCATACATTTACATCAATCAGTCAACTTTGCATTACATATACGTAGAAGCTATTATGATAAAGAGTAACATGTATTAAGTAGATTCAAATGTACACCTCAACATTTATTAAAATAAGTCTATTATTGTTCTCTTTACAGTAAAGGGATATTAAAAAGACAAAGATACAGCTTCCTTATAATGAACATTGGGAGTCTCACTCATGCTCTATACACTAGTTTCTCACCAAGCACTTTCATTCTGATAAGAAGATCAGTGAAGAGAGAGAAACTCTCACTGGTGAAAGGAAACTACAGCCAAACAAAACCTATTCTTTATTCTTTTTGCACTGTTGCAGTGCATTGCTGTACCCACTACATGACAAAACAACTCAGGATTCCGGTTGGCAACCCCCCAGGCAGACACGCGGTCCAGTCCCACCCTTTGGAAATGACCCTCTATCTGACGCAGCCAGGTGTTATGTGGGCAACACCTTGTCATGGTCCAGCCACTCGGGTCCCCAACAATGAGGATCTTACGAGCTGGATCACCCTCGGGGAAGCGCGTCACATGGCCGTAGTGCTGTAACTGACGCTTCCTCACAATGCAGGTAATGTGCCTCATTTGGGACTCCATGAGCAAACACTCATTTGACACAAAGTCGAACCAACGGTACCCAAGGATAGTGCCCATACCTCGCAACCATATAGCAAGACAGGAAGCACCAGGGGCCTCATGTATAACGCTGTGCGTAGAATTCGCACTATAACATGCCGTAAGCACAAAAGCCAAAATGTGCTTACGCACAGAAAAATTCAGATGCAGGAATCTGTGCGTACTCCAACTTCCACATTCTTCCGCTACATAAATCCCGGTCAACGTGAAAAGTAACGATTGTGCACGCGCTTTATGTAATGCCCCAACTCCTCCCAGAATTACTCCTCTTTGAATATGCAAATCAATATAAATCGCCCTTAAGCTCAGCCTTCTGTGAAAAGACAATGGGAAAAGCATGTGGGAAAATATAAAAATTTCAGCGAATACCAAGTGTAGGCAAAGGAAAAACATACTATTTGTTTAATTAAATCGTGGTATAATTAACAAAAGGAAGTTGATCAAGTGACATAGCGTGTTGGAGAAACTTGAAAGCTCAGATATCAGTCGTCGTGAAAAGGCGAGTCGTAGCCCACCGTCTTAGTGTCATATGAAAGCTTATTAGAATACAGAGAAAAAAAAGGCACACGGTGGGGAAAAAAGCACGGAATGTCAACTTCAATCTCGAAATTTTTCACTTTAATCATGTAGTTTATTTTGTCATTAAAGTAGAACATTATAAACGTCACCTTAAAATCGTTTAATTAACAAGTTTCTCAAATCACATAGTTATTAAAGTAGCCTGTTAAATGCTTTGTTTTGTATTTGATGTTCTATGTGCTCTATGTGTGTGAATCACTACTTGCTTCTTAAACCGGCTCTCTTCCTCCGACTGGACACAGAATCCATTACATTCGTGATATTACAGCTCTCTGAATAACTAAAATACTGAGATGTATATGTGATATCATTTTCATGATGATAGGAGTTAAAGCACGTTATTAAACATGGGTTTCACGGCACAGTGATTGTGTGCGACCTTCGATGAAATTATTTATTGCAGCAGTACTCATGGGCGGCTCTAGGCAAAGAAAGAATCTGTGGCCCCTTCGACCGCCAGTGTCAACATCTTATGCACAGTGGATGGCCATGTCCGTTGTGGACACTGCATAGCCGCCTCGTGCTCATGACACAAGCATTTAACTTTTGTCGAAATTTGCTGCTGTGTTTTTAGCTGTGTTGTTATTTTCTCTTTCTGTTTTATATTCAACTAGCAGAATACCCGCACTTCGCAGCGGAGAAGTAGTGTGTTAAAGAAGGTATGAAAAAGAAAAGGAAAAATTTTAAAAATAACGTAACATGATTGTTAATGTAATTGTTTTGTCATTGATATGAGTGTTGTTCTCATATCTATATATATATATATATATATATATATATATATATTGTGGTCCCCAGGAGGGACTTGGGGGCTTGTGCCTCCTCCAGACCGCGAGGGGGTGTCCGTCCTGGTTATGTTGGGGGCCTCGGGTAAAGGGCTTGGAAGCCCAGCCCTGTAGGGACCCGTAGCCACCGCCAGGCGGCGCCCCGATGCCGGTATATCCCGTGTGGTCCC
>JANRMT010062821.1:21633696-21670628 GCA_026402145.1 Polypterus bichir lapradei | reverse complement strand
ACTCACTTGTTTATATTCACATATATTATATATAAATATATATATGTATAGCATATGCTGCATGTAACATATATTACTAAAATTGCTCTTTACATTGCTAGTGTATCTCTGAGATATGCATTTAAGCCAGTCGCTCAATATGTGAGGTACTCATAAATGTATTTTTCAGTGATTGCTGGTATAACGTAGCTCCCCTGAGCCTTTTAAATGTCTAATCACCTACACTGTCGTTCTTACTGATGCTACTGACTCTCCAAAATGGCTACAGTAAATTGTTTAAATAAATCAAGAACATTCATGCAAAGAACATTAATTTCAAAGGACGTTATGTGACAAGTTTTGAAATTAATTACATAATTTTATCACATAATTTTGCAGTCTTAATAAATATATTGGAACACAATATATGAACTTGACATATGGGTTGCATATCTTATTATTCAATCCAAATTTATGTCTATTCCACAGTGGTATCTGATGTATTAATTATCAGGCATATGAATTATTCAAAACCACAATGACAATCCTTTATTTGTTATTAGGCTTCTTTAACTAGCATTACCAATGCAAATATTCCTATAAAAACACTTCAGTAACTCAGTTCTTTACTTTTCTGGGTTAACTTTAATGTATCCGTGATTTGTGCCTTGTGTATTAGATCTTTAGAAGTGCTCACGTTCTTAAAACCTTTTCTTTCCCTCAGGCAAAGAATATATAGATTTTACGTTAACTCTCCAAGAAAAGGTTGTATTCCCCTATTCATCATTTCCTAGTTTGCTCTCTTCACTCTGACTTAGTATGCTCCATACAGTATGCTTTTCATTGATAGCTGGTTCTGTATACCTGACTCCAGTAATCCTTCAAACTCTCTTCAGCAGTAAAGATCAGACAGATAGCACCATTAATTCTCAGTCAAGGACGTTATTTTGCTCATTAGATATTTTTATCAGGGCTCCTTGATCCAAAGCAATACTTCTCAACTGACAGCACATTACAGCTTAACAGTTCAAAAGGTATTAAATAAATATATTTAATAGAAGTCTAAACCTAATGACATTATCTTTACACATTTTCAAAAGAAACTGAGTATGTCCTCAAATATATATGGAAAGGGAAAGAAAGAAAGGGGGTGAGATGTGTGTGTGTGTGTGTATATGTGTTTGATTTTATCAGGCATCAGCATACATTCTCCTAAGAACGAAGAAAAACATCATGACTTTGCTTGATAATGCAACATCAGGCTATAACCTCAAAGAGTATTTCAGAAACCTTAATTCCCCAGAGCTGAAAAAAGGAACAGTTTCATTTACTAATCTCTGACTTTAAAGCGCATAGCTAAGGATCAGTGAAATATAGATAGTTTGAGCTGCTGAACACTACTTCATTCACAATATGAGTAGCTCATTTCAAACTAAACTATAACTACAGTTATGAGAACATCTGTTTAAAAATATAGCGAACATGTTGTGATGATCAGATTTGGCCCACGAAAATAAAATGAAATTCCTCTGAAAGGTGGGAAGCACAGTAGAGCTGTGACCAGTATTGTAAATTTATCGCTCCAGATTTTTTGGGTAAATGCCTTGGTCTAGTCCCTGTTTGTGTGGATTTAATACATTTTCTCCAGGTATAATGGCTCTCCTCTGCACTTTCCAAAGACACATGTGTTAGGTTCAGTACTGGCTCAAAATTGGCTCTGTGTAAGTGAATGTGCAATGAGATGGTTTTGTTCCTGCTTTGCATTCATAATTCAAGAGTCGGTTCTACCGATGTCTGAAAACAGTAATCAAATATTTATTATTTTTCATGAAGTAAATAGTATGAATGTATTTTACATGAACATCATAACACAACGTAATGTTTAATGATGAATGCATTTTAAATAAAGAGGGTAGGTGGATGTTTTCCGTGCACCTTGTATACTGCTGAGTCTTTTGCCATGTAAACCGAATTAAAGTGGTCTGTGAATTAATCACTAGGGATGCTATCAAACACAACTTGGCATGGATTATGACATGTCTGCTAAAAGTATCATTATAGTTGTCTAATTGCAATCAAAGATTAAAGAACAGGGTAGAAATGCAAAATACGTAAAATAATGCTGTTCTAGTAAAATAAGTGCATCAAACACAGTTGGGCAGTTAGTTACCTCTATTGTCGCATTGTCTAAAAGTGTTGGATTTGGGCCCTTTTTGTAAGGAGTTTACTCGTTCTACTCATGTACTTCAGGTAATCCTGAAATCCCAAATATGTGCACATTAAGATGATTGGTGATACTAAACAGGCACAGTATTTTCTTACTTCTTGTATGATTCATGTTTTTCGTATTATTTGTATATTTTTTATTCGTTTATATTATTTATGTTATTTTATAAAGTGGCACGGTGGGTAGTGCTGCTGCCTAACAGTGAGAAGACCTGGGTTCGCTTCCCGGGTCCTCCCTGTGTGGAGTTTGCATGTTCTCCCTGTGTCTGCGTGGGTTTCCTCCAGGTGCTCCGGTTTCCTCCCACAGTCCAAGGACATGCAGGTTAGGTGCATTGGTAATCCTAAATTGTCCCTGGTGTGGATGTGTGTGCCCTGCGGTGGGCTGGCACCCTGCCTGGGGTTTGTTTCCTGCCTTGTGCCCTGTGTTGGCTGGGATTGGCTCCAGCAGACCCCCGTAACCCTGTAGTTAGGATATAGCGGGTTGGATAATGGATGGATGTTATTTTATTTTTATATTTTACTACGTATGTGTTTTTTAGTTTAGATTTAAACTAAATATATTTCTATATTGAGTCTGATGGTGCATGGATACGCTCCAGCTCCATATAAACATATAACGGAATAAGTAGGTTAAGAAAATGGATGTGTAAAGACTAAACTAAACTGAAACTTCCAACCACATTTGAACATTGATCATCCAGTATAAAATTAGGAAACAATTGAAGTGTTTCAATAAAAAAAATATGTATAACATTACATATATTTAAATAGGTAACACATTAAAACTCTGTACTGTGCAGATATATGACTACTAAAGACATGTAAGAAAAACATAATTGCGAAAAAGTGGACTCTACATATATATAAAACTAGCCGACGCCTGCCGTAGCATATGGAAAACGGTGAGAAAGGAATTCAGAAATCAAGAAGAAAGTAATACTTCTTGAAACACGCAGTTGTGAATAGGTGTTTTGCTGGAGACGACAGATAATGAGTCGAAAGGCTTTTCTCGATGCCTATTCCTCCTCTTCCAAACTCTTCCCCATGCTGGCTGGCTGCGGCCTCCTATACACCCCACGCCACTTTTCTCAATTCCTATTCCTCCTTCGGACTACCACGTTCCCTGCTCCTCTCTAATGACCCCATTGGTGTCACGTCACTGCTGAAGTGAAAGGTCACGCGGTCAGGCTAGATATATATATTTCTCTTCTGGTTCGTCCTGATCCCTCTTCAAACCCAGTGCCCCCCACGTGCAACCCACACAGCATTTCTCGATTCCTATTCCTCCTCTTCCAGACCCTTCCCCACCTGGTTCGTCCTGCTTCATCTTCAAACCCGGTCCCCTTCACACACAGCCCACACGGCATTTCTTGATTCCTATTCCTCCTCTTCCAAGCCCTTTCCCACGCTGGCTGCGGCCTCCCATACACCTCCATGCCGCTTTTCTCGATTCCTATTCCTGCTTCGGACTACTGCGTTCCCCGCTCCTCTCTCATGACCCCATTGCTGCGGCCTCCCATACACCCCCACGCTGCTTTTGTCGATTTCTATTCCTTCTTTCGTACTACCGCGTTCCCTGCTCCTCTCTCATGACCCCATTGGTGTCATGTCACCGCTGAAGTGAAAGGTCACGCGTTCAGGCTAGATATAGGGCCGTGACGTGACCATGTTTGAAGAGGAAGCAGGACGAACCAGAAGAGAAATATATATAAGAGATTTAATTTCTGTCTGTCTCTCTCTTAGAGCATCACACAAAAACCACCATACCTGTTTCTACAAAACTTTGGATTTCTTTGTGGTACATTATAACTTAGAGTTTCAACATGTAAATATCTAGAAAGAAATAAAAACTGTGACAACCTCACTAAAAGCTGCCATTTTCCTAGGACCTTTGTACTTTTAACCTCAACATCTCCAGAACACAACATGATTTTCAATGTGATTTTTGCTTGAAAATAATTAAAAGCAATTGCACAACAAAACAATATGAATTTCAGGTGTTTATAATAACCACAATAATTATTAAGAAATGTTATAATTTTTAAGTGTGTTAGAAAAGAAAAAGATTTTTACGTTTGACGTACTATAACTCTTTAATGCTTGATTGTATAAAAAATCCATTCCCTCTTTTCTGAATATGTATTATCACACAAATGTGCATGAAAGACACCTAAAGGGCTCTAAGCAAGGTAATTCCATGCCGGGCCAGGGGGTGGCAGAGTACACTAATCCTTTCTCTTTTATCCCTGACTGGGCCTAATGACACCACTTTCAGTTCCAGACCCAATGACATCACTTCCGGTTCTGGGCCCGATGACGTCATTTCCTCTGACTGACTTTAAAAAATGCAATATTACTTCTGCCTATCAGTACTGTGTTGGTCGCTTGTCTGTAAAGATTCACTGCTCATATTTTTGTTTTTTATACGGGGTAGCTCCCACAAACCTTTTTGTGTTGTCAAGGTGTTTCTTTACATAGTATTTAATGATGAATAAAAAAGTCATATCCAATTTTATGTCTCAGGCAAATAATAAATGAGCAAATGACCTATTTGTGACGAGATCATGCTTGAGCTGGAGTAACAAAAGTAATTTGAGATGATGGGAGTGGGGCAAACACTTTCTGGGGATCTGCCAGGAGTGCTGCACAATAAGGAGGAGGGTGTGTGTGCTACTCGACCTTATGTGTCTCTCAGCAATCGAGTTGCACTTCACAACTGTGGTTCATTGTACATGCTCTATAACATTATTGTAGTATTATTACTAAACAATTGAGATAATTATTATTAATTGTTCTTTCTGCAAAATTAATTTATTTTCTATATTTTTCACAGAAAAAAATTTGCAAGGGTTTAATAAGCTCATAAGTACTAGATGCTAATAATAACGTAAAATATGTCTTTCTGCTGTTATATGCTGTCATTAAGTGTCAGTTGTGCTTTTTATTTATTTTACACATGTATTGTACATTTTAGCACTCAAAACAGGGTAGAACAGCTAGTACACATTTAAGATACTAAAATAGTATTATTTTACTATTTTACCAAATTGTCAGTCTCCTCACTCTTTATTGATTAACCAAAGTTTATGACCATTGGGAAGGATTGGGAACATTGTCTAACTAGTTATTCTAAAGCCTTGTCTGTTGGCTTTGTTCCTGTTTCATTGACAGCATCAGTTGCTTCTAAACTGTTGGAGAATCGCATGATCACCTTTATTCTTACTCATAAGTTAAAACCTGAAATATTTGCGCTGCTTCACTTTGTGCAGCTGTTCTCCCCCCTCGCAGCAGATAGCAAACCATATAATTCTATTAGAAGGCAATAACCTCAGATTTCAAAGTGCATCTTTTCATCCCACATGTATTACCTGAATTACAGTGATTCTTTACTTGCAATTTTTTTGTTGTGGAAAATATTAATCCAAGTTCATATAACAGGTTCTAGCAATACATACCATGTACATAATAATAGGTTTTGTTACTTTAACATAATTATTATACTATTTTTGTTAATTTTTTAAAAATTCTATCTATGTTGATGTTTGTTTTGTATGATGTGCCCATTTCTTTCAGTACTTGGGCCCTGTCAGACCACCATCATAAACTCTTACATATCTTTCTGTAAACATTAAACATTATCTCTTATCTACTGTTAAAATAAACTTCTAAAAAATTATCAGAACATAAAACCCACCTTACAGCTGATGCTGGTAGGAATGATCCTGGTTGCTCTGTTTTGTATAAATTTAGAAAATGGAGGAAATGTGTGCTATGGCATTTTTCCCTAGTACAGTTGGTATAAAATGGCATAATTGTTAGCATTGCTGGGACTGAAACCCATGCCCAGTCACTGTCTATATTGGAGTTTACACATTCTCCTTGTACCTGTTTGGATTGTTCTCTAGGTACTTTGATTTCTTCCTACATCCCAAAAATATGTGTGTTTGATTAGCTGGTGATTATATCCTGGTAATGTGTGAGTGATAAATGCTGCCGGGGAAGGCTCAGGATCTCCACAGCTGTGAACAGGATTAAGTTAACAATATATAATGTTACGATAAAATTACAATGTCTTATGGCCAGGCAATTTAATTTATGAAATACATGAGGTCTATTTGCTGAATGCAGGGTGAGTGTAGTGCTGTGGAGTATATCTTTTTCTTGACTGCTCAAATTCCCCCTCCCTTATCTTATTTGATTGGGTCCAACAGGACAGAACACTTATTCTGAATGTATACGGAGGGCTGGGAGAAGAAAGTCTAAGTGAGTGTTTCACCTACATTTGTGTGACAGTGCATATCCGATTCAAAGCAGTTGAATGCGAGATGGGTTGAACTTTACAAGCTAGTAAATGTTAGACATCAATATCAACAGACAAATCTCTCTATTATAAAAAGAAATCTTGGGAAGAGAGATGAGAAGTGATATTCTCGGAGAGACACTTTAAAGTCCCGCAAGACGAGAGATCGCATTAGCGCAAACAAATGGAAATTATTACTTGGTGAAATAACAGAACAGCGAAAAGAGATCAAATATATTTTTCAAATTGAAACTTTAAGTTGGAGACATGTAGATTGTCTAATTCATGTTGCAGTCAGGGAAAAGTAGGATTTCTTCCCAATGAAGAGGCGTATCCGCAAGAATTAAAAGATGAGATTGTTGTTGTCCCCGGATCGTCTCGCAGGGACTTTTAACATGAGATTCTTTCAAGTCACACCATACTTTCAACCATTTTCAAATAAGATCACAGACATCTAACTTCTCAGTCGTGTAAAGGCTTTTATCAGACACGTGTCCTGTGCTTTCAGCTCTTATAAATACTTTCTAGATGACACGTCAGCGGCCATGATATCCAGCAACCTCAAGGGGATCCCGCAAATCCTCAGAATGTCCCACAGGGCAGCTCGATCAACTGAGTTGAACGCTTTGCAAAAATCGACAAAGGTTGCAAGGAAACTCTGCCGATATTTGCATTTGCGCTCTATGAGAACCCTCAGTGCCAGGATGTGGTTGATGGTAGACCTCTTAGGCGCAAAACCAGACTGCTTCAGTCTCTGGTAGGTGAGCAAATGATCATGGATTCTATTGAGGATGACCCTAGCAAGGACCTTACCGGCACCGTGAGCAGTGTTATCCCCCTGTAGTTGCTACAATCCAGGCGATCACCCTTCCCTTTCCAGATAGGGACGACAAGTCCCATTTTTCAGTCAGTTGGGATGATGCCAGTCTCCCAAATGGAAGCAAAGATTGCTTGCAATGCCTTACCACCAGCCTGGAGAAGTTCACCCCAGATACCACAGATCCCTGCAGCCTTTCCCCCCCTCAAATGGTTCACAAGTGAGATTGAGTGGTGCAGAGCTAATTGGAGGATCAGCCTCAAGAACTGTGGACCCAGAGATATCCAACGTCCAAGCCGGAGGATCAGCTTTGAACAACTGCTCAAAGTAGCCAGCCCAGCGGGTCACAACTGCAGTGTCATCCGTAAGGACCGTTCCATCAGCTGCCCTGACTGCGACTCTCCGAAGACAGATTCAGATGTGCATAATGCTTTGATTCCTCTGTAAGCAGGACGAGGCTTGCTAGACCACAGATGGTGTGTCACTTGCTCACCGATTCCTCTAACAAACGCCTCTTTATCTGCCCTCAGAGCCCTCACAACTGTCCTTCTCAGTTCCCGGTACAGACCAGAATTGCCATTGAGCCGTGCGCTGCAACTCCTCTCAATGATATCCAGGGAACCCTGCGAGATGAAACACCTCCTTCTGGGAACACCGGTAACACCAACACAACCCTCAGCAACCTTCAGGGTCTTGTCACGGAAGGTCTCCCACATCACATTAGGATCGGCAGTCATACCCAAATCTGAAAGTTCCTCACACAAACTGCATGCAAACACATTAGAAACAGCCTGGTCTTGGAGTCTGGCCAAGTCCAGACTTATTTTCCCAGTGGTAACCTACTGGACCTAAGCTGGATCCTAAGAGTAGCAACAACAAGTCTGTGGTCAGAATTCACAAACTGGGTACTTCTGTAGACCTTGCAGTTTTGCAAGAGCCTCCAGCATCTGCCCACAAAGATGTGATCGATCTCCTTCACGGCACCACCAGTATTGGAGTACCAAGTCCAACGATGTGGTTCAGGGCGCTGGAACCAGGATCCAGCGATTCGCAGCCCCTGACATTTTTCAAAGTCAAGGAACATGGAGCCACATTCACCACGGTCACCAGACCCATGGGGACTGAGACAATTCTCATAGCCAGCCCTGTCAGTGCCAGTGACTGCATTGAAGTCACCCATGACCAGAGGAGTGTCACCTCGTGGGCACCCATCAACCACCGAGTGAAACTGTGAATAAAATGTCTCCCTTGCCGAGACATCACTCACCGTGATCAGAGCATACACTGAGACAACAGACAAGGCACCCAGAGAGTGCAGTAATCTGAGTCTCATAATACGCTCGTTGAAAGGAGTGACATCGGACACCATCGGAGGAAGCCAGTCTGGTACAGCAACAGCTACTCCCTGAGTATGGCAGCCATCAGACCGATCAGACCAATAAAAGGTGTATTCACCTACTGAGATCTGGCCAGTCCCCGGTCTGCGCACCTCAGAGAATGCCACCACTGAAATGCAGAATTTATGCAGCTCCTCCGACAGCAGAGGAAGATTATCATCTTGCCGGAGAGACAAGACGTTCCATGCACCACCTGTATGGGCCACCTCAAATTGGGACCCAAGTGCTGCCGTGCAGCGGGTGACGCCTCAGCACCACACCAGCTCCGATACCCAACAGACCTGACCCTATTAGCCCTCCAACAGTTTCGTCTCTTCCGGGGATGGTGCTCCCAAGGGCTTTCCCCCATCCCCTTCATGATGCGAGCAGCCTTCCTATGGGCGGCTGCAGCAGAGCTACTCTCGCGGAGAGCAAAAAGGAGTCCTTATTGTAGTCTCGGAGCTTTGTGAAGTTTTTTTACGGTGGATGCAGTGCCAATCCTGCCACCAACCCCCACGATTTCCCTGCAAGTTGGAGGACTGCTTTCAGGGCCGGATGCAGTTTAACGTCGTACCCAGGACCCATGTGCATGAAGCAATTTATTTCACAAAAAGGAAAAAAATTGTCATTTATTTTTTGCTATAAACGGTATATCACTCTCCCACATTCCTCCTGTGCACAGTTAAAATGGTCCCTGTAAAGTTGCTTGAGATGCTCACATGCTTGACAATATGTATGAAACTGAAGAATGCACATATGGAAGTGCCACACACGCTACAAAAAACTGAGTGGCAAAGAATTTAATTTCATCGTCAGCTCATCAGTCATGTTAGTCAATGCATCAGGCTTCGATCCATCTGCCTCAGTTTGTCAGTGCAGACAATCCAGTACTGGGATGAATTAGAAATTGTTGGAAATTTTATAGCAACTTCTAGTTGGATACACAGCAGAACTGCAAACTATAGCAAAAAACCTGCAATATCAATAAAAATTTAACTGTGGAAGTAAATGAAATGAAATAAATATCATATTATGCATGTCTCTTAGTTCCTTAAATCAATCAACACATTTAATGACAAATCATGCTGTTTTTGTACAATACTATGTAAAGTAATAAATAACTCAAATGGTTTTGCTGACTTCTGAAAGATGATCTACATGCTTTGTTACTATGAGGCATACATTATCAAGAATAAGATAACAAACAATTGCAATAACCTCAACAGCTATTAATGAATTTGGGTAGTGCATATCCTATTAGCTGTGGTGGGCTGGCACCCTGCCCGGGGTTTGTTTCCTGCCTTACGCACTGTGTTGGCTGGGATTAGCTCCAGCAGACCCCGTGACCCTGTAGTTAGGATATAGCGGGTTGGATAATAGGTGGATGGATGGATATCCTATTAGCAGGTTAATTGAAGCCATCTTAGCTTACCCATTTATTAATCTATACATTTCCAGAATTTCTTAACCCAAGTTCAGGATTGTGGGATGGTGGAGCGTAACAAGAAGCAACCCATACAGGGTGAAATGTTAGCAGAGTGGAATTTAATACTTCATTTTATTTAGTTTTTGGACTATTCATACAATAATTCAAAGGTATCAAGTAAAATCTAATTAAGTATATCAAACATTCTAGAAGAACTATTAAGCAATCTTCTCCTAACTCATGTTTCAACAGAGAAGTAAGATTCTTATCAAGCTTTTGAAAACAGTATTTGATAAGGAATTATGCTTATAAAATGGAATTGAGTTATTTCTCAATACAAACTTCAGCCAAATCTGTCATGAAAGAAAGATCTTTTTATTAACACAGACACTTCATAACATATTTTTAACACATACTATTTACTTAAGTCTTCTGTGAGTCATTTTCTTTTATTTCAGCAAATCCCTTTTATTATTACTATATCAAATGTCTTTTAACTGATTCTTGATGTTTACATTTACTTTATCCAATGATTCAGCATACTACTAGTAGACAAAGACTAGCAGAAATTTAAAAACTTGCAGCCATGTTTGAAAAAGAGTAGTGTAGCTTAAAATGGAAAATGGCATAAACCATTGCAGTATTTTCATAAATAAAATATTGAAAATGATTTAATTTTAAAAAGATAGCGCACTAAAAATCAATATTTGGCTAATATATTTTTACTATAATATTTAAAAAATAGAACACACACTACATGTAAATATATTATAATTTTACACACACACGTATGCACACGCACACATTTTATACATAAACATGGAAGTGTGTGTGTGTCTGTCTGTCCGGCCTGGAAGTGTGAGGTGGCCCAGAAGTGCGAGGCTACAGCATGAAGCTCAAAGAGCCGGCAAGGCAGCCCCAAATTAATGAGTAGGAAGAAGCAAGAAGTGTGAGGCTACATCATAAAGCTGAAAGAAAGCGGTTCCATCGCCAAAGTGAAACTGCCGTTGAAAGACAAACTCGCTTAGCCGCTAATACACAAACGAGGCAAGCACATCCTCAAAACAAAACCTTTGAGGAGAGAGAAACTCGCTTAGCCACTGATAGACAACCCTCTAGTGTGTATGCCCACATAAGAAAACCGCCGATTCTGCATTTCAATTTTTTTTCTGATGATTTCAATAGTTTCTAGAAGCTTTTTACAGCATGGTCTTACACAGCTAGTATATATATAAAGTAGGATGGGTGTTATGTGCTCACTTGTGCAGGTTCATGTAAGGACTCTTGGGATTAGAAGGGACACCTGCCAGTCGGGAGTTACAATAATCCAAGCGGGATCTGCTAAAAGCAATGGACAAGTTTCTCAGCATTAGAAAAGGAAAGGAATGAGCGAAAACATAGTATGTTATGGAGGTCAAAAGTTTCTTAATGTGGTTTATGTGTGTAGTGTAAGAAAGGGAAGAATCAAAAATGACAGCAAGATTCCTTGTATTAGAAGAAGGTCTAATGAGATCACTGTCAAGAGTGACTGAAAAGGAGCCCATTTCCTTAGGTTGTGCTTTAGTGCCAATTTGCAGGAATTCAGTTTTGTTGTAATTTCAGTTTTAAAGAGTTATGCTCCATCCAGGTTTTAATTTCATTGAGGCAAGTTGTGAGCTGAGAAAGTACTGATGAAGTTCTGCTTTTAGCATTGAAATAGAGTTGACTATCATCTGCATAAAAATGATAACCCAGTTCATAGCTACAAATAATATGACCATGGGGAAGCATATAGATATAGAAAAGGAGAGGGCTGTGGACAGAGCCCTGAGGAACTTCTTGTGTGACTGGCATTGAACTGGACCTGCTGCTGCCAAGACAAACAAACTCTTGCCTATCAGTCAGATAGGACTCTAACCAATGGAGGGCTGTGCCAAATGTACCCAGAATGTTGTCCATTCTGGACAGTAGAATGCTGTCAGACAGTGTCAAAAGCTGCACTAAGATTTAACAGAATTAATATGCTGGTTTGTCCAGAGTCTGCTGCCATAAGCAAATCATTGGTTACCTGAAGCTCTGCTGTACTCTGAAACCAGACTGAAAGGGTTCCATCAAATTATTAGAAGTTAAGTAATAAGTTGAGTTGGGAGGCTACATCACACTCAAAAATCTTTGACAGAAAAACTAAGTGAGAAATAGGCTGAAAATTCAAGACCAGACTATTTTAAAATTGGGATTACAGAAGTGATTTTAAAAGTAGCTGGCACAAAGTTGGCGTCAAAGGATGTATTTATTATTGTAGTGATATTCAGGATTATGGCATGAAGGCAGGATTTAAGAAGTGTGGTGGGGATATCCAGTACACAAGTAGTTGGACTCATCTTAGAAAGCAGGTCATTAACAAATGCAGATGTGACTGGTGAAAATTTAGAGTTGGATGTAGTGGGAAGACAGGGAAAGATATAAATGGATGGTGGATTTATGTTGAATTATTTAGTGGAAGAATTTTTCACAGACTACAGTAGAGGTGGTAATTGGGCTAGATGCAGGTTGAAGTAGTTTATTAACTACAGAGAACAAAATCCTTGGATTTCACATTATTCTTTATATTACACTTTATATTATTTTGCCATAATGCATGCTCTTGACTGTAGTTAGTGTATCCATGTAAGCCCTTTGCTGGTCAGAGAAAGCCTTAATATGCACAGTGAGGCCAGTCTTATGTGACATACTCTCAAGGCGTTGGACAGCTGCTTTCATAGGTCATAATTCTGAAATATACCATGGAGCTGAAAGCTTAAATAAAACCTCCTTATGTTTTAAAGCAGGTGTTTTATATACTACTGAATGAAGGTCTGAGTTATAGTAGTCAACAAGACTATTTAGCATTGATAGAATAGGGGAAGACAGAAATGGATCTGGCATGGATATTGGGACAGATATTTTTAAGGTTTCTTTAAGAAATGTAATTTTACAGGTAAGAGGAGGGGGAGATAATGAGACTGAAGAGTACTGCTTTATGGTCAGAAACGCCCAAACCAGACGTGCAGATCAGGTCCAATATATGACCACCAGAGTGGGTAGGAAAATCAACATGTTGCATCAAGTCAAAAACAGTCCAGTAAGGACAGGAATTCATTCTTCAATTTACATGTAGGAATGTCAATATGGATATTCAAATCGCTAAGAAGAATGACTCTCTGGGAAAGGAAACTTAAGTGGGTTAAAAGTTCAGTCAGATCAGGTAAGAGATGCCCATTGTATATTGGGAACAATAGACAACAATAAGTAAGACAGAACCAAATTTCATTACTAGTTTAAGAGCCAGACACTTGAAAGACAATGGACAGTTAATTGGGATTCTTTTGATGTTTAACTCCAATCTAGAAATTACTGGGACCCCTAAACCTTCTCTTGAGCTACAAGCCTCTGAGAAGTAAACATATCCAGATAGTGTCACCTTTGTGCGTGGTGTGAAGTTGATCGGTTTTTGCCAAGTTTCTGTTAAGCATATCACATCAAGGTTGGAATCTATAATGAATTCTGGTAGCACTGATGTTTTAGCATTAAAATATTTTGAGTTAAACAATGCAACATTACCTGATGATTCCCTTGTTCTCTGATGGATAGTCCATTTCCCTTTGTCTCAGCAGGGAAACCTCTATATTTTAATCGCCATACATTATTTCTGAATTTTGAATCCCACCACTGACACTGTGGCTCTCAGCAAGTCACTTCACCTGCCTGTGCACCAATTAGAAAAATAACAAAAAGAAATGTAACCAAATGTATCTCAAATGTTGCAAGTCACTTTGGATAAAAGTGTCGGATAAATAAATATAATAATTGAGTATTATTGTCCATTTTCCCAATAAAGGGCCACATTATTAAATCAGTGAATCTTTCTTCCCCAATAGCTATGCCAACATCTCTTCTGTGATCTTTGCAGTGTCAATGGAAGCTCTGATTGGGGCTCTTGAGAAACTAAGTGAAAAGTCTGAGTGTCTGGCCTTGCGAGTGTCCTGGATAAAAACCAAGATCCAGGCCTTTAATGACTTCTTGGGCACAGCCATCAGTAATGTGTCTGTTTGCAGAGAGAATGTCAACCTGGATGAGAGGTTTACTTACCTTGGCATTGTCATTCACGTCTCTGGTGACTCTTCCCATGAAGTCAATAAACGGATTAGGGAAGCATGGGGGGTGGGTGTCATGAGGTTGTTGGAAAGGGATGTGTGGCTCTCCTGATATCTCTGCAAAAGAATGAAGGTACTGGTGCTTCCTGTTTTGCAATATAGTTGAGAGACATGGACAGTATCAGGTGTCCTGAGACGTAGACTGGACACCTGCGGTACTGTGTCTCTTTTAAGAATCCTTGAGTACCATTGCTCATGGAGTCCCAAATGAGGCACATTACCTGTATTGTTAGGGAGCGTCATTTACTGCACTACAGCCATGTGACACGATTCCCACTGGGTGATCCGGCTCGCAGGATCCTTATTGCTGAGGACCTGAGCAGCTGGACCAGTCCAAGGGGATGCCCATGTAACACCTGGCTGCGACAAATACAGTAGATGGTCATTTCCGGAGGGTGGAACTGGACCATGTGTCTGCCTGGGGGGTTTGCCAACTGGGATCCTGAGCTGTTTCGTCATGTGGTGGGTGCAGCAACAAGCTCTACCACGGCATACCCCCCAACCTGGCCTGACCTGATTATTAAATAATAAGGAAATTAGTGGGTATTCTAATAGTACTAATATTACCCTTATTATGAATAGTAATAAAATATAGGTGGATGGAAATGCAGAAGGTAGTTTTGCTGCTTTTGGTTTTTTGACACCCAAGGAATTTGTACAAGGACATTTAAAGACAAAAAGGTAAACAATTAAAAGGAATGCTCTTCTCCACTTTAACTCTGTACACAGTCCCTTGTTCCTAAACATTTGCTTATGTGATATCAGAACTGATATATAATTGTACTGTGACTATGTCACACAATAAAAATGTATATAACAGGGCTGGGAGGACAAGTAAATTATCCAATAAACATAAGCTGTGAGGCCTGAAGGGGGCACACCAGCTCCCCAATCCCAACACAGACAGACACAAGCACAAGTTCAGCAAAATGCACAGGCTTTTATTTTTCTGTGGGGAAACTCTTCCCTAAGTGTTTCCCATTACGAAAGCACAGGACAGCAAATAGCACATTGATAAGCTCTTTTTCTCCTTCTTTTTCTCTTTCTAAATCTCTGCTTCCACTCCCCCTGCAGGTTTCATCTCCTTCCTCCTGACTCTGGCTCTTGGAATGAAGGCAGCGGGTTTCTTTTATGCTACACCCAGAAGTACCTCCAGTGTCCCTTAAGCATGTGGTGATTTGGGAACCTGACCAAGATGAAGTCCCCTGTCCCTGCAGCACCCACTGGAGGCACCCCAGAACTGAACAAGCTCCAAGTCTCAGCTGCCAGGGTGCTGTAGCAACTCAGGGGGGCTGCCATCTAGCGATCCGGGGAAGATAATGCTCTGTGCACACTCTCTCCCCCAGTCTTTCCATCACCAAGACATCTTGGCCAGGTAAAGGCACTGGACGTCTGCCACAGCTGATATTACAATTTCAAAATAATAAAAAATAAATATTATGTGCATCAAAGTTATACTGCCAAAACTTAAAAAGCTAATAATTATAACTCAATATAAACATAACATTCCCAGGTCTTCTTTCTACTGTGAAATACAAACAGAAATAAACAACCCATTGAACCTCTTTTAAGGCATCTTCTGAAACCTCTTTCAAACATCAAGGAAAAGAAGACCAATGATGGCAACAGTATTTCAATGAGGCTAAAAGCCTATGCCCATAGAATGAAGCAGGAAACAGGCTCCATTCTATTGCCAGGCACATTTATCCCTGCATGATATCACCTTTATTCACTGCATTCACCTTATTCACCCACACAGTGTTAATATTACTGAAACCAAAATAAAGGTAACAAGGGGAAATTATTTTTTTTAAGCTAGCATTCACAATAACACTGTGAGTAAGGTGGGACGAAATACCCCTTTAATACATATACAGTACATGTCTTTGTACTAACATGAAGAAAATCCAGTTGGTCGTGTGGAGAACGTTCGGAGTCCACAAAAATAAAGACTGTGCTCAGGATTTGAATGCAGCAGTTCTAACCAATGTGTTTTACAATTTCCTTAATTGTTTTGTAATTAAATTGCAACTTTTTAAGTAAAACACAGAAAGTAATACTTTCATTGGGCTTTAAGCAGCTAATTGCACCACACTATGTTAATATATTATCGCCATAAGGATAAGTTCTTAACCAGAAAAAAGCTGGTTAGTTACACGATTCCTTATTAATATTGGTAAAAAGTGTTATTAAATTAGCACATTGTTTAAAGTAATAGTCACAATTGAATAACATTATTGCTGTTGTTATTTTCTTCTGCCAAAATGTACATTTCTTTGGAATAAATTGTAACTAATGCGCATCACATTCATAAGCTATGCTAGAAGAAGTGTTGGTGAGGCCAGCAAGGGGTGCTTACCTGCAGTCTGAATGTGGATCCCAATGCCCCAGTGCAGTTAAGGGGACACTGTGCTGTAAAAATGGTGCTGTCCCTTGGATGAGATGTAAAATCAAGGTCCTGACTCTCTGTGGCCATAAAAGATCCCTGGGTATCCTTTGTAAAGAATAGGGTGTATCCTGATGTCCAGGCTAAATTGCCCACCACAGCCTAATCATTCTGGCCCCCTAACCATACTGTCTCTAACTGGCTATCTCTCTCACCACTTCACCACCTGACAGCTAATGCGTGGTGAGTGTACTGGTACAAAAATGGCTGCCATGGCATCATCCAGGTGAATGCTACACGTTAGTGGTGGTTGAAGTAGCTCCACACTCTCTGAAACACTTAGAAGTTAAGAAAGAGCTATATAAATGTAAGGAAATATTATTATTATTATTATTATTATTATTAAAAGAAAAATTATTGTTACAGAGTAAGTGATTTGAAAGCAGGTGTTTTCTGGCTGCAGTTCATATGCTCTGCACACAAATTCAAGTTTCCATTGCTACATCTGATTGAATTAAAAGCTTGTATGGTCAGTCATTTTCTAACCCACTTATTCCTGAACGGGGCCATAGGGGGTGTTGAAGCCTTTCCCAACTATCATAGGGTACAAGGCAGGAACACTGCACTGGACAGGGCATGAGTCCATAGCAGGACAAACACACACATCTTAACCACACCCTGGGGCCAATTTAGTATTACCAATGCACCTAAGCTACATATCTTTGGACCATGAAATGAAACCAGAGCACCAGGAGGAATCCCATGCAGACACTGGAAGAACATATAGACTTCTCACAGAGAGGACCCAAGACGTGAACACAGGTCTTCTTATTGTGAGGAAGCAGTGCTACCACTGCACCACCCCTGTGCACTCCCATTACTGCAAATGTAGGAACCAGTGTTTTCTTGGGCAGCATGAAGTGTAGCTCAACATAACACAGTGTGCCTCACACATGTTGAATCATTACATTTGTTTCTGACTTATAAATAATGTCAAACACAAAAAGTTTAATACAATAAAGGTGAACCATGGACAAGAAAGTGGATCAATAACATGAAAAAGTAAAATGAATTGTCTCTAGAATGGAAAGTTCTTTTTTATTATATGGTATATGAAGCTCTCTCTAAGGAGGTAGATTCAACAAGCAACAACAATACTATTCCTATCAAGTACCAACCTCCTTGTTCTACACAGGACGCTTATATGTGCAAGACCTATGTAGGAGAAAATGACTACCATCGACAATCCCAAATGCTTTTTATTTATTTTAAATGATCTGCCCATATCTTATGTTAAGATTGAGGCGTATATGTTGCTATCTTGGCCATCCTTTTTCTAGTATAGCACACCAGGCTATACTATATGCAGTATTTCCTATGACCAGATTGATGATTATGATTTCTTGAAACAGAAACGGTTTGTTCAAATTTCTTTGAGTTTTGTGCCTTAAAGAAGCATGCTTTGTGGCTGACAGACTGATCCTCAGCATCCTGTCAGAGCTAAGGCTCAAGATCTTGTGAATTTTAGATCTGGGGGGTTTGACCCCATTGAACCAAATTTGCAGGAATTTACCACCGACATAAAACTGAATAGGATAAGTGATGAACTTCACAAAGAAATGCTCAGAGATGATGTTCACTCTGTTATTGACTTAGTATGAATGTTAAAGGGAGCACAGGTCATTTAGAAGGAGAAGAATTATTCTGGGGTGGAGCCGAGTGCTGAATTTCCTCATTGAGCTTGTTCAGCTTGGCATGTTGGAACTTATATTCATCAAGAACTGAAAGAAGAAGCTTGTGAAAATAGTTCTATGAAGGGTCATAGAGTTCTTTTGTAGGGATACTGCGAAAACAGATACATTGGTACTAAGTCAATACCATAATTCCAAAAATATAATGGTACCAGCTTTTCTTTTTTCTTACTAAAAATTAACAGAATAGGTAATACTGAGTGAGTGTCACTTCTGAGCTCATGCATGACAACAAGTAGACAGATTAGTTCAAATGACACAATCACAAGCGAGAAAAACATGAGTAAAAACCACATATGAAAATAGAGTGTTGATGATATAGCACTGTATTAACACACGTCGAAAAAAAAAACAGTAGGTACATCTGGAAATGCTTTGAGTCTGAGGCAGGGAAATTTCAGCACGTGAATGCAGTAATTCTTTTATTAAAAAAAATAAAAAATTGATCATTAGAAAGGCAAAACACACACACACACACACAGAGGCTTTCATTATTGTCACTTTTATCTCTTTTTGAATTGTGACCACAGGGGGGCACCAGAAAGTCCCAAACAACAGATCCGGTAATAAAGCACATGTTGATAGATATGATGTGGTTAAATAAAGAATATTTATCCTCACAAAGCACCTTTAAACAATCCTCTCTCCAAAAAATCAGCCACAATAACAGATAAACCAACACAAATCACACAATTCTTTCTCCTTGTCACCTCCTCTGAGTGTTGCCCGTTATATCCCAACTTTGAGTAAGTTCCTTTTTAAACCAGACCTGAGAATTCCTGGGAGCACTTCCTGGCCATGAAGAAAGTAGGCAGGTCCTCCCCTGACAGCACCCTCTATTGGCATGTAGGGAGCCCCACATGGCTGCATTTTCAAACTCCATCTCCCAAGCACCCCTGTGGTTGTCCTGACTGGGTTGCTGCATGAGGACAACTGCCACCTGGCGTATACTCTTGGCTTCCACTGATCCATTTATTAAATCATACCAACTGGGTACAAAAGTATTATCTTGTCCTGCCCGTCATTTTGTCTACGTCATTGCACTGGCATCCCGGGTAATAGAACATCTTGCAGTCCGGCCAGGATGCATATTCTCCTCTTACAGAAGTTAGTTAGAAATAGATTTGTGCCTGCTTTAAGAGTATAGTGATGAGACTGATCAGTTGTGAGTTGTAATCATTTAATTTGTTTAGTAAAAATTTCTAACAGTAGATGAAATGATGGCATGATGAAGTGCTTTTTAATACAATGTCATTCACTGTGTGTAAAACAGGTGTCAGGGACCTCTGGAAATGCGCTAACCCGCAGGGTTTAGCTAACAGAAAGCCTAGCGCAGGAGTCACAGTCAGATGACTGTCGATATGAGACTGTTGAATTCTGATATTTTATATTTATTTAACGTAAAAAAACAACTGAAACAATAAACAAACAAACATGCTGTAGATAAACCAATATGCCGGAAAGAAAAGTCTGTTGTGAACAGGCAACCACTTCCGGTTGAGGGCATGACCTCATTAAACTTTCTTCCATCCATCCATTATCCAACCCGCTATTTCCTAACTAAAGGGTGACGGGGGTCTGCTGGAGCCAATCCCAGCCAACACAGGGCGCAAGGTAGGAAAAAAACCCCGGGCAGGGTGTCAGCCCACCACAGTTAAACTTTCTTACACTGTGCCAATAAAAGAACAGAGGTTTCACATTCAATCTCAGATTGTAATGTCTACAGATGTCCATCCATCTTCTAATTGGCATATGTTGCATATATGTAGTACATACTGTATAGCACTTTGAGATGTGAATGGAAACTGCACACTGGCAGCGCTACTAATAACAGTTGTAGAAAGTAAATATCGAAGTAAGTTTTAAACCAAGTAGCTATTTGGCTTATATACACTGCTGATAAAATTAAATGCTCCATTTGTTGATACCAAAATATAATTAATTTAGTGCTTTAATGCTTTGAAGTATAAAGAACATCTCACTATTAATATGACATGTAATAGGAAACATCCTTTCCCTGCAACATAGCAATATGACACAGACAAATAGTCAGCTGGAATCCTTACTGGGTGGGGTCCTCCCAGCACCTGATCCTTCACAATTGTGCCTGAAGAGATCTTCCTTAGACACCCTCCCGGCCACATAATAATACAGTGACGGCCAGTCTAGAAAGCCAAGCCGCTTCACATGTTATGTAGCCTTGCTACAATCTCATGTTCCAGAATCCCACGTGGAATTGTAAAATAAATATGCCTGGTCAGAGGGACATCAGAAGAAGACAACAGAGCGACTTCAGGAGAGAGCTCCAGCAACATCAGAAGAGGCTGAGAAACATGCAACCGTTTTCATCTAATTTTCAGCTAAAGCATTTAATGAATATCGATTTAATAAATACCACATTGCTTTTAACTTTCTACACTTTGTCATTATATTTAGAGTGATAGGAGTAATAAGGTAAATATTTAGATATTTGGCGCAGTAAGGAAGTGGCCTTTGATCTGAACTGCGAGGTTTATCAGGATGAGGATGCAGAACTCTATCCAATAACGAACAGTGCATTAATGTAAGACATTCGCTGGTTAATTAATGACCTATAGCCAGGGATGTTGAGATGTTTGAATATATTCTTGGAGACCAAAGGTTATATTTAGGTCTGAGATACATCTAAAACATTGTATATTGTTCATGCCAAAGATAAGTGTCTCTTGGAGTATTAGGGAATGATGGACTGTGCATGTGTTAGTCATGCGGCACTTGTGGGTTAAAGTACAAGAGAATAAAGGGCTGTAAACACATTATTCATATGGTACTTTTGTTGTTACGGTCTGTGTGCATGTGTATATCTATGTATGTGTGTGTTAAACTTATAATAACGATAATACAATTGGTCACTTAAATCATGAAGGTACTTTTAATTAAATAAATGGGAAATCTTTGTTTTGCCGTGGTATTGAACAGGTGTTGAGTATCATGAAATTTCACTGGTATTGATACAAGGAATACAGAAATTATGGTATTGTGATATCTTTACTCTGATTCCTCGGCAGCAGCACTGTCTGTGGCAATTTGGAATTATGTGATGGACACACTGTATGTGATGGCATTGTGTCCTGTTTTCTCTTCCTCCCACTGCAATCTAGAAGGCTGACAGCTGTAAAACCACTGATATCACTTCCAGTGTCCATCAACCTGGACCTGTTTCTTCCTGTCAGGAATACACTTCTACGCGGTGGTGTGCTGGGGAGGCAGCATAAAGAAGAGGGATGCCTCACGCCTGGACAAACTGGTGAGTGACGCAGGCTCTATTGTAGGAATGAAGCTGGACAGTTTAACATCTGTGGCAGAGCGATGGGCGCTGAGCAGGCTCCTATCAATCATGGAGAATCCACTGCATCCACTGAACAGTGTCATCTACAGGCAGAGGAGCAGCTTCAGCGACAGACTGCTGTCACTGACCTGCTCCACTGACAAACTGAGGAGATTGTTCCTCCCCCACACTATGCAACTCTTCAATTCCACCCCCTAAACATTTACATTATTCAAAGTTATTGTCTGTTTTTACCTGCATTGTTATCACTCTTTAATTTAATATTGTTTTTTATATCAGTATGCTGCTGCTGGATTATGTGAATTTCCCCTTGGGATCAATAAAGTATCTATCTATCTATCTATCTATCTATCTATCTATCTATCTATCTATCTAAAGACTGGAAGATCCACCTCTTTGAGGTAGTTCATTTTTCTGAACTTGGATCTGTGAAGAAGTCTCTGCAATTATTGCATGGTTCTATTGTTGGTATCCATTTAATTATATGGGGTTAACAGGGTTATGCCCCAACTTTCTATCATGGTCTTGTCTTTCTTTTATTATGTATATATTATGAACTGAAAATATCTGCATTACTCTGGCTTCTTTGGAATTTTTGAATGCCTTTATATGCATAGACTGCTTTGTGGAGTAAAAATGACAATTTTTTAGCGATTTTTCAACCTTACATTGAATGCAGGGGAACAGGAGAAGAAAAGGCATTTTTCAATAAAATTAGGATTACAGTGACAATACTCAGTTAAAAAGTTGCATGATGGATACACTGCCAGAACCAATGCATTTCAACAATCAGAAATCAATAGTCTTTACACATATATTCACTGTTTTGATTGATCCTCTTCTCTTCTTGTTTGTCTAAGTTACAGTTGTAAAATGAAGACACACAGTGACTATTTTGTACCTCTTCTGGCTGGATTCTGTACTAACCAGAAAAATCCCAAATGTCCATTAGCAAATAAAACTTTTTCTAAATCATGTTAATTGGTTTTTCTTTCAATGTACTTGAGTTAGGTGACAAATGTGTACTTTCTGGAATTAACTGATTTTTTTTTTTTTGCTAGGGTAGTTCATTTTAACATTTATATTTTTTAATTTCTCCTAAGTGATAAATAACAGCAAAATGTCTGACTAATTATCCTTAAGATTCTTTAATCCTTACTGCTTTAGATGGCATAATTGGATATAGAGCATTTAACCTCTTTATGGGTTTCGGACTGCTCTCATGATTTTAGGATCTCTTCCTCTTAGTTGCTGCATGAGGCAATTACCATGTATCAATGACAGCTGGTGTCTCAGAATATGAGGGAAGGACACCTTTACATCAAATGCGAATGGAGAAGAGTGGATGAACCGCAAGGTTCATCTCTTTTTAGCAAAGAAAAAAAAATCATATATTGAAAAAGCAATTAAAAAGAGAACTATGATTTTTTTCCTTTTCTTGATTGTAATGTCTGAATCCCATATACATAAAAAGAATGCTTGCCATTACAAGTTTACCACTACATATCCACAGAGCACTAGCTGGCCACTATATATCAAACGTATGGTATATACAGATTGTCTTACATGTCTTTGACCTCTCATTTTATAGACTTACAATACAATATATACTTTTCTACTAATTATTTATCTATTTTATGTAAGCCAGTATTGATTTTTGTTTCTTATTATTCTTCTTACCTGATTTAATTTGTTTTTATTTTCTTGTAACTGTTTGTCTGCCATTTCGTAAAGCCCTTTCAGCTACATCCTGTGTATAACAATGTGCTATAGAAATAAATGTAGCTGTTTCTGTTATAGGAACCTCTTTTGAAAACGTCCTTCCGTTGTCCCAGACATTACAGTACCCGTAATACAGGAAACTGCCTTTGGATATGATTAAATATATCATATAGCAATGACTTAATGTAAGAAATACTATCAAACTTGTTGCTACAAAATTAACACTGATTTAATTTATATTAAAAGTTTTTCTTTGCTTTTGTTTAAAGGAATACTGCACCCAAAAACATTATTTGGTTATATGTTACCCTATTTAGTTTGTAGTGATGGCCAAGGAAAATATTTTATATCCTGTTTTCATGCAGAATGGAAAGAAAAACATTAAATTAACACTTTTTAATCAGAGTATAGCATCAACTCAATAAAACTTCTGGGAAATTGATCTGGTTAGTTAATTAGCAGAGGAGGTTGTTAATCAGTTTCAGCTGCTTTGGTGTTAATGAAATTAACAACAGGTGCACTAGAGGGGCAACAATGAGACAACCCCCAAAACAGGAATGGTTTAACAGGTGGAGGCCACTGACATTTTTCACTCTTCATCTTTTCTGACTGTTTTTTCACTAGTTTTTCATTTGGCTACAGTCAGTGTCACTACTGGTAGCATGAGGCGATACCTGGACCCTACAGAGGTTCCACAGGTAGTCCAACTTCTCCAGGATGGCACATCAATACGTGGCATTGCCATAAGGTTTGCTGTGCCTCCCAGCACAGTCTCAAGGGCATGGAGGAGATTCCAGGAGACAGGCAGTTACTCTAGGAGAGCTGGACAGGGCTGTAGAAGGTCCTTAACCCATCACCAGAACCAGTATCTGCTCCTTTGGGCAAGGAGGAACAGGATGAGCACTGCCAGAGCCCTACAAAATGACCTCCAGCAGGCCACTGGTGTGAATGTCTCTGACCAAACAATCAGAAACTGACTTCATGAGGATGGCCTGAGGATCCCACATCCTCTAGTGGGCCCTGTGCTCACTGCCCGGCACCATGGAGCTTGATTGTCATTTGCCATAGAATATCAGAATTGGCAGGTCCACTACTAGCACCCTGTATTTTTCAGAGATTAGAGCAGGTTCACCCTGAGCACATGTGACAGACGTGAAAGGGTCTGGAGAAGCCATGGAGAACATTATGCTGCCTGACCGATTTGGTGGTGGGTCAGTGATGGTCTGGGGAGGCATATCAATGGAGGGATTCACAGACATCTGCAGGCTAGACAACAGCACCTTGACTATCATTAGGTATTGGGATGAAATCCTTTGACCCATTGTCAGACCCTATGCTGGTGCAGTGGGTCCTGGGCTCCTCCTGATGCATGACAATGCCCGGCCCCATGCAGCAAGAGTATGCAGGCAGGGGTATGAAGAAACTGATACCATCCTGACCTAAATCCAATAGAATATCTATTATGTTTCGGTATATCCAATGCCGCCAGGTTGCACCTCAGACTGTCCAGGAGCCCAGTGATGCCCTGGTTCAGATCTGGGAGGAGATCCCCAAGACACCATCCGTTGTCTCATTAGGAGCATGTCCCAATGTTGTCAGGCATACATAAAACACGTGGGGACCATACAAACTACTGAGTATGATTTTGAGTTGCTGCAATGAAATTACATTGCGGCAAAATGGACTGACCTGCCGTATCAACTTTGATTTTTAGGGTGTCTTTGAATTCAGCTCTCTGTAGGTTGATAATTTTCATTTCCATCAAATGATGTGGCATCCATTCGTTCCTAACACATTACCCAGTCTATATCATTATAGATATCCAAAATGAATTTTTCCCATTGAAGTATCCCAAAGTGTTCCTTTAATTTTTTTGAGCAGTATATTTAAATCACATACTACTGCACTAAATAGTATGTTAAAATACTGCATGAAGTATAGGGATGCATACTACTTGGAGATTCTAAGTGCCTTCATAGAGGATAAATAAATAAATAAATAGATAGATAGATACTGTAGATAGATAACACATACTTTGGTCAGAAGAAACACCAAAATGACTATAAAATGATAAAATTCAAAAGAATGAAAAGTTCTGACTTGGTTGTCACAGTCAAAGTGAGGCATTATGCAGATGTGTTACTATTGGTTTAAAGGAGCCCCAGGAATGTTTCTTGACACACTTCTGCTGAATAATTCGATGATTGAAAGTGTTAGTGTGTCACAGAGAGGATGTATAGCATTATTCATGATGGAACTCAGTTTTGTTATATTTCTCTCCTTTGCTACTACGTCCGGGGGTTCCAGAATGCGTCCTATAACTGAGCTTGTCTTCTTAATTAGCTTGTTGATTCAGTGACGTTACAAGCCCAACAAACCACAGCATAGAAAATCGCACTGGCCATCACAAAGTTATAGAAGATGTGAAGGATATCAATTCCCACATTAAAGGAACACTGTCTCCTAAGAATAAAGAGTCTATTCTGACCTTTCTTATATAGTTCCTCTGTATTCCGAGACCAGTCCAAATTATCATTAATGTAGACCCAGTAGTGTAGTCCAGGGTATATGCAGGTATACGGCGTATATACCCACTTCTTATTAGGTCATCATAGCGTATACCCACTTCTAAACCCCCCTGTTACGGGTATACGCTGCATTGTAATACAGGGTATACACGGGTATATGGCGCTTTTCAGTCCACACGCTGTGACAGTCTACATCCACACTGACACGCTGATACGCATTTATGTGCTGCAGGCACGTAAATTTTTTCCTGCCATTGTTTTCTGTTTTGGTTACATTTTGGGAGAACTAACAATTGGTTAGGGCAAACGGAATACGCCAATCAGAGGCAGAGTAGGGCGGGACATGCCATTCCTTTGCTAAACTGGGAAAATATCCTTTGCCGCCACCTTCCTGTCGGTCCATTGGTACACACCAAAATATGTCCTCATGTGAAAAGTTAATATAACTAAGTTAATAGTGAAAATGAAGTGAACCATACAAACAAAAATTAGCTTTCAGCGCAAATGACTTCGGGAAGCTACATTATTGCTACTATCCAGCCGGACAGGCAGCCACAGCCCAATGCCCACAGCCTCTCAGTCCCCAACCCCAGTCGGAGGGGGTGCTGACAGTGGAGGTGCTAAATCTCCGATCGACGTTGCAGATTCAAATTAAAGAACACGTCAACCATGGTGAGTACTTCATAATAGCAAGATTTGTAAATTATGTTAATACATCTTTTCTACATCATTAACTAGCAGCTTTTTTATTTAGTTTCATTTATTTTTGTTGTTCCAATTTGCTCATGCTGTGGCTAGTGTTAAGTTAGCTTCCCTGACTTTCATTAGCATCAAAGCTGCTAGCTGTCAACAAATTCCAGTTAGTTGCATTTTAAAATGCAAATATTTCAACCTGACTTTCACATCAGTGCTTATTTTTGAGTATAGACAGATTAACAGGTGTTAGGGAGAGTTTATAACGTTACACTTATAACATTTTCCCCGAGCACTATCTGGTGTCCAAACAGCCTTGACATTAAAGCATTTCTAGCTAGGTACGCTATTCTTCCTCAGAAATGCTGATTTTAAACTTGAAACTGTGTTAGTGTGTTGGTAACAAGGATGCATTGCCAAAGTATGAAAAATGACATTACTTGTTATTGCTCTCTGTTGTCGTAGTTAATGAATATTCAGAATGGTCAAATCCAAGTATTTTATTTTGAAAATCAGCTGTTTAAATTTTGTAAAAATAAATGTATCTCTGACTGAATAGGCGTTAGCTTCATGTTAAATGTATCTATTAATGAAATGGGCCTCTGTACCACCAGTAATTTTCGCATACTGCCACTGACAAATCATTTTAATTTTATTATTGTGTCACTCTCTGGCCTTCACTATCTGTTGCAGATTAGATATTCTAAGGCACTGATTACAAAAGAAGCTATTTTCCCCATGGACTAAGAAAATGAATGCATTATGAAGTTGAATCACTCTGTAATCTATGAACCAGACAGATCAGCAAAATCTGCATCTCTGGTTTGTTGATCTCATAATGATCCTTGAAGTGAATGAAGTCATGCAGCAGATGTAAATAGTACTGTCCCTTTCTAGTGGGAACTAAATATGTAAGACTGTCACTATTATTAACGGGGCACTTTTTTCTTTTGCTTTGTAGGCCGCTAAAAAATTTGGGGGGCTAAATTTACATTATACCCACTTCTCCAGACACCACTACACCACTGTGTAGACCCCCAAGTAATTGTAGGAGTGGAGCACCTCTACATCCACTCCTTGCATAGTGACAGGACATAAAATCTGCTTAGTGCTGTGAAAATCAATGACCATTTCCTTGTTTTTGCTGATGTTACGATGCAGACAATTCTCTTTGCACCAGGAAACAATGTTTTCTACCTGACACCTATACTCTGTCTCTTCTCCGTGATAAATATATCCCATAGGTGCAGAATCATCTGAGAATTTCTGCAAGTAACATGACCTTGGGTTATATATTTAAAGTCTGAGGTCTACAGAGTGAAGAGAGAAGGAGACAGGACTGTTCCTTGTGGTGCTCCTGTGTTGCTTACATTCATATCAGAAACAGTCTGTTCTTCCTCGCAGAATAGCTGTTTGTTATTCAACGGAATGTTAGGAATATGCAGGAACAATGTAGGATGTTTTCCACAGCAGCAGCACTTTCTGGAGTCATGGGGACAGACTGAACAGGTGACAGAGGTACCACAAAGTTGGTCAGCACTGTCTTAAGAGATCGAGGACAGACTCAATCTGGTCCCACAACTTTTACTGTGTGTAGCTTCTTCAGTTGTCTCCTTACTTGGTTATCAGTTATGAACAGTCCGCACTGGTGGTCTGAGGTGGACTTGTAATTGGCCATTTCAGTTGAGGTGGTAGGAGTTGTTGATGTAGTAGGAAAGGTGTGGCTGGTCATTAGATGGAGGTGGCAGATGGGACATAAAATTAGGGTGCAAGTTCAGATTTTGCTTTGGTAAGATGGTAATTTTACTTATCTCTACATGTTTTTTGAATTTTGACTAAGTCCTTGAAAACTAGTAATTAACTTTATTTTAAGCAGACACAGAAGACATTTAATGTAATATGGAGAATCTTTTAAAAAGGTCTTTCAGCCAAAGATTTTTTTCCTATAAATTGTTCGAAATCAAATTTTATTGATTTATGTACTTTTGGTTATTTAGATATTGTTATTTTTATTTTAAACTGTACTTTTACCAACAGCTTCAGAATAGAAAAAACTGAAGAGTGAATAGAAAAACAACAACTTCTCCTAAATGGACATGGTTTGTTATACCTTTATTTATATAGACTTTCTTACTGGAAACAAAATGGTTGTGACTTTAAATAAATTCTCTGGTGTGGGCAAAATGTAAAGTATGTTTTTGAAAAGTGATAACTTTGGCTATGTATTGAAGTAAGCATAGTATTACAGAAAGACATCTGACAGATTATTTTTTTATACATAATAAATGATAGTGGTAATTTATTAATGAAGTAATAATCTGTAAGGCAACAGTGATTCATTGTCATGAACCAATGTACTACATTTTTAATCTATCTTAAAGGAAAAAATATGTGGATACTGTGGTGGAATGTAATGCAGATACAGATCTTCATATATTGCATATGCAGACATTGCTGATCTTGAAAGGACTCTATTCCTTTGTGTCTTCTTAATGCCTTCTCAAGATAGAGGAGTCACCTTAAAATAAAATATCATTAAATCATCTAAATTCTCCATGGAGGTGGTTATTTAACTTGTTTAACTGATTTACTTGATTGTGCATTGAGATAATGAGGGGCTCTGCTTTGCACATGTTATTTGGTACAGTTGGGTTGGACAGCTGGGGCCTCATATATAAATGGTGTGTATACACAAAAATGTTGCATAAGCCTGTTTCCATGCTCACATCGCGATGTATAAAACCTAAATTTGGCGTAAAGCCGCACACATTTTCATGCCAACTAAATGCTTGGCGTACACAAGTTCGCCGCTCGGTTTTGCAAACTGGTGGCATCCAGCGTCAAAGCAGTGCTTTTGTTCCAATGTGGTTTCCCTTTCTTTTTTAAGTCAGACTCCTGAAGCAGCTTTATCAAATACACTGAAATTAACCGCATCTTGTTTATTAGTGGGTGGCACAGTGGTAGCGCTGCTGACTTGCAGTAAGGAGACCTGAGTTCGCTTACCGGGTCTTCCCTGCATGGAGTTTGCATGTCGATCCAAAATTGTCCTGTGTGTGTGTGTGAGCATGTCCTGCGGTGGGCTGGTGACCTCCCCAGGATTTGTTCCTGCCTTGCGCCCTGGGATTGGCTCTAGCAGACCACCGCGACCCTGTGTTAGGATATAGCGAGTTGGATGATGACTGATTGACTGTTTATTAGTTTAAGGCATCTGATTGTAATTAACCTGTAACAATATAATGGTCCACGGAATGGCCAAACTATTCCAAATACCATAGCTGCTTTATCGTTGTTACTCTCACTGCACCTTCTTCTTCCACAGTGGATCATCCTTTTCCATATTACTCTCACTGCACCACTCAGAGTATTTATATCACTGTATCTGAGTGTGGAACCAGCTGGGATGCCCCTTCAACATATGTTCCGGGGGAGCAACCATGGGCAGCTCAATACCTTCCCCAGGACGCTTGGTGGCAGCCACCCTGGCTGACAGTGGTGCCTCGGCTTCCCGCAGGGCTCCATGGGAGATGGAGTCCTTCACAGCCTGGTTGGGATCTGCGGTGGCTGCCAGGGGGCACTGCATGGGTTCCTAAGCCTGGCTGGATGAGTTTTTAGCCCCACCCGGAAGTGCAACCAGAAACAGGTGATCAAGCACCTGGAGCACTTCTGGGTGGGCTATAAAAGGAGCCAGCATCCACCACTCAGTGGCCAGAGTAGGGTGGAAGGTGAACAAAGCTTGGAGGAGTGGTGGTAGAAGAGAGGAGTGTGGTGATTTACTTTTGTGTGTTGTTTGGGATTGTGTTGTGCCTGTGGGGCTTACAGGGAAGACGTGCCCCACAGGTAAAGAGAAATGAAAAGTCTTTTGATTTTATATGTGCCACCCATGTCCATCTGTGTCGGATCAGGCGCTTATATAGCTCCTTGTTACACAGTATACAGCATCTAGCACACGCTGCCTCAGCCATGCGCTATTTGAACTGCTTTCATACGACAAACGCTTCTGAGCCTTTCCTGTGCGGACTTCGCAGTTCAGAAGCAGTTTCATCCCAAGATCTATAAGCGCACTCAATTAGTCCATCAAGTGCACCTTGTAGAACTGTTTGTACTTATTAGTACAATTACCTCACTGTAAACTTGTGATACAGTTATAATATTGCACAACCTGAGACACTTATAAAGCACGTATTTACATATGATAACGATATCGTTTTTAAGATGAAATGCAGCAAAATATGTTTATTACATTATACAGATAAAATGTTAACATAACTTAAATAATCTATATTGTTAATAATTAAAAATGTGAGGACACTGTGTCACAACGCTAGCTAGTTCAGGGATTGTTCAGGCCTGGCACTTTATTCTTGCTGGGGCTGGCACGACACTGGAAGGATAGATGGATAGAATAATTAAACATTTACTATGAAGATATTTCGATGCTCCTTAAAAGTTTTGAAGAATCGGCGTTCTAAGCTTACAGATGACGATTGGTTACTTGGAGAAAGAAAAGGAAGAATAGGAATTGGGGGTTAGTATGTTTGAAAGAGACAGTATTGCTGCAATAAATCATTTCATCGAAGGTCGCACACGGTGCAGCAAGCATCTTGCGTGAGGCATGAACAATCTCTGGACACGGTGCCAGCTCATCACTATCATTGTGCCACAATGTTCCCATGTGTAATAACATGCTTTTATTCCTATCATCATGAAAAAGATATCAAGTATAATCAATATTTTAATTATTCAGAGAGCTGTAATATCATGAATGTAATGGATTCTGTGCCCTATCGGAGGAAGAGAAAGCCCATTTAAGAAGCACGTAGTGACTCACACACATTGTTCTGTTACAACCTTTTAAAACTGTTTTTGTATTAAGATTTGCAGTTTAGCTCCATCTAGTGGGTGCAGCTGGTATTTTTCCTCCCCTCCCTTGCTTCCTGTCATGTGAGGTAATCAGGAAGTTAATTTAAGAATCAGGAAGGCTGCTGTCATGTGCATGGAAACGCACTAGTCAAATCCTCTGTCATCTGTGCTTATCTTCAGTGCTTGTGATGGCATCGTCTGTATGTATTATTTTATTTTAATGTTATCTTTAACTATATATATATATTTGCAGTGAAAGTAACTCTTTTACTAGTTTATTAATAATACATGTATAAGGCACAGTAATATACATTTAGAGGATATGTTTGTTGTTAATATAAAGCCACTTAGCGTTTGTATCCTTTTTTCTCTGTTTTAGTTTCACCCTTTTTAATTCCAATAAACCTGTGGATAAAGAAACAACGTCTATAGAGTTTTGGATATGGAAAGGTGTTTATCTGCCTGTCAAGACACGTAGTCTGTGTAGAGGACAGAACACACATAGAAGAACATATACAAAACAAAGCATTTAACGTGCTACTTTAGTTATGATGGTATTTGAGAAACTAGTAAACTAAACGATTTAAAGATGAAGTTCTACTTTAATGACAAAATAAACTACGTGATTAAAGTAGAAATTTCAAGCTTTTTTCCCAATGTGTCCCTATTTTTTTTCTTTTCTCTATACCCATATAAACTTTCATATGACACTAAGACGGTGAGCTACGACTCGCCTTTTCATGGTGACTTTGATATCTGACAGCTTCTTATTTATTTTGTGCACTGTGCGATTTTGTGAACTTGAGCTTTCGAGTTTCTCCGACACTCTATGTCACTCAATCAACTTCCTTTTGTTGTTTATACCACTGTTTAAACCAACAACTAGTACGTTTTTCCTTGCCTCAACTTGGTTTTCACTGAAATTCTTCCCCGTGCTTTTGCCATTGCGTTTTCACAGAAGGCTGAGATTAAGGGCTATTTATATTGATTTGCATATTCAAAGAGGTATAATTCTGGGAGGAGACAGTGTGGGATGGCAGGCACGTGCACGTGCGTAACTTTTCACCCTGTCCAGGATTTATGTAGCGGAAGAACGTGGAAGTTGGCGAACGCACAGATTTATGCATCTGGATTTTTTTGTGCATACACATATTTCCGCTTTTGTCCGTATGCCATGTTTTAGTGTGAATTCTACCCACACCGATATGCATGAGGCCCCAGAAGTGTTAGGCTGGGACCTGGGTTTTATATATCTGCACTGTGATATTAATTGCAGGGTTAGATTATGCAGCCATGTGTGGTAGGTCTGTTGTTTGGTGAGATGAGCTTGATTGCTTTGGTCTGAAGGAGGAAAAGGAGGGGGGACAATAAAAAAGGTTTTGAGTTGTTGCACTTACCAGCTGTCAGCGTCTCTTTTTCCTAGACATAAAATTTGGCGACGAGAATGGCTGAGTTTTCCCTTTCACCACCACCTCCCTTCCTGCTTTTACCTGGTAAGCCTCCAATTCCATGGACTCGTTGGCTACAATCCTTTGAAGTCTATCTCACTGCCTTGGGGCTTGAGGATGTTTCGGCTTCTCGCAAAAGGGCGCTACTCGTTCATTGCTTGGGAGCGGAAGGGCAGCGAGTGCTTGGGACCTTGGGACTAGCTGACACATACAATACTGCAGTTACACTTTTGAATGCCCACTTCCCTGCCCCACAAAGTGCTCTACTACGGAGATTTATTTTCAGACAGCGCCGTCAGCTTTCTGGGGAGACGGTGCATCAGTATGTCGCAAACTTAAGAGGACTAGCTAGCTCATGCAAGTTCGGGGCATTACAAGAGGAAATGATCCGCGACCAGCTGATCGAATGCACTAGCAATGATAAAGTTCGCGAAAGACTTTTGCTTGAAAAGGATGATTTCACATTACCAAATGCAGTCGCAATAGCATTCAGTGTGGAATCTGCAGGTGTTTGTGCGGCGGAGCTTTCAAAACGCTTTGCTTCTGCCTCCCCATCAGACAGTTACGCGCAGCACTCGCAGACGGACAATTCCGCAGTATCCGAAGTCAACGCAACAGACCGAGAACAGACAGCAGTTTGTGCAGCGCAGGCGTTCAAGACAATTTCAGCAGCACTGTGGAAACTGTGGATCATGATCACACGCGACCAGAGCTCAAAGCTGCCCAGCACGCGGCCAGACCTGTCGCAGCTGTGGTAAACAGAACCACTTTGCTAAGGTATGTCGTTCTTCTCCAATCAGTGCGCACGGACAGACTGCAACTATAATTCACAATGTGATTTCAGGACCAGCAGCTTTCAAGTCATGCACAGTTAGTTTAAATGGTGTGAACATTTCCCTCTTGTTGGACACTGGTGCTACAATGTCCCTCTTAAATATATACACATATAAACAGTTTTTCAGTTCTATGGCCTTGTCTTCACCTACCACTACTGCCAATGGTTATGGGGACTCTTGGATCTCCCTGATGGGTTCAGTCTACCTCACTGTTCAGTATGGCAAAGATGTTCTGCCTAATGTTTGTTTTCATGTTACAAAAAAGGGGCAAATCTGATGGGGCTAGATCTGTTTCTTGCCTCTGGGATTTTCTGTCTTAGATAAAAGTGGCATGCAAATCTTACAGGTAACCTCACTACAACAACAAAAATGGCCTGGACTCTTTACAGGTTTGGGTTGCCTCACTGCCTACACTCACAAGCCTTTACTCAACCCCACTGTCACACCAGTTATACAGCCTTTACGACGTATCCCGCTGGCCTTTCGAGATGGGGTGTCCACTGAGCTGCGGCAGCTACTAGCAGCTGGCATCATTGAACCTGTCAACGCCTCCAAATGGGTCTCCAACATAGTACTGTAGTAGCTAAGAAGAAGTCTGGTGGCTTGCGCATCTGCATCGATCTTCGTGCAGTAAATAAGGCAATAATTCCAGACAAATATCCACTTCCCACTTCAGAAGAACTCACAGCACAGTTATATGGTTCTGTCTTATTTTCTAAATTGGATCTTAGGCAAGGCTATTTGCAAGTGCCCCTCCACCCCAGCAGTAGAGACCTCACAGCTTTTGTGACACATGATGGCATGTTTTGTTATACAAGAGTACCATTTGGGTTATGTTCAGCACCAAGCAGCTTTCAAAAAGTCATGTCCTCAGTGTTTGCTGGCATCCCTGGAGTGGTCATATACTTAGATGACATTGTTGTACATGGGCCCACCGCTGCTGTTCATGACAAACGTCTTCACATGGTCTTTTTAGCTCTGTCTAAACACTAACTCACATTGAATGCGGAGAAGTGTGTCTTTGCAGTGCCAGAGATAGAATTTGTTGGATTTCAAGTATCAGCTGCTGGCATATCTCCACTCCAATCAAATGTTGATGCAATCCATGCCATTCCGGAGCCTACATCTGCAGCTGAGGCGGCTTCCTTTCTGGGCATGGCCAGTTAGTATTTTTAGTTTTTGCCCCAGTATTCTGTTACTACAGCACCATTGCGCCAGCTCCTGCGGAAGGATGAGCCATGGGTGTGGTCTCCTGATTGTGCCAAGGCTGTTCACCTCCTGAAATCACAGCTTACTTCCCCTCCAATTCTAGCCCACTTTGACATCTCTAGTCCCATGTTTGTCACCTGTGATGCATCTGCTATAGCAGTGGGGGCTGTGCTGTCACAAAGTCAGGGTCAAGTGGAGAAACCCATAGCTTTTGCCTCTCGTGCCCTCACTGAAACAGAACGGAAATACTCGGTGGGTGAACGTGAGGCACTGGCATGTGTCTGGGCATGTGAGAGATGGCACCTTTACCTGTATGGCCGACATTTCACACTAAGAACAGACCATCAAGCTCTCACTACCCTGCTGTCGGCATCTGGCACTGGACAACGCCCATTGAGGTTACATCGTTGGTCTGACCGTCTTCACTAGTACCACTTTACTCTCCAGTTCACTCCGGGGCGTGAGAATGTTATTGCAGACCTCCTGTCTCGCTCAGTTTCGGCTTCAGCCCAGCCTTCTGACTCTGACCAAATGGAACATGAGATTGTCCAAATGATGCACATGCCTCTTCAGACTACAATATCTCTCCAAGAACTCAAGGAGGCCTCTGCACATGACCCAGTACTATCCCAGGTATGCCACTTTATCAGGAATGGTTGGCCTAGCATGGCACCTGAGGATCTGTTACCCTTTGCTAGAGTGAAAGAAGAACTCTCCTGCTGGAATGGTTCTTGTGTGGCATGAGGGTTTCGTACTGTGGTTCCAAATGTGCTTCGTGCACGTGTGTTGTCAATGGCACATGAGGGCCACTTAGGTATAGTGAAACTAAAACAGAGATGTCGTGACTTGGTGTGGTGGCCTGGCATAGACAGGGACATTGAGACTCTGGTTAAAGATTGTGTGGCCTGTCTGGTAAGTGGCAAGACAGGTCTCCAGGCCCCTCCCCCATTGCAGCCTATTGCCTGGCCCACCCAACCCTGGGAACATATACAGATGGACATCTCGGGAGAAATCCATGGTGTCCCTCACCATCAGCGGTATTTGGTTGTTGTGTATGACTTACACTGAAAATGGCCAGAGGTTACTGCAACTGGCACAGTCACATCCTGTGTCGTCATTAACATTCTGGAATCACTGTTTTCTCGCTGGGGTCTCCCTAAGACCATTACTACGGATAATGGGCCTCAGTTCACCAGTAATCAATTTGCCTCATTTCTGGAATCAAAAGGCATTAAACATGTTCGCACTGCATATTACCATCCACAGTCTAATGGAGGGGTGGAACGTTTCAACCAAACACTAAAAAATGGCCTTAGGGCACACCAGGCACAAGGGTGTTCTTTTGATCAGGCTCTGCTTAATACCCTCTTGCACTACAGATCATCCCAGCATAGCACAACTGGAGTCTCGCCTGCCTTTTTCATGCTAGGTCGTGAGCTTACCCTACCTCTCGACAGACTTCGTCCTTTTTTTGGTCAGAGTATTCCCTGTGCTCTTCCTTCAATTCCTCACGTTAAGCACTCTGTCACCAGACAGCAACACAGAATGAAACAAAGGTTTGATCAATCAAAACGGGTCAAGGAGGTCAGCATAGCAGTCTCGGACTGGGTAAGAGTTCGGAAGCCTCATCGCAATAACAAAATGGCCTCTTTCTGGTCCTCACCAGTACAAGTCACCTGACAGCTTGGCCCAGCCACATTTGGTCTTGCTGATGGTTCTCGGTGGCATGCCACATGTCTTCGAAAGGTGTCACCACCATCATCTGTTGTAGAATTTCATCCTGCTGACAAACACAATGAAAATTCTTCGGCCATTCCAAACGCATGGCTGGGTGACTCTGTTATCCAGCCTGATGTAGCACAAAATGAAACCGAG
>JANRMT010062821.1:21586939-21623696 GCA_026402145.1 Polypterus bichir lapradei | reverse complement strand
TCCGGGCGTTCCAGGTAGGTTCATCCGCCATTTTGCCTGTGTGTGACGGAAGTGACAATTCTCCTGGTCTGATGAGGCTTAAGGCACCCCCACGGGTCCCAATGGGTTAAAATCTTTTTGTCCCTTTCCCGTGGTCCTCTTTTTATCCAGGGCGGTTGATCTCTTGTGACCCGGAAGCTATACATGTCTCTTTCCGGTCCCTCCAGGCATCCCGGCCAGGTAATGACCCCGGCAATCTGCCACTATATATATATATATATATATATATATATATATATATATATATTTATATATATTGTAGAGAAATGACACAACAATCATAAAGGTTTGGGGTTTCCGGCCCGATATACTGTACAATAATCAAAAAAATAGCACAATTCGTTGCTGCGGTCAAGTACATGAAACTTTCCGTATCCGACCGCCCAAAGATGGCGGCGGAGGAGTATTTATGTAGGAGGGGCCGGAAGTAGAGGTATGCTGGGAAGGAACCGAGATGGATGATGGGATTGATGATGTCATAGATGGAGGAACAGAGGAAGGGCGGAAGTAGCGTACTGCGGTCATTGGTGAATGCAGGTTCATGGCGGCGGTGCGTCCTTTTTTCTGTAGGAAACAAAGAAAGAAAGGTTAGTACCCCGCCACTCCCTGCTGGCATACAACTTTCCGATCTTATGTAGTTCCGTCCGCAGCCCCCTACTCGCACGTGTGTGACACGACTCCCCCCCCCCCAGCCCAGACCCATCAGGTCGGGCGGACCTAACCGAGAGGTTGTGGAGACGGGAGAGGGCATCGGCATTGGCCTGAAGGTTGCCTCGACGATAAGTGACGGCGAACTTGTACGGCTGTAGATCCAGAAACCACCTGGTGACTCGGGATTCGACTCCTTATGTAGTGCCATCCACTGAAGTGCAGCGTGATCAGTCACTAGAGTGAACTCGCGACCCAACAGGTAGTAACGCAGATGAGTCACCGCCCACTTAATGGCCAAGGCTTCCCTCTCCACTGCCGCATACCTGGTCTCCCGGTCCAGCAGTTTCCGGCTCAGGTACATTACAGGGTGTTCGACACCATCGATACTTTGGCTCAACAAGGCGCCCAGGCCTGTGTCCGAAGCATTGGTCTGGAGAATAAAGGGAAGAGTGAAATCTGGGGTTTTCAATATTGGTGCCGAGGTTAGGGCCTTCTTCAAGTCACTGAATGCTTGTTCCACCTTGTCATTCCATACCACGTACAAAGGAGCACCTTTTTTTGTCAAATTCGTCAAGGGTGCTGCCCTTTCAGAGAAGTGGGGCACGAACCGGCGGTAGTACCCCGCTAACCCCAAAAAAGCCTGCACCTGTCTCTTGGTATTCGGACGGGGCCATTCCAGGATGTCTTGTATTTTGGAACATTGTGGTTTCACCTGTCCACGTCCCACTAGGTAGCCCAAATATTTGGCCTCCTTTAGACCGAAGAAACACTTACGGGGGTTAATGCGGAGGCCGGCTTTCGCTAGTGTCACGAAGACAGCGAATACCTGCAATATATGCTCCTTCCAGGTGCCGGAATAGATGACAACGTCATCCAGGTAGGTGGCACAATAGGACTGGTGGGGTTTTTGCACTCTATCCACCAGACGTTGAAAAGTTGCTGGAGCCCTGTGCAGACCAAATGGAAGGACCTTATATTGCCAATGTCCACTAGGGGTGCTGAAAGCAGTTTTCTCTTTGGCAGATGCCGTTAAGGGAATTTGCCAGTACCCTTTAGTCATGTCAAGGGTAGTCAGTTATCGAGCCATACCCAATCGTTCAATAAGGTCATCTATCCTGGGCATCGGGTAGGCATCGAATTTGGAGACCTGGTTAAGACGTCTGAAGTCATTACAGAATCTCCACGAGCCGTCTGGCTTAGACACGAGCACGATAGGACTGGACCAGGGACTATGGCTCTCTTCAATGATATCCATGTCCAACATCCGTTGAACTTCAAGTTCTACCTCTGCGCGTTTTGCCTCCAGGAGTCTATAAGGTCTCTCCCGGACTATTACTCCGGGCTCTGTGATAATGTCGTGTTCAATCAGCGAAGTACGGCCCAGTGACTCGCTCACTACTTCGGGGACGGACAGGATCGTTTGGGTTAACTCCTGTCACTGTATGGACGTTAGCTCAGGTCCGAGGTTAAGGGGTGGTGTGCAAGCGAATAGGGAGAGGGCTCTACGACTGTCAGGAGATTCCTCCCTGTCTCTCCAAGGTTTTAATAAGTTTACGTGGTAGATCCTCTAGCTCGGCCGACGATTCGGTTGTTTAACCAAATAATCGATGAGCTCCTTTCTTTCCTTAACCTCGTATGGCCCTTGCCAGTGAGCCAATAGTTTGGAGTGGGAGGTAGGAACGAGTACCATTACTCGGTCTCCCGGGTGGAACTCCCGGAGGACCGAGTTGCGATTGTAACACCGTGCTTGCGCTGCTTGCGCACGAGTCACATGATCTTTTAGCAAAGGTCTAATCTTATTTAGTCCGTTGCGCAGTTGAGCGACATATTCTAATACATTTGTGGAAGGAAGGGCCTCAGCTTCCCAGCCTTCTTTTATTATATCCAAAAGTCCCCGGGGTTTACGTCCATACAATAGCTCAAAGGGGGAGAAACCTGTAGAGGCCTGAGGTACCTCCCGATAAGCAAAAAGCACGAGTTGTAAGAGCTGGTCCCAGTTTCTACCGTTCGTGCTGACTACCTTGCGCAGCATCTGTTTAAGCGTCTGATTAAAATGCTCTATCAACCCGTCTGTTTGTGGGTGATAGACAGACGTCTTCAGGTGCTTAATACGGAGTAACCTGGCAACCTCCCTGAACGTATCCGAGGTAAAGGGTGTACCCTGGTCCGTGAGGACTTCCTTGGGTATACCCACTCTCGAAAATAGGTTGACCAATTACCGTACGATATTCTTTATATTAGCGGAGCGCAGCGGAACCGCCTCTGGATATTGAGTTGCGTAATCAACCATTACCAATATATATTTATGGCCATGGTTCGAGGGCTCCAGGGGTTCTACCAGGTCCACCCCTATTCTCTCAAAGGGAATGTCAATTAGGGGCAGAGGAACGAGAGGAGCACGGTCCCTCCTAGGAATCTGGCAGGTCTGACACTCTGGGCAGGACTGATAGAAACGCCGGACCTCCTCATTAATTCCAGGCCAGTAAAAACGGAGTTTTATCTGCTCCAAAGTTTTCTCGGCCCCGAGGTGGGCGCCTAGGAGGTGGGCATGAGCTAGTTCGCATATCTCCCGCCGGAAGGTACGCGGCACTAGCAACAATTTCCGTACCTCTCCCTCATGAGTCGCAACCTGATATAACAGATCATTTTCAAGAATGAAAAAGGGCTCTCGTGGCATGGAATCGTCAGCCTGTCGGCTGCCAGGGACAACAATAGCATTCCGGGCAAACTTCAGGGAATTGTCGTTCCACTGTTCTCTTTTAAATGATGCAGGCGTGGATCTAAATTGATGATCCAGACTGCTCAGAGGATCTTGTAGCTCAGGGGAAGTAATGGCTCCTTGGCTCGTGCCCTCACCCGCGGAAGCTTCCGGGTGAGGGTCAGACACCTGAGATTCTTCCCCCTGGCTTTCTACGTCATCATCATCTGCCTGAGTGCACGGCGTGGGAGCCGCGGGGAGTGGGAGCCGTGGGGAGGGTGCCCCGCCCATCCATAACCAGACCCAGAGAGGCCACAGGAGTGGTTCTACTTTTACCGCTGGTATTATGTGAAATGTCGTGTCCCAAAATCACTGGAAAAGGGGGCTCAGACAGCACGGCCACCGGCAATCGAGTTAAGTCCCCTTTCCAGGCGATATAACATTCAGCGGAACGATACGACTTAGTCTTCCCATGTACACAAGTGACTTTTAGGTGTTGGTTTAGCCACTGTCGCGGTAAAATATAACGGCGAGCCACAATGGTTATGTTGCTGCCGTAATCAAATAGGGCCATCACCGGGTGTCCGTTTATCAAAACCACTCCCGCGTTAGGAATTGCCAGAGGATGCGACAGAGCACAGTACCTTTCACTTGTAGCCCAGGTGCAGTCCATCGGCTCGATGTTCAGGGGGCAGGCCTGTAATAGATGTCCGACCTTCCCACACTTGAAACAGCGGGGAGAGGGCGGCTTTTCTCTGGGCTTCGGCGGCGCTTCTGCAGCGCATCGAGTGGGCTCCGGGGTAACAGCATGTCCCTGTCGGGCCCTGCGAGCTGGCCTTTCCGACCCCCCCGGTTCGGTGAACCGCGAGCTGACGCTCGAGGACTTCGAGGAGACCCTGCATGTCCTTGAAAGGATGCCGTCGAACCTGCTGGGCAAAGTAACTAGGCATGGCGTTAACGAGACTCTCACACGCCACCTGCTCTACCACTTTCCGGGCTTGGGGACCTTCGGGCCGTAGCCAGCGCCCCATCTTGCCCCAGAACTCAAAGGCCTGTGCTCGAGCCGGCTTATCGGGGTCAAATTGCCAGTCTCTCCTTTCCCTCGCCTGCTGGCCCGACGTAATGCCTTAGCGCCCCAGGATCTCGATTTTTAGGTGGTCATAATCCGCGGCCTCCTCCTCGGGGAGGTCGTAATAAGCCCGCTGCGCGGGCCCCTTCAGGTAGGGCGCCAGGATGGATGCCCACTCGGACCACTGCCACTTGTTTCGGGTGGCCGTCCTCTCCAATATGCCCATATACGACTCAATGTCATCAGCCTCTGACAACGGAACAAGTGAAGGAGGTAACGGTCGAGGCGGATCCGGTCTTACCATCTCTGCGGTGGCCAACCTGGACTTGGTTTCCTCTAGTTCACACTTCGTCGCGGCCTGTTCTAGTTGGAGGGACTGGATTTGGGCTGCCATCCCTTGAAGTACAGTGTTCAGATCCTGTCCTTCGGACATTTTCCGGACTTTTCAATCCTGCTGGCTATGCCACTGTAAAGAAATGACACAACAATCATAAAGGTTTGGGGTTTCCAGCCCCATATACTGTACAATAATCAAAAAAATAGCACAATTCGTTGCTGCGGTCAAGTACACTTTCCGTATCCGACCGCCCAAAGATGACAGCGGAGGAGTATTTATGTAGGAGGGGCCGGAAGTAGAGGTATGCTGGGAAGGAACCGAGATGGATGATGGGATTGATGACGTCGTAGATGGAGGAACAGAGGAAGGGCGGAAGTAGTGTACTGCGGTCATTGGTGAACGTAGGTTTATGGCGGCCGTGCGTCCTTTTTTCTGTAGGAAACAAAGAAAGAAAGGTTAGTACCCCGCCACTCCCTGCTGGCATACGACTTTCCGATCTTATGTAGGTCCATCCGTGGCCCCCTACTCGCACGTACGTGACAATATATATATATATATATATATATGTATGTATATTGATTGACTGATTGATTGATTGATTGGCTGTATTATGTGTTCTGTGAGTCTCGATTCTTGCTTTTTTATATTTCTGCTGCTGTATGCATCTGAATTTTCCCTTGGGATTAATAAAGTTTATCTAATCTAAATTAATTTAATATAATTAAGATTGAATAAGAATTCATGCAGTTTTGATCTAGAGAAGTCATTCAAAACTGTAGAAACAGCAGTAAGTAGTTTAGGAGCATGAAACAACACATATTCAAATTGCTTTGTGTGCAATCAGCACTTTCAAATCTGTTTGTTTTCTTTTTTGGAAGGATTAGTTGCAGACCTCATGGCCTTTGACTGGGACCTCATTGTCACCCTGAGAAAGTAAGGTGAGTAAGTTTTGAAACTCAGTCTCCATGATAGGAGATGGGGCTTCAATCAACTGTTTGCGTCTGTATTGTTCTACAGCAACCTAAAGAAATATGTCTTATGTATAGCAACTCTAAACTGGCTCTGTATAAATGAATGAATGTTAGTTTCAGTCTCATGTAAACTGAATACAAAATTAACTCCAGTTTCGTGTGACTCTGAACTTGGATTAAATAGGTTCAAAAATGAAAGAAAGCTTAGATAAAATGAGATCAAAGCCAGGGAGGAATAATAATGGGGTTTCCCTCATATACAGTATTTTGTGAAATGGAGAAAAATGCTTATCATTATACAAAAATAAAGAATAATACACTGTAAAACTGTATTAATTAACAACACCCACCTATAATCTAATTACTGTAGAAGTGGCAAGTGCATTGCTGGATATCCGCCAGGAGGGCCAAGAAGATTTGATTGCATTGGTGACAGCACTTGAGACAAGGTTTGTGCAGAAAAAGGTGCCAGAACACATGCTCTGCCTGCTAGACAAGGAATGAGTCAAGAAAAGTTTGGAGCTCTAGCAACAAATATCTAGTTACTTACCTGTCAGGGATACCTGGAGTTTCCTGAAAATCTCCAAGAGAAGTTTGCCATTCAAAACTTCCTTAGGGCACTGGCTCCCCTGAAGGTCCTGTGGCATTTCCATCTGGCAGCACCTAGGGGTATCAGCAAGGCACTTGCAGAAGCTGAAAAGATTGAAGCTGTTTTGTCTCCACCCAGCAAAATTCAACATCCTCCCTGGGAATTGAGTAAAGGAGACATGGCACAGGGCAAAGAATCAGACCACCACCTGGGAACAGTTAGGTGCTGGCGATGCCACAAGAAGGGCCACAAGGGTTGGATCTTACTAGAGCTTAATCCACATTTTTCTGGAAACATCAGTGGGGTGATGCTTTGAAGGAGGCATCACCCCATTACTCCATCCCTCCACAAACCAAAATTTTCACCACTGGGTCCTTTGACTAGTCCTTGCCTTTGCTGCAAAATCAAGTCTACTTTGTAGCAATGCTAGACAATGGTTCCACCATCTGTTTGGTGAGGGCAGGGCTGCTACCAGAGACAGAGCATGGAGCACTGGAGGGCTGAGACGCTTCACTGGATACTCTTAAAATGGTAAAAACAGAGAAATAAACTGAGAGAAAATTCAGATGTGGGACAAAAGATGGTTTACGAGTTACCAATGAGCATCTCAGGCTTGAATGCTAATTCTGGTTGACTCCTGTTCAAGAGTAGTGCATTCTTGGAGTAGATTTCTTGGTGACAAACAGAGTTGTCTTGGACTTTGATAAAGGAAAACTGTCTGTGTGGGAGAGAAATGTGAAGTGCATGCTGCTTGGATCTTGGCATTCATCCTTCAGCAAAAAAAAAGCTAAAAGAAAGCACCACTGTTAGGCAAACACTGACACCTGAGCATCCACCAGCATGGCCTCCACCCACCACTACCAGTACAGCTGTCATGACTTTATGGCAACGCAGCACAGTTGATTTGGCAGAACACCAATGCCAACTTCACCGTCTGCTGGTGGATCATTTGGACTTGTTTGCTGCTTCTACCAATAGTGCAACAAAAAAGATCTGGTCAGGCACCACATCAACACAAGCTGTGCTGCTCTGATTGATACGTTTTAGAATGGGATGGTAATTACACAACAGATATGGGTGAAATTTCTTCAAAATGAATCTCAGATGGTCCCAGCTCCATTACTCAGCAAACACTCATTCAGCTTTTTAGCGCACACTTGCCAGGAATCTCTTCCTGTGACAAGTTTTCTCTTGTTTTGGAAATTGACATTCCTACTTTATATGTGCCATTATTTTTTCCATGTTTATCACATTTTTCAGTTTAATGGTTAAAAGACTTGTTTTGCAAAATGCGATGCATTAGTTTTTTTTTGAAAGGAACTACATAATATTAATATTTTGAAGTATGATTAGGATATTAAAAAAGGAAAATGGAAGAAAAAAACTAGCTAACTAAAATGAGTTCAATATAAGTTAGTATTTTAGCATGGTATGGTGTATCAGATTTTAGCATTGTATCAGATTGCACAGAAGAGTTATGTTAGCACAGGTGGTGCAACAGGGATGCTGAATGCTGCAGCGTCATGTGCTGCGGCAGAGGTGTTTGATGATGCACTGCTGGTCTGTGAATCTGACTCCCCCTTGTGATGGAATGAAGCCAACTGATGACAGTGCACCACCACTGCCCAGCATCCTGTTTTTACCTAGTACACTACCTAAGACAACTGAGCCAGGATAGTACACAGACTGTGCCAGCATTTGGCCTATTTTGGGCAGAGTCACATTTTTCGCTATGGGTTGTACAGCTATACCAGGTCACAAAGGTATAGTGGGCTCCCTTGACATTGACTGTTGCATGACCTTTTCCTGTAGATTTCTAGAATTCTTCTGATGGCTCTGTCCTAGCATGTGAGTGAACTCCAGACTGCCTAGCAAGCATACTGAGGCCCTGAGTTTGTGCTGATTTCAAGCAGAGGAGCATCCTAAAGACCAGTGTCACAAAATTGCACAGCTCTGACCCAAACATCAACATGGCAGGAGTGTACCCAGTAGACTCCAGGACAGCAGAACAATAAGCACACAGTGCAGGAGGGAGATGTTAGTCTCAATGTCTCTAATGTTATGTTGTTAAAATGGAGAGGTGGATGACCATAGTTCAATTAAGTCTTTCCTCAAGCCCGTTGCTCTGAGGTTGGAGTGGAGTGACATGAGTTTTGTGTATATAGAGAAGTGGACATACCTTCTTATTTAGTTTGGACTCAAAGTTTTAATCCTCATGTGCACCAAAACAACAGAAAATCTCTTCAGTGAGCTTCCTAGTGCAAGAGAATGAGCTCTGATTGTGTACACCTCAGACCACTTGGTAAAACAGTCCATAGGTACAAGGATATAGCAATTTTTAGTGACTGTTGTTGGAAAGGGGCTGAGGATGTCCAGAACCACATGCTCCATTGGGTTTCCAGCCTGAAGATACTGGAGAGGTGCATGTGATTGAGGGGTGGGGCTTTTGCATCTGGTGCAGTCGTCTCAGCAGCTGATGAACAGTTGAAATTCCTGCCTACAGACCACTCAGTAGAATTGATGCTAAACTTGCCGCAGTATCTTAGAAACTCCTAAGTGTCCCACCCCTTATGGTCCATGTAGAACTTGAAGGAACTGGTAACATAGGTAGCAGTTAAGAATTTTCCATATTGGAACTGGGCTTTCCCATCTTCAATAGCATAGTCTGTCTCACAGCTTTAAACTGTCCCATTGCAAGCAGTATTCCTTCCTGGGTATTACTTCAGCACATGTTAGGCACCATCCCACTGCTATAAATCCTCAAACTGCAGCCAATTCTCTGTATCCCTTCTATGCCTTCTGGAATTCAGTTGAGCTAATGCCATTTAGTTCTGTCAGTGTTGTCAGCTCTTTAGGTTTCTTGTGTATTGCAGGGCATTCCGTGAGGATAGCCAGTTGTTGATTGGCCTTGGCACATTGATCACTGTTCTCCAGGTAACAAAATTTTCTTGAGACGGCATCGGCATTAGAGCGTGGACTGCTAGTTCTGTGGTTGATCACAAAATCATACTCCTGCAGTACTTTCATTCACCTTGCCGCCTTTCCCATTAGATCTCTGAAACTCAGAAGCCTGGTGTGCAAGGTTAGTCTATCTGTAAAGTGAAGTGGCCATAAAGGTATGAATGGAAGTGGTGCAGACTGGAGACCACTGCAAGGAGTTCCTGGGGCGTCACACAGTAATTTTTCCGATCGCTGTCTCTGTCCTGATTACTGGTGTTTATGTCCAGGACAAGTGGTGTGTCTGGGATTAGACAGACTAAGATAGGTGCAGTGAAAGGGGCTTCCATCACTTGACAAAATGCAGTCTCATACTTTAGTGTCCACTGGTATGTGTTGTATCGATTAGCACATAAAAAAATCTCTAGGATGTAATTTCTTAAATACCTTCTTTATTAAAGCAAAATCTCTGTCTCACAATCTCCTTCTAGGAACTCTCATCCCATCCCTCTTACACTTCTTTTAATATCATTTGTGTACAGTGCCACCTACAGTCCAAAATGAATAACATTAATAACACAACAAAAAATTTACTTCCCGTTTTTGTCAGTGTGGAAGGTGGTGTTGCTGTGTCTGAAAATCCTCTCACAAACCACTGATGATAAGATGCCAATTCTAAGAAACTGCAGAGCTCCTTCATATTATTAAGCAGTCTACTCAGGAACAGTATTTGCCCCTGCTCAGTGAACACATGACCCTAAAACTTGGTTTCTCTCTGCAGAAGGTGGCACTTTGCCAGGTTCAGCTTAAGTCCTGTTGTATGGATTGTTGCAAAGACAAAGTCAGGGATGTGCACCAAGATGCCATCCTAATGCCGCATTCAGTGGTTTGGCAGAATGCCAGCCATAAGGTGTTCAATGGTGAAACGCCACAACCCTTGCCTAATGGTGAAGACAGCCTTTTCTTGGGTCTCTGGTGCCAAAGCAATATGACATTAGCCAGTGCAAAGGTCCAAGGAGCTAAACCAGCAGGAGCTACTTATGTGATCAAAGGCATCATCTACCTAGGACAGTGGGTAAGAGTGTGGGTTTGTAACAGCATTTAACTTTGTGTAGTCAACACAAAAGTGCTGGCTGCCATGTGTTTTTCTTCGTGGTGTTGTTAGGTTCTTCTGCGGGATCCTCAGTGGCATGATATTTAACATTATTGCAATTCTTGTATTTAAGATCATGGCATATTAAGAGTGATGTCCCAGCTTATGAATAATTTCTGACATAAATTACTTCTGGTTAGTGACTTAAACAAGTAAAGGATCTTCAGGTTTTCAGGACACACATATTTATTTTCAGTTTTACTGTCATTTTTTCTTTTGATATTTGAATCAACACCAGATGTTCTTTACAGTTTTGACCATTGATTCTAAAACTCTACATTGGGCTAGTATAAGTGTTTTGTAATTACCTGGTGCCTTTTCCATGGTTGTATTTTTCGTGCCTTTGTTATTGTTAGATTGATTTCTATCTACCTGAAACCCAGGAACAGAATCGAGCATATTCAGAAAAATGAATGGATAGAGTAATCAGTTTGATTTTTGCTTCGTGAGTGACATTCAGCAGACAGCAAGTTACATATGTGACAGGGTTTGTAGATTCTTTAGTTTACTTACAGTATTTTTGTGTTGCAAAACTGTAAATGAAAAATAAAATGAACACTGTATTTAGTTATCTAAGAGTTTTTTATACAGCATATTCAATCTTTTAATACTTCATTGAGTTTCATTAATTTCCACAAATATAACAATTTACCATAGTTAATATACTAACTACAATACATTTGTATATGAATAATTCATATATGTTTGACCCAACTGACTACCTTAGTTACAAAAACAAGAAAACAATATTTAAGCAGGGTTTAAGGCACATTGCCAAAAAGTCAAAGGTTAGTAAGATATTGCAAGCATCCACAAATAAGTTTAAAATAAATATAATATCATATTACATTTGTTTAAATATCTATGCAGCACATAATCTACAATGTCAGATTAAAAAAACTATATTGTATTTGGTTTTTCTTCTTTTTTAAATATTCACAGAAAATAAAAATAAAAACAAACCAAATGGAAAGGAATCACAGTGGCACAGTGTCTGGACTTTTCCTGATGGGTCATTGATATGTCTGCTTTGTTATGCTGCATATAGTTGAAGAAATGTACCTCATGGGGTTTAGAAAGTAAATGACTCAATCCATAAATCTGCAGGCTCTCACATTAATTTATTTTGTCCTTTAAAGCTACAACAAACATCAGTTCAGATTTACTTCTCTGTTAGCTAGAAATGGTTTTTAAATTTCAAGTCCTGTACAGATTGTTTATTGCTTTGCATTTCTGGACCACCCAAGACCCACCAAGTTTTGTTTTGTTGAAAGGTCAGTTTATATTTAATTTGCAGATATTTTCTTGTATTAGACATTTGAAGGCAGACATCAAAACATCTATAGACATTAATAATTCTGTCCTAAGTAGATTATCATATTCTCAGCAAACCTCAAGATGCAGTATATGGATTCAGAAACAAAGAGTATGTTTATTCAATGCTAACAGTGCAAAGGTTTAATTAAATATTAATGGAACTCTAAATATTCAAAAAAAAGCTTACCATGATAAGAAACAATAGTCAGCTTGACTCTATATCTCCTGATGCCTTTTGTATATTTCACATGTAAGATTCTGATTATTTTAGCTCTCAGTTGTTTACATTGATGTTAAAAATTTATTCTTGAATTACCATAAATCGCAAATCACAACCATAATTTTTTGAATTTACCTTAGACCCGGTAATTTACTTTCTAAAATCCTCATTATTAAAAAAATATTTTACAACCATTTTTTCATCAATTTTTAAAAATTGTCTCACTGTGATGGTGCAGGTCAGCTCCACTCTCCCTGTAGCATTCTTGAGCCTCTTGAACCCACCACCATCTATAATGTACCAGAGGATGAGCCTGCACATGAATACAAACACACAAACATAGCAAGGGGTAGGTGCATAAAGTTGTACAGTGCTTTTATCAAAACCAGCAAAAAAACAGTGTCCAAAAAGTGCAGATCTTCAATAAATAAGTAAACCTTAAAAAACAGGTGACAATCCATTAGATTAAAAATCAGAATTAAAAATGAATAAAACAACAGTCCTCGGGTTCATCATGCTATGTCACACAAGCCCAGCGTAACACACTCTTCCTCTACCCAACTCACTGATTGCTTGCTCAGCAAGTTGAGACACTAGCAGCCGTGATCCTCACCTTCCGACCCCCGACTTAGCTGCCTTGAGTGGTGTCTGCCTTAACTTCTTGGGGTTAGTTGTCTTCTCGTCTTCCTTCTTGCTCCCCTGGCGTACCTTGGATCCCTGGGGTAGGACTCCATCTCAATCGCTCCCACTCCACACCAATATTCAGTGGGTATGATCCACCCCTAGAATGCCAATCCTTCGGCCCTTAGCAGGGCTTACACCTGTGCTGCCCTTCACCTCACGGGCTGGCTTGACCTGCCTCACCCCCCACCAAAGCTGTTCTCACGGCTCTTTTCTTTCTCATTCTTTTTTTTCTTGCCCTTTTCTTATGCCGGCTTCCCGTTAAATATCTCCATGGGCACAGTGCCTGAATTGCACAATGCAGAAGACTGATAAAGCAATTGCGACAGACTGCACTCTCACATGCAGGTGTATCTTGGCCTAACTACTTCATCAACCTTCCTGCAACTGTGTGAGCTCGGACACCCACAGAGATCGACCCAACCAATTATTCATTTAAAAACTGGCCTCTAAAATATTAAGCCACAGACCTTCTATACTACACTTGTTACTGTTATAAAAGTGATCTAGAGATACCAGAATTTGGGGAACAACTATTTTTTTTTAGAAAAATACATGTTGTTAATTCTAAACTTAGTGTAAAGCCACGCACATTTTCATCGCAGCCTTACCCTGTGCATACGCATGTTTCTGCTCTTTTTTGCAAACTGGCGGCACCTAGCATCAAAGCAGTGTTACTGTTATTGTGTGGTCTCCCTTTCTCTTTTAGATTCACATCCCAGGATGCCGGAAATTAACCACATATCGCTTATAAATTGAAGACACCTGATTGTAATCAATCTGTAACAATATAATGATGCACAGAATGGCCAAACTATTCCAGCTACCATGGCTGCTTTAGTGTTGTTAGAGGATATCGTACATGGAAAAATCAGAAGAGAACGTGTGTTCAGAAATAATACAGATTTTTCGGCACATGATAGTGACTGACTTCTAAGTTAGTTTAGATTTTCCAAGAGCTATCCTATTGGAGTTGTGTACTTAACTGGGACTGGCTTTACAAAGGCAAACTATGAGGAATTGTGCTGTACCTGTTTCTTTGCAAGTTTTGTCCACTGTTGGATTTTTAGTCACAGGAGCTTTTCAGGGTGAATTGGCTGACCGATTAGGTATTTCTCAGTCATCACTGAGTTGTGCCTTGCCAGCTGTATGGGATGTTATTATGTCAAGCATATATATAAGATTTCTGTACGCTGTGGTTGAGCGGGAAAACATCAGTGTGCAATTTACTGCAACGTCCAGTTTTCCCAATGTAATCAGAGCAGTTGACTGCACACACATTGCTATAAAGGGCTTCACAGAATTATTTGTTTATGTAAATAGAAAGCATTTTCACTCTATTAATGTGCAAATCATTTGTAATGTGAAAATACGCCTCACTAATGTTGTCGCGAGATGGCTTGCTTAAATTCATGATTCATTCTTCCTGGGAAATAGTAGTGTTGGGAACAAACTTGAAAATGTTGCTGTGCATGATGGCTGGCTTCTCGTAAAGATAAGATATTTAATATTATCACTTTGGTCAAAATTGTATGTTATCTGTACGATGTAACCATATAACATGATTACTAGGGTGACAGTGAGTGCCCGCTGAAGATGTTGTTTTTCACCCTGCTCACCAACTCACTGACTGAGTGATGTTATAATGACCTTCTCTCTCAGGCTCTGGCGGTGGTAGATCATACTATAGGGCAATTTAAGGGCCATTAGTGCTACATGGATAAGATGGTGGAGTGCTGCTCTATAGTACACAGAAAGTGTGTTGATCGTACAGGCATGTAGCGTTCTACATAATGTGGCACACAATCATGGCTTGCCCATACCTGAAGAGATGTGATATGAAGAACCTCACCCTGAACCACCAAATGATCAGCCACATCAGACAGCGTTGCCACTTCGACTGAATGTAAAAACAGGTAATCAGATGCATCATTTATTTTTTAACCAATTCATTTAATTTGTGGTCAATATCATACAGTACTGCCTTTATATTCTGTAGTTCATTGGCTACATTTCTTACTGCATCCACTAATGCATTTTGCAATTCCAGAATAGCATCTATCAGCACACGGCCAGATGATCACCTCGGGGTGTGTGAGCAGCCAGCACCTGAAGATGTGGTCAGCACAGCAGCAGCACCATCATTGCCTGGAGCCACGTCCTCGGTAGGGGGGTCAGCTTTTGTAATATTGTCTGGAAGTGAATAAACAGTAATTAATACTGCATCTGCTGCCTGATTGTTTGTCTTATTACACATACAAATTATTTACACGAGTATGGATAATAGTAAGCAAAAAAGAAATTACAACTCACCGTCACCTGCGGTGATGTCAGAATCTCCCTCTCCTGCTGGTAAAATGCCGGCAATAAGTGTGTTGCCAATAACTGCAGCAACTCACTGCTCAAACGGTGTGAGCCCGGGGAGTTAACTACCTGCTCCAGTGGTGTTGATATTCAGTTGGGCTGCAACACTCCTTTACTCCTTTTCACGTCAACTTTGATATCTGACCACTTCTTTTTTATTTCAGGCACAGTACAATTTTCTGATCATGAACTTTTGAGTGCATCCACCATGTTATGCAACTCCATCAATTTCCTTTTAATGCTTATTCCACTGCCTAAGCCACCAAATAGTACATTTTTCATTGCCTCTACTTCACTTAGTAGGACTTCCATTTCACATTCGCTGAGGTTTATTTTTGAAATGCTGAAGGGGCTATTTATATTGATTTGCATATTCAAAGTGATGTAATTCTGGGAGGAGTTGGGGTGGGGTGGCAGGCGCATGCACATGTATTACATTTCACGCTGACCAGGATTTATGGAGCAGAAGAGCGTGGAAGTTGGCGTACATACAGATTTATGCATCTGGAGTTTTTTGTGCATAAACACATTTCCACTTTTGTCTGTATGCCATGTTTTAGTGTGAATTCTATGCACACAGTTATATATGAGGCCCAAGGTGAGATCTGAACCCAGTGTCCTAAGGCTATTAGGCAGAAGAGCTAACCACTATACAGTAAAAATGAAAGAACTTAGAAAGAATGACAAAAAATAAATCAATCATTTAGTAAAAAAAAAAAATTGTTCAGGAACGTAAGAATTAGATTTTCAATCAATTTATAGTGTATGAAACACATGGAATGTACAAAATGGACAATCTAAACAAGAAAGGATCAGAAAAATAAGAATGAGTAAACAAAAAACAAATGACAAAAGCAGTTTTGCTAAACAAAAGTCGAAGTCGAAATTAATGTAGCAAAAGGTTCCCAGACTAACTTGGAATCATTTCTCTAATTATCACAAAGAATGTGTATTTTTTATAGTTAGCCAATGCTCAGATATCAAGCACCTTATGATGTCCACTTAATCACATGCAGTGACATTCCCTTAAACAAGTGCTCACCCATCATAAGAACCTTTCAAAATGGCACTGTAGTGATATAACTGTCAAAAAAGATAACAATAATAAAAATCCAAAAAAACACAAGATTTTGAGGAAAATTAACCCAGAGATAAAAAACAAAGAGTTTTTGGCTTTGTTTTCTGATAAACTATTTTTTACTTGTATCCTTTATCTGTGCCTGTACAGTAGAGCATATTACCTCATGAAAATGTCACTTGCTTTTTCATTTAAAGTTTCTGTTTCCTTTATTATCCAACTTGTACTAATTTACATTATATTTTCAAAGTATGATGAGGTGTTTAGCTACTGTGAAGATGTGATCCTGCATTTTCACTAATCAGCACTTCTCAGGTCCCAGTGGCGCCAGATTAGTGAAGGTCTATCTGTAAAAAAATAGCTTGTATAAGTATTGCTGTAACTTTCTAAGTTGTAACTTGTGGGCTATGGCTACACCAAATTCAGCCGCTATGTCCTCTAAGTCCAAAGGCCATTGAACACTGCGCGCTATCGAATTTAAAGCCTAGGCTAAAAGCTTCTCTTGGCACAGTGCAGATCTCAAGTAAGATTTAAGCATATTTAAAGATGAATACTTCTCTAACAGTGATAGGAACAGTCAGGACTGCTGAAGGACTACATTTTCACTTCTTTGGCCACTGCTAACTTCTCACCCAGTGGCTGAATTGATGCTGCTGATTTATGCCACATGCTGACTACAGTGGGTTATAGAGAGACCAAAGCTGAATCAGAAATAACTGAATTGTATAAATAAACCAAATCAACCCAACTTTTCCTTCCAGACATGTAAATGCTCTTCATGATATGAAATCGTCTCTGATGACATTTAACATTACTAAAAAAGTAACGTTTATCATAAACAGTGACACTCTGACAACAAAGATTGGAACACCCCCTTAGTGGGCTTACCGAAAAGGTCATTGTGTGTCAACACTACTGAAAGAGGAATTCCCATATATTTTTAATTGCAATAATTATCCATGTACAGTATACAGATGCCCTCAGAGGCTCCCTCCAATTTCGGGGCTCCAAGCAATTGCCTGTCACTGCATCTCTGTTTACCTGTGTTAAGAATTTAAGGTCTTGGAATGGACAGAATTAATTTTTGCACATATTTAGCATTTTTATTTTCAATTTAAAGATTTCATCAATTTTCAGTGTTGTGTTTCTGCTATTTCTGTACCACAATTTTACCTCTAGGCTTGCCATATTTAATCTTGGCATTACAATTGTTATAAGATTAAAAGACCTATAGAATATCATTACTTTTCTCCACTGCTTACCCTTAAAAGATGCTCTGATGCTCTTAAAAGACCGTGTCATTGCATCATTTGTGTCAAAGGAATGTAAAACTCTAGATAGCTAGTACATCAGGATATGGGTGGATTGACTATATTGGTTCATTTTTTCATTTTATTGACATATCCTGTCTAGTAGCCTGGTCCACCCTTTTTTATATTCTTTGGTTTTCGATTTGGAATTCTTTTTTCTGACCTAGTTTTGCCTATTAATTCAGATTTTGCCCAGCAGTCCTATTGTCTAAATTCTGCCTGAAAAAAATAAGAAACAAATAATATAAATTCCATGAAATAAAACAAACAATTTTACCACCAATAAAAAAAAAAAAAAAAACATTTTCAGGGTGGCAAACTCATGATGGATGGAGTGGTGGCTCTGAGGCTAGGGATCTTCACCGATAATCAGAAGGCTGCTGCTTCGAATCCTGTAAATGCCAGAAGTGACTCTACTCCATTGTGCCCTTGAGCAAGGCCCTTAACGTGCAATTACTTTACTTCGTCCTGGGTATGACGTTAATCTGCATCCAGCCCTACAAGCAAGTCCTCCAACTTACAGGGAAAACTTGGGGGTTGGTGGCAAAATTGGCACTCCAGCCATTGTAAAAAAACAATCATACTGTTTCATTGTGGTGTTGATATGTCACCTGCTGCACTTGGGTCCCAATCCAGGTGGTTCGGGTGTGGTGGGTGCGGCAATGTGCTATCAGCACATGCTCCCAACCTTTCTAACTCATCACAATTTTATTACACGGACTTGAAAATGTATTTACACTGCCACATTCACAAGGCAGGTACCAACACTGAATCGACTACTAGTCACACACATCTACTCACATAACTACATTCATTTAATAAGTTTAATGTAAAAATGCAGTTAACCTAACCTGCATGACCTTGAGAAGTGGAAATTAAGCAGAGTGTAGCACATATTTATTGAAAATCATTAGCCTAAACCCATGTGTGGGTGGCACACGGAATGGACGGGCATCCTGGAGGCCCCAAGTGGACAGAAAGGCATCCCAGCTGAGAGGGGGAAGATGTCGCACCAGGGCAAGACTCCCCTAATGGATGGACAGACATCCCAGTCAGAGAAAAAGAAAGGTCGGAAGCCCCAGACAAGTGGACACAAATCCCAACCAGTCTTGTGCATAGAACCTTTCCTGGTCAGGATAAAAGAGGACAGGGAAGGACTGTCTCTGGGGTATATTTATTCTCCCTTGTCGCTGGATGGCAGCCACCCTTGATATCCGTGCCCATTCAGGAACGAGCAGGGAATGTCGGAAGATATACTGCCTGTACGTGAGATTTCCATGTGACCTGGAAGTATTTCAAACAAGCAACAGCCCTGGCAGCAGAAATACTCCCAGGTCCTCAATAAAAGGGACCACACTCCTTTGTCCAGGTGAGTCGGAGCTGGGAGGAGGATAAGCAATACTCAGCGGTAGGAGGGCAGTGCAGTGGAAAGCGGAGAGGTGCTTGGAGGAGAAGTAAAATGCTCTTGCTTCTATTTTTGGAGGTATTTATATAATAAATACACATTTATCTGAACCCAGGACTGTCTCTGTGTGTTTGTGTTGGGGTTTGTGGCTCTCTGGAGCTAGCTTGCCTTCACCCAAGTTAGAAAGTCTTTTAGTAGGTGGTGAATATCCAATCAATACTGAAAACACTTTAATTTAAAATACTTAACCTTCAGTGAAAATTAGCTGTTATACTGACATAGTTTAAAAGCAGTGTCTAGGTAACAGACAAGATCCCATTTAGAATAGATTTTCGCCAAGGATCTTCTTTAAGTCATTACCTTTTTGAAATTGTTATGAATGTGTTGAGTCATAGGATAAAAAAACAATCCTGCTGGTGCATCCTTTTTGCTATGGCATTGTGTTGTGTAGCACCAGAAATGTGACAGCTGAGAGGAAGCTGGAAGACTGGAGAAGGGCTTTGGAAGATACAGTGTTAAAGATAAACAGGAAGAAGACAGAAATTGTGAAGTTTAATGGTGTTCAGGATTCAGAAGGTAGCTATTGAAAAGAGTGGAAAAATGAAAATATGAAGGACTAGCAAAATACCCACGCATCGCAGCGGCGAAATACTGCCTTAAAATTTTTATTAAGAAAATTAAACCTTTTTAAACTGAGGGAAAATATACCAATAATTATTTGTTAAGGATCTCTTTGTATACCACATTGTCATTTCGGCCCTCCAGTTGTAATATGACCAAGCTGTGCGCTGAGCTTACTCTTGAGCATGCAACGTACAGTTGGCCATGTGAAAAGTAATCTTGTTTCAAATCTCACAGCTTGGATTGCTGCTGTCATAATCGGTTTGAGTTTCATGGTTTGTTTCAATTACGACAGTATTTGCAGGACTTGTGTTGAAGTGACATTCGGCATCTGTCAAGCGTTGTAAGCATACAACTGGTTTCATTGATAAATTCACATCCAGCTTTTGAGAGTTGAAACATTCATAAACATCAAAGTGTCCACTACTGAAATCGTTACCTGTGAAGCTAAGATGTTTAAGAGGTATTGGCGGTTGTTTAAAGGTGTAAAATATTTGGCTATTTCGGTACACTTGAAAGCGACAACCGAACAATTCAGCGGCAGCCATCAACTCACATGTAGAACCATAGGTGAAGGGCTTAAGCATTCCACACTTATAGTGCTCCTGTGTAGTATAATTATCTCCTGTACCATCATCAGTCCACACCTTGAACCTGTCCCAGTCATTCAATACATAAGACGCAATGTTCCTCTGGATATCAAGAGTGAGCCTGATATGGCCGTGCAATATGTAACAAACAGAATGGAAAAGGCAGGTGCCATCTCCGGGCATGAAAACCACTCGGTAAGTGACAGTTCTTTGATCGATGGTGATCACCTCGATAGACATGTTAATAGGGGTATGGTTGGAACGATAAAGGAAATGGGTACCTGAACAATGTAAAGGAAGTCTAAAATACCTACACAATAACTATAATCGTAATAAACAAACAATAAAACAGCAGAGAAGCCGTGGACTAAATAAAAAGGCTGTAGTTATCAGCAGGGAGATGTGAATACCGTGGTGAAGCAAGGAAGGGAATGTAGAGACCGGAGCAACGGACGGCCTTATATAGGCAGGCAGCCAACAACGTGGGAGGCGTTGGGATGGGGGACCCAATGCCGCCTCACCCGGTGACCGAGCTGCAGGCTATGGACGTATATATGTACTTAAGTAGGATTCAGTTAGCGTTGGGAACCCGCATACCAAATTTCTTGAAGATGGGCCCATAAGTAACAAAGACCGTTGGAAAGTTCAATATGGCGGCCAACAGTGGCGTCATACCACCGAAATAAGTACGTACATTGGTTTTGGTTAGCGCAGGGAAGCCGTCTACCAAATTTCGTTTGTGAAGATGGGGCCATAAATAAGAAAGTTAAACATGGCGGACGTTGTCGACCATTATGACCGTTACACATAGAATTTCAATATGAAACCTGCTTAACTTTTGTAAGTAAGCTATAAGGAATGAGCCTGCCAAATTTCAGCCTTCTACCTACACGGGAAGTTGGAGAATTAGTGATGTTGGAAAGTTCAATATGGCGGCCGACAGTGGCGTCATACCACCAAAATAAGTACGTACATCAGTTTTGGTTAGCGCAGGGAAGCTGCCTACCAAATTTCGTGAAGATGGGGCCATAAATAAGAAAGTTCAACATGGCGCCTGTTGTCGATTTTTATGACCGTTATGTGTAGAATTTTGAAATGAAACCTGCTTAACTTTTGTAAGTAAGCTGTAAGGAATAAGCCTGCCAAATTTCAGCCTTCTACCTACACGGGAAATTAGAAAATTAGTGATGAGTCAGTGAGTGAGTGAGTGAGTGAGTGAGTGAGTGAGTGAGTCAGTCAGTCAGTCAGTCAGTGAGGGCTTTGCCTTTTATTAGTATAGATCAGTGGTAGGCTGAGATGGAAAACTAGATGCAGAGATTACTCATAGAATTTTGTGGGGATGGAACAATTGGATGAAGGTATCAGTATTGTGTGACTGAAGAATTAAGGCAAAGGTTAAAGGTACGTTTTATAAGACAGTAGTGTGACCAGCAATGATGCATGGAGCTGAGAAATGGGGAGTAGGGGGAACACAAATGTGATGTGAAGTGGTATGGACATATGATGAGGAGAGACAATTAAAATGTGGGCAAGAATAATGGGAATGAAAGTACAGGGGAAGAGAAAGTAAAGGAGGCAAAAGTGGAAACAGATGGATAAAGTAAAAGAAGATCTGAAGTAAAAGGGCTTGACTGAGGAGGAGATGTAAAACTGAGTTGTTTGGAAAAGGTGATCAAGCACATCAATCCCACACAGAAGTGGGAAAAGATGAAGAGAAAGAAGAAGAAGATTTACATTGATCTAACTATAACTGTACAAAAAACCCATGACCCCAAGTTCTGTTCCCCTACCATATATAATAGAAATGTGATTCATTACATAGTTTTCAGTGTTTCTTACCTATGTTAAATTGCATATTATGAAGGAAGAATTGTATGCACTATTTACTTCCAATGTCTAAAACAAAACTCCAATAAAAATGATGTCTGCATTGCCTTTTCTAAGCACAACCTCGTTATGATTTGGCAAGTGCAATATACTATATAGCTTGCATTTCTGACTGACAAAGTTAACTAGAAATTGTCCTAGTAATGTGTTCTTTATGTTCTTTTTAGATTTATACTCTATTTCAGTCAAAAATATCTGCATATGCACTGACTTTTTATAAGTGCTGCTTATTAGGCTAAATATATCCTGAGTATGAACAATGATATTTCAAAATATTAATTGCAAAGCAGGACGTCTGGCTAGCAGGGATTTTTCAAAAAAGAGATGAGACTGATCCCCGTCACTGCATTAACAAGACAGGAGTTGCACATGAAAGAGAAGCTGACATTAAAACCAACATTAGTAACTGCAGAGCTCTTACCAAAATATATATATATAAGCAGACCTTGGTAGCAAGGGTATAGTAAAACATGCTTTTTGAGTATTTACTTCACACAAAGTAGAATAGCAGCAAGGTCATGAGGAACTTAGAGAATATCAGCAAAATTTCCCCTGGCTGACAGATGGCAGGAAAGGATTCCCACGTAGGGAAGGTGGCGTCATATTACCGGTTATAGAGAACAGCTTGACCCTTTAATTAAGAACTGGAGCTCAGAAATTAAAAAATAGCTGATTCTGCTTGAAATAATACAAGGTCAATGTCAATGTGAAATGTATTATTTGATTATCTTGGAAATTCATTTACCCTAAAAGAAATCTGAGACTTTTTTGACAGTCCTGATCAAAGATTTAATTCCTGGGATTGCTCCAATATTGACCCCTTATGGGGTTGTATGGCCAACTCATGTCAGAGGCTCATTGAGCTTAGAGCTGAGTAGTAAGATAGAACAAGAGCTCAACTTACAGAAATACAGAATAACATAAATATAATAAAGTAATCAGGATGAGAGTGTTTGGTACTTGCACATAATTTTCTGGCAAGACAGTAAGCATTACCAGTTAGACAATAACAGAAATGTGTAACTGTTAATTTTATTTCTCAGATTTTTATCACTCATTGTTCTGTGTCTAACGCATTAAGCAATGCTGATGAACTGCCATGTTTTCAGCAGAGACAAGGGGGCAAAATGCAGTAAACAGCATGTGGTGCAAAAAATCCAAACTGGTGTTAGTCTTAAAATAGAAAGTTAAATTACAGAACTTCATAACAATAGCTTGCTTAACCCTACTATTCTGTGCAGTCACCTGAGCACTTACCTAGTTTTTGGCCAATTGACTGACTAGAACCATAGATATGATGTCAGACATGTTCCCACAATGCTCCTTTGTAGTATAATGCCCTTTAACTTGCGCTAATTTCTAAAAAAAAACATGAACTCATTTTTGGTTCATTTTTTATTTGCATTTATGGATAAGGAGATTGCAGGACCAACACAAATTTCTAAATCTCCTTCAGAGTTTTCTTCTATATTTCACATATGCATATTATATATTTATAATTAAAAGTGCTTTTGCTTGTATATAGCATTTCACAGTTGTCTACACTAAACTGCATTTTTCACGTTTTTTCTCTATCTTGAACTTGTCTGGGTCATTTTGAATTGTTTTTGTTGTCTCTTTAGTATTTGTTTTCTTTCTAAACAAACTAATCAAGCAAAATGACACCTTTTATCGGCTAACTAAGAAGATTGCAATATGCAAGCTTTCGAGGCAACTCAGGCCCCTTCTTCAGGAAAGATGTAAACAGACTAATACATTTAACCCTTATTTGGGAAAGGGAGGAAAACACAAAACATTATTAAACATTTTACTTGTCAAGCGTGTGATCATGTGTGAAAAGAATAAGGAGGATGTGTTATAGAAAGATTCTAGCACAATTAAAATAATTTTCACCTATTTAACACCTGGCTTACTCTATAAACGTATAGCCCAAAGAAGACCTCCAGGCATAGAACCTCTGAGTAACAAAAAGAGGCTTTAATTTCCTACACTAATGAAAAAATGGCCCATTGGTTTGGGTTTGCTTGATAATGTTAATGGCTGCCTTGGAAAATGAAGATGTCAGTTGGAAAAAAAGTTAATAAGATGCATGGCACAGGTGAAAGATGCAACAGATGCTTTACCTTTAAAGAGAAAAACACTTTGAAATGATAAAAGCTGACAGTAGATGGTAGGTATATTATAAAAGAGGACACAGAAATAGCCTCTGGCAGAAATCAAACAGAATTCAGCTTCAAGAGTTTCTTGAGGCATTTGTGACTTTAGAGGAGAGCCCCATACAGAGTCTTTTGTGGGATTAGAAACTGCTCCTCATTAAAGGCCCATTGATCTTAAGGGGTGAATTGAGACAAGGGTTCAATTGGGAGTAAGGCAAGAGACAGAGAGAGGCAAGCTAAAGAAAATCCTCCATTGGGCTTGGTACTTTAGATAATGTTTAGGCAGGGAAACTTCCCCATCAGTTAAATAAGGATAAACATCTAAAATAATAATAGCTCAATAAAGCAGTGTGGAATTACTCAAATACTCAAATGTATTCATTGTTTTAATAAGCCATCTTTGTTTTTTTCTACGACTTTGGGGCTTTTGCTCTAGGTTACAATGGAATATTGAGGTAGCTGTTATAGCCATCTTATGACTTATAACTTTAGATGAAACAATAAACTATTTAAATCTTTAAATAATGGTTGCATTAAAAATACTACTATAAAAATGTAAACGCTTCATGTGACAGGACCTTTACTACTGGATTAAAGAAAATATGCTTTTAAGAATATGCAATTAATCGTTACTTCTTTTAAGAAGTTAGAGACTCTTTACATAGTCTTAAATATTTTTTAAAAAACATTAATTTCTTTGAAGTAAAAACTACTTAATTATAAAGCTATGGTATGTCACTCCCCATACCACTGCCATTCTTGTTCACAGTCTTGTTACTTCTCATCTGGACTATTGCAATTCACTCCTCTTTGGTCTCTCTAATAAATTTCTTCATAAGCTTCAGCTAGTCCAGAATTCTGCAGCTCGCATCATTACTAGAATTTCATTTATTCACCATATTACTCCGGTCTTGCAGCAGCTTCAATGGCTCCCGATTAAGTTTCGAATTGATTTTAAACTTCTGCTATTAACATTTAAGGCCATTCATAACCTCGCCCCTCCATATCTGTCTGACCTTCTTCATGTTGCCATTCCCTCCCGTAACCTTAGATCCTCTTCCTATAGCCACCTGACCGTCCCTCTTGCCCATGGGGCATTCAGCTGTTCTGCTCCCAAGCTCTGGAATTCATTACCTACTGAGCTTAGAAATATCAAATCATTTTCAACATTTAAATGTAAACTTAAAACGCATCTGTTTAAAATGGCTTTTTCTTTATGATTACAGTGGCTTTGTTTGGTTTTAATTTCTATATCTTCTGTTTTTTTCTGATGTTTTAAGTTGTTTATAATGTGTCTTTTTATTTATTTATTTATTGTTTGTTTGGTGTCCTTGAGTTCTCAGAAAGGCGCCTTGTATAAATAAAATAGTATTATTATTATTATTAATTTAAGCTTGTTGTTACTTTAACAGTCAATGACTTAATTTATAGTTAAACTACATATTACTTGCTTAACAGTTGTGTTTAATGAATGAATGATTGATTTTAGTGTATAAATTTCCCTCAACAACAAAACGTAGCCCATGGTGAAAATAAAGCTGAGTGAAGCAGGAAGCAGGGGCAGTGGAAGGGAATGGATTTCCCACGCAAGTTAAAAAAAAGAGTGAGATGGGGCAGGGAGAGAAAACAATATTTTGAGATAGAAAGTGGTGATTCTTAGTTTTATTAGTGCTCCTTTTGCATTAAAGCACCAATCAATAGAATAAAAGACACGAGAATAAAGAAGCAAAAAGAAGAGACTGGTGAATGGGGAAGGCGAATAAAATTAAATAAGGAATAAATCGAAAGACTCAACCTAGTAGCTTTTGCAAGCAGGAAGTTGAAAGCATGTGAACAGCACTACCTTACACATCAGATCAAATATTTGGCCCTTAAGTGGTGTGAGCTGGCAGAACACAGGTTCAAACAGAGTCGGAACAAATCACAAATATTTGGGACACAAGCCAGATAATCCCTTTTAATTCTCTGATATTTCTCTAGAAACTTACTTAACATAAGGCTGCAGGGTATAATACAGAAAATAAATTCAGCTCTAGCTGTCGGAACAAGGAGGTTTTTCTGGAGCTTTCACTTGTCGGAACTGGTCTCATCAAAAGACAAGTCAGTGGAGGCACTCAGTCTTTTTATAATGAGAGGACCAGAAGAGCCAGAGTTAATTTCGCTCATGGGGAGGTTTTTGGGAGCTGTGGGGAGAAAAGAAAACAGAGTTAGCAACAGCGCCCCCTCTCGCCCTGGTGGGTTACCATTTACCTCGAATGAGCCAGCAAGGAGATCCTCAGATGCACATGCGTGACAATGTGGAATTGCAGACAAATTCCATGAATACTTTTAAGGAACTCAGTTTGCAGTAATGACTGATAGCAACCCGTTAACATATGTGTTAACTACTGCCAAGCTAAATGCTACTGGCCAATGGTAGCTTCCTGCCTTAGCTATTTATAATTTCAAAGGTCAATACAAACCTGGATGAAATAGTATTGGTGTTGATAATTTATTAAGGGACCCATGCTCACATAAAAAAGGGGATAAATTGAAGGAAATAACGCTGGTAGGAATCAAAGCTAAATGTCAGCAGACTAAAGTAACAGTATATCCAGAAGTGACGAATCCATTAGCCGTTAGGGGCATCTGATAAAGTTTTATCATAATGTTGTGTTTATCCTGACAGATAGTTGTTCAGAACACCTCCCACAGTTAGGTAAAGGAAACCTTTACATTGCTCAAGAATGAGATCCCAATATTCAAAAGTTGAGATGATTTGTTCAGACCAGTCAGTTTCATTTCCATGCAAGGGTAGGAATATCCTGAGCTAGTTTGCCTGATGTAAGGAAGAGATCAGCTACTGCTCAAGGACAATTTATTACTTGGACAGTAAGTTCAAAAATTAGTTCCGGCTAAGTGGTACCATCATATAGTTTTAAGAGCCATGCATGATGATCTAGGGAACCTTGGGGTAGACCTCACTGCTGGTCCGATTAAAGATCAGTTTTATTGGCCAAAAATGTATTCTGAAATATAAGAGTACATCAGAAATTGTGGGAGGTGCTTCACAAGAAAGTGAAGGTCATCTTGATTTGGTGTCTATTGTACATTCTTTTTTGTTGGAACCTGATAGTACTAGGACAACTAATATATCAGTAAACACATCATTTTACTTATTATGTGCAAGTCTTCCCTACTACCGTAAGAATCATAAAGCTGTCACAGTGCATAAAGAATTGTGGGGAAAATATTGTGTGCACTACAGTAATTGATACATGCTAGGATACACTCTTACCAAGGATGTGACTTTGAAAGCCGCTTCATAAAAAAACTTCTGAAGGGAACTGATAAGTCTTGGGCGACTCAAAACCACACACAAGAGGATACCTAACCCAATAGGTTTACCTTGACACTTTTGTCATTGTTGAGTATGCTTGATCCCACAAGTAAACAATGTTGGCATCAACAGGTGTGTCATTTGGTGCATGCATAAGTGCATTGTAAGAGTGGCAGCACTAATAAGGATTCCCATCTCACGTTTCAGGGTGCTTGTCCCAGCATGCACGATAGCATGCAGTTTTATGGGATGTTAGCTGAGCGAAAGAGATACACATCTCCTAGTCATTTCATATTAAGTAATCATTATTTGTAATAACTAGGAGTCTTTATTATACTGAATCAATAAGAAAATGTGTGTTTAATGACCAGAAGTAAGTTAATTTGTATTTATCTTTCATTATCCATTTGTGATATAATTAAGATGTAACATAGTTTAAAGTTTACTGTTTAGCGCTTATGTATTAAGAATATTTGCATCAGTGTTACTTGCAAGCAGCAATATTTGTTTCAGTAATAATTTCATGTTACAATATTGATTTAATACTTCACTTTAAGTCTGTTCATTCTGTTTTTTGATAAATTTTATTGCTTTAATTTTCATACTATTAACAGGTTAGAAACAAGACTTATTTGAGAATAATACTGACATCTAGTGGACATTTTCTGTAAAATACTACACCTTGTAGAGCTTGTAGACCACACACATACTCAAATATATGTATACATCTTTATATATCATCCAGTAAATCAGCCATAATTTCCTCTGAGCTGCGTGGAACACTCTGAGTCCTTCTGACTGACACTCCAGAGTGAATACTACATGTTCTGAATTCCTTATAGACATACAGTCCTCCATTGTTACAAAAATTTGGCCCTTCAAGCCAGATGAGTATTTAAAACAGAAGAAGGATGTCAGAGTATCAGTTCTACAGTGACTGCCCTCGACACCTGACCCATCTGACAGCCTATCTTAAAGAATATGAGGTTCAGTGTCCTGGTCAAGTTCCTTTCATGCTTATGGTCCATACAGCACATCAATCACCTGAGCAGAAACTTTGTAAATGACATGCCAATACATGCTACATCCTAATGAATTCAACAAGTGACCCTAAAGTTTCATCTCCTACCAGTCAGTATAGTTCATTTGGAGGAGAGAATGGATAGCAGACCACTGACGACTGCTGAGATGTACAAGATAGGAAAACTCCCTTCAATCAGAAGAAGCTAACTTCTTGCCACTGAGATAATAATTAGTTATTCATGTCCTTTAAATTGAGATTCAACAGTTAAGAGAGTCTAACCAGTCCATGAGTGATGAGATTAGACAGTTATGGGAGATGCAGGCAGGTATTAAAGGGCAATTGAAACAAGTCAGTAACTATCTTCAACCCCCAAGCAACTAATCCAGGAATAAGGTTCCCCAGTGCCTGCATGCAGAACTAACACTAGATCATCAGACAAGACTGCCCTCCACCTTGATCCGAATACTCTTCTAGTGTTCTATCCATGGAACATACAAGTGGCAGATAGACAGGAAGGTGCCTCGCTTAGTGGCAATAAACATAGTACAAACATAAGCTTCATTCACCTAAAGCTTCAGGTGAGCAACAAAGTATTATGGTTCCAGAACCCCAGGCCATTCAGCAACAGTATGAAGAATCTTCTCTTATATATGGATCTCTAGACCATTGCCCCCCACAACCAAATTCTCTGTTGCATACACCTACTGGAAACTATCAAGATCTCCAGAAATCAGAGCCACAAGCATTGACCCAAGCTTATTCAATACCTGATATACAGCAATGCTCTTATCTGCCCATTGTGAATTCTGCCCAAAAGGAACGACAGAACAGTGTTATTCAGCAAGAAATAACCTACTCTGGTTCACAGCCAACAATTCCGAACTTCATCCAGAGGGACCCAAACGAGTTTGTCCACCTCAGATTAGCTCTAGGAAACTTACTGCCAGAAGATGCCACTGAGCTCTTCAAATACTATCCTCAAGGACCATTAATTGCCCACTGGGTATCTTTTCAGGCTACCTTCTCAAGCAGAAGGGCAAGATCCTCATAGAGTGGTGAATTACATCTAAACTACACAGAGGAGAAGACAGAGACAAAGTAGTGTGCAACAAAATCTTTTTAGTGCAGAGTTTTCAAACTCAGAAGAGGAGGACCATTGCTATTTCTATAGCTCTGCAAGCAAATCAAGGAAAGTGGCACTCAGAGTCTCTAGATTGTCATGGAATGACACAAGGTTACTATTTGTTGCATGAAGGTTAAATGATGATAAATTAGAATACAGAAATAGGTAGCATGTTCTTCAAAGGGATTAGAGATAGGAAATTTCTCCTTTCCTTATCAGGAATCTATTAGGCACATATAGTTAACCACAGACAGCACTACTGCAGTTCATCGCACAGAACGGCAGAAATGGTCTGTGAGCAATCACAAAAGAGTATACATAAAACCAGTTCTTCACCTAACTTATGATGAAATTGGCAAACTCACTGACAAAACTTTATCAGTAATACACTGGGATGTACATGCCCTACATAACAGTCCCATGGTAGATGATCAGATGAATGGCTGCCTTAAACTAACATATGCACACAGTTATCTTAGTTGGGGGTGGCACGGTGGGTAGTGCTGCTGCCTTGTAGTTAGGAGACCCGGGTTCTCCCTGTGTGGAGTTTGCATGTTCTCCCTGTGTCTGTGTGTGTTTCCTCTGGGTGCTCCAGTTTCCTCCCACAGTCCAAAGACATGCAGGTTAGGTGAATTGGCAATTCTAAATTGGCCCTAGTTTGTGTGTGTCCTGCGGTGGGTTGGCACCCTGCCTGGAATTGTTTCCTGCATTGTGCCCTGGGATTGGCTCCAGCAGACCCCCCTGACCCTGTGTTTGGTTTCAGCGGGTTGGAAAGTGGATGGGTTTATTTACTTTGAGTCAGAGGGATACATGTAGTAAGGTGCATGTTTTTAAATAAATAATCATGTCCCAGAGCATGCAGGCTCAGATCAGGTGTAGATGTATTTGAGTATATATTGCTTCAGGGTTGATTGGGGTGCTTGAATGATTGCCCAATTATGCAATGTGAGTGGATCAGTCAAGTGCCCTCATCCTCCACACCTTGGAGGAAACAGAGTATCACACCTGCACCCAATCAGGCTGTATAAAGTGGAGCCTGCAAGCCATAGAGGGTTTGAACAAAGGACAAGAACAGAAAGAAAAGTAAAAAGTTAGGGATCAGAGAAAAGGGAAGAAATGGGATGAAGCTGGCACTATGTGGAGATGAAGCATGAAGATGTACAGGAAAGTGAGCCCAAGAAGAGAAACATATGATTGATGCTTCAATCTGCTGCTGAGAAGCATGGGAGCAGGAGTGACCAGCCACTCCAGGAGTCCTCTTGTGTAAGGCCAATGTGTGGCAGCGGGAGGTGAGGAAGCAAAGCTCAGTGTGACACCCTGTAAATGGCAATGGACTGGCAATGGGGGCCAAGCTGGTTTCAGGGTTGTCTACGCCTGCTGGTGGATGTCTCCTTAGGCTGAGGAATTGAAAAAGGACAAGCCAGGGAGAATAATCAATAATATTCAGAACATTGTTTCCCCAATTATAGACATGGTTTTCACTTCTAAATTTATAGCCTCTTTTCTATATTCAGCTTCCTTCACCTTTGCAATTTAAACAAATCCCTTTTTTAATTTATTCTAACCTATATGCACTTAAATAGTAACAATTAATAGTCATAGTCTTTACCTATACTAAAATACAAATACATATTATATTATCTTAGTTGGAGATGAAATTGAAGCAGAATAAAAGAAAGTATGTCACTTATTTTTCAATATAGCATCATTTATCTTTCTATTCTATATGTGAAAAATGCAATTTCACTATTTTCACCATTATTAAATCATTTGTGTTATAGGTTAATCGCTGTAATCCATTATTCTTCAGATTTAAAGAGGTACAGTGTTGACTGACAAAAAATGTTTTCTCTGCCATATTGTGTAATGTGTAAATTAGTCATATGACAATATTACATTAATTTGTTGCTCTGGCTTTTAAAAGCTGATGAAAACTGCAATTAAAACTGCAGATATTCATACAGCATGGAAATTCTCACATAGTACATTCAGTTAGTTACATTTATGAATCTAATGCTTCCACTTGATCTTGATCTTGATCCGACTGGAGTTTTTTTGTTTTTTCTGTCCTCCTTGGCCATTGGACCTTACTTTTATTCTATGTTAATTAGTATTGCCTAATTTTATTTTTTATATTTTGTCTTTTTTCTCTTTCTTTATCCTGTAAAGCACTTTGAGCTATATCATTTGTATGAAAATGTGCTATATAAATAAATATTGTTGTTGTTGTTGTTGTTCAGAGCATAATAGCAAGATGTCCTTTATAGTTGTTGACTTTTGAACTCATTGATGCCTTCTGGTAGTTCATAATTAACTAGTAGTTTGGAAGAGTGACAAATTAGTTTTTTATATAGCGTATTTGACAATTATTGCTAGCTTTCACTGTACTTACACTGTACTTCTTCATAATCATACTTGTTTTAATTTAGTTGTATTTTAGTGCTTTTTCCTTATTGAGGTGTCATATTCACACTGCCTAAATCATCTATATACTAAGCTGACACAATTTGGTACTTGGTACTCTTTTAATAGTTACTTTTTTAAAAAACTATTTCATCTTTACCAGGGTATTTTGACTTCTTCAACTTTGTTGCAAATCATTTGTGAATCTGGTGAAAATCAGGAGTTTTAAATGATTAGCTCTGAACCATTAGTGTTAACTTCATCCCATGGGGAGTCTACACTCCTAATTACTGCCTAAAGTTTATTCACTTTTGTTCAATTTTGAATCTCATAAAGGCTATGAAAAGAATTTCCAGCTCAATCAATATTCTCACTTTTGAAAATCAAAATGCATTACATAAAATATTTGTAGCTCATTAATACAGGCCTCTACCTCATATAAGTCAATATTTTTAAATATTTTTGTCGACAGCAACTGCTTCAGCATGATTATTTACATTTTTAATTGACAATGCACAATATCGTTTTTCATTTTTGCTGTTACATTCATGACATTGGTTAATAATACATAGTCAGAGTTTTGCAGTCCCACAGTACATGTTATTTTGAGCAATAATTGCAAACATATTCCTTAATTTTTCTATTTTTCTTCAGATGCTCTTTGATTCTAGTTATATATACTTAAATTACAGCTGATTTGGCATTTCAAATATTGTGACTTCTTATTACTTAACTTTTCAAAATATATACCTCAAATTTTTTCTTAGGTTAAAATGGCCTTTTACAAAGCTGGAAAACTACTTTTACCAGTCAATTCACCAGCTATTGTTGCCAGACATCCTGAGAAGTTATAGCTCTTCTTCAAGAAAAATTGATGACAGTCATAATAAAACTCCAATATTTCTTCCTGTTGCTCAAGCTGCATGGGAGAAACCCTGATAGTTACATTCAAAGCCAAGAAATACAAATGAACCAAAATCTATTAGACCTACTGAGTCTTCCAAGAAATAGTTTTCCATTTCCATCTAAGACTGCTGAGAGTGTAAATTTCTTTACATAGCTTACTTGCTATGTAAGACACCCACAAAAATATCTATGCCATCATGGAAGGATTGTTTTTGACAGTGGAATTGGTGAAAGCAGTTCTTGTTGGAGAAGGAATTAATTTTCATCATAGGTCATGGTTCTCCAAAACTGATGTCTTAACATAATGCACTAAGCCCAGTGAGACAAAGTAATTTTCAGCCATAGTCAAATACTGTAAATGTTACCTCCACTGAGACATTAACTGCTTTGCCACCACAGGACCTTTTTTTCAGAAACCAGGGACTTTTTAGAAACTCATAAACTTTTGTAGCATTACTACCACAGGAACAAGAGTCATTTGTAGGTCTTGGTATTTTTTTAGCTCCTACTCCAGGGTATGTACTTTTCATTAAACCTGGAACTAATGTGGGTGGGGCTCGAGAAATAAATTGTGCTGATTGGTTGACCACAACACTGATGCCATCTTACAAATCTGTTACTTCTTTCAAATGTTAGAGGGTTATCGGTGAAACATGGCTGCTTTGGTTGTACTTTGAACCATATTATCACTTTATAGTGATAATCAAATCAAAGAAACAAGGTGTGGGTGGTCCCCCGTGAATTCCTGATCATGCCACATTTCGCACAGCATCCCTCTTCTTTGCACATCACTTGGTTAAAGTTACTGTTGTGTGGTGGGAACCACGTGTCCCAGGGCCTACTTCATACAGGAAATCATTAGTTCCTGAAAACAACTTTCCTGCAGTTGGAAAACACATAAATGATACTCTAGTGTTATACTCTTCTGATGAGAGTATAAGAGAAGTCTACCAAAGAGAAACAAACATTTTCTGTACCTCACTGAAGGAGACATAACTAATTATAATATAAATAACTTATGATGGAATCCATGCATGAAAAAGTTATATAAAGTTAATGTACAGTTCAGAACTCTTTAGTTACATATGTATAACTATATATAATCATGGAATTACTGTATAGAGTTTACTTACAATGTTACAAGAATCACAGTATTCAAACACGGATAGTTCAATTTTTTTCACACTGTTTCACACCAGACTAACTGTATTTGTCCATCAGTCAATTTTTAAATCCAATTTAGAATTATGTGAATTCAAATCTAACCTAGCAGCATTTGGCCAGGCAAAAAACATTCTTTCATATTTGGCCAATTTAGAGTAGGAAATTAGCTATTAGTATAAGTAGACAGAAGCAGTCTGTCACTCATTTAGGATGGCTCAGCCATTTCCTCATCTCTCAAATACCACATCGAAACTTTCCATTCTCACTTCCCATCTATCTTCCTCTTACTCTTTTTTCTCTCCCTAATGCACAATTCTGTCCTCTTCTTTCCATTAGTACAGTAAGCCTTCTCCCCTGCTCTTTTTTCAACTCCACACACATAATTATTTCATTTAGCTTCTTTAAACTTTACCTCTGGGTAATTTCAGTTTTACTGCTACACCTTTATAGCTATAAGGGCAGCTGGCTAGAACTTTGAATAGAGGCTCCTAATGTCCCTATACCCCTGATCCTCAAACAGTCCTAAATAAGGCAGCTCACCAAGGCAGATGCACATTTTGTAGGAGCAAGATTGTCTTATTCCTGGTCAATGCAGTACATCAAGCTAGCTAGGTTCAACAGTACTGGCCACAGTCTTGAAGAGATGACATGGTTCCAGTTTCCTTGGTCAAGAACCATGTATTGCTACCAATTGGACACATGGATTTTTGACTTATTACCAGTGTTCTATGGCTTTTCCTTTTCTCTGTGAAGAATGCTGGACTTCTATCCTCTACTGTCCATCTCTGCCTCTCTTTCACTATATGACTCTGGTCCCCTGGAAGATTTACTTCCAAAGGTTTATGCATATCAAGATGCACATCTTCGTAGTGTACTTCATCTTGGATATGCAGAGGTACTTACAGATTTAGACATGTTTATTGAAAATAAGTTCCATTTCCCAAAACCCTAAACGCAATATCATAACCATACACCCAACTCCCCAAACGTCAAACTTTTTGATAAAAAACAAACTGCCAAAAACCATGTAATCTTATATTGAAAACAAATTTTGCCTTCAGACATCACACAAAAGCAATCAAAAGCACATACACTACAACAAAGCCTTACACCATGCTGAGGTGAATTCAAAACACTACTGTAAAAACCTGTTACTGCATTGAGTAGTGTTACTTATGCCCTCTTTACATAAGGAACACTATATAAACAACAAATGTAGACATTTTCTAAAAAAATGTTATCCTTTACTGTACAACACAATACATGAAGAATTGGAAAGAAAAGAAAATTCTATTCAGCCGCAGCATCCCTTCTCTGGACAGGATCAGCCAGAGAACCTCATTGACATCACGTGCAATATGAGCCCTAGCCAGGCAGCGGGGGAAAAAAAAACCCTTGCATGCTTTATCCATCCTTGGCCAAACCTCAGCTGTGATGTCCAAAGAAGCTTCCTCCATGGCCTGGAGGAGGTGAACATTAATGTAGAGGTCTTGGTCATAGACCTTCTACTGCCATGCTGAAAAAACTCCTCGATAGGGGTTTAGGAAAGGAGAATATGCAGGCAGAGTGATGCTGCTGAATCTTAGGTTGTTGGTGAAGTTGGAAAATGACATTATTCCAAATTACAATGTAGCATGGCTGCTCTGGTTGTGTTGGTCTCCTCTGGTCGAGATGGTATACAAGATCTTGGATACCATTGAGAAAAGCCAGTAGAAACATGGTTTCATATGGACCAAGGATGACATGTTGGTAGAGGACCCCTCGGTAGCTGATGGGGGCACACATTGTCACATTCCCTCATCAATGGCCATGGCACATTCACAATGGCCCTTTGGCCAATTATGCCCCCCCACCCCCTTTTAGTGAGGTTGAAGCCTGCCTCATCAATAAAGATGAAATCATGAGGACTGTATCTTGCTTCTGTTTCAAAGATTCTCTACCAAAGATGACACACACTACAGTAAATGACTACTCTGAAACACATTGCTAGATTACACAAGTAGGCCATAAATACAGTATTTTCTGCAATATATAGTGCTGTACAATACTGTAATACATGCAGCAACTGCGCTCAAATACGTCACACAGTATGAAAAAATCAAGCCTGCACATATTTCAGTTGTTAACTCCATCGGAGTTCCTTTTGAAAGGAACATGATAGCCTGTTTCATCATCAGCCTGTTCTTTCGAAGAATTTGGTCAATTGTTCTACTGCTGACTGCATTAATCTCTCAGAAGAATTCTTTGTTCTCAATAACCCTCTGTTGTATCTCCCGCAAGCGAATCATGTTGTTGACTATAACCATATTGATTATCACCCTATCTTGCTTTTCAGAAAACATGGTTCTTTGGCTTCCTCAATATGGTTGTCTGTCAGTTCTGGAAAAAACATATTGCAAGTACTAACTGTAAAACCATACATTTTACTATAGGAACATACAGTAACTATGTGAAAAGGTGCAGTAATTACAGTTTTTGCCCATTGCTTGAACACGTTTTGCAAAACTTGGCTCATCATGTCAAAACTCTACACACAAGTAAATAAGAAACAACACTGGGAAATAAACCATTCACATCTATGTCAAATTGAAACTCTGCTATCAAAACCTAACAATCCCTTGTCAAAAGTCATTCTAATGAGATAATGAAAACCCACTTGCATCATATGAATACACTTTCAAATCAGCAGCAACACACAAGTCTACTTTATATAAAACACTGCAGGCTTTTGTTCGCACTGTTTTA
>JANRMT010062821.1:21531198-21552113 GCA_026402145.1 Polypterus bichir lapradei | reverse complement strand
ATATATATATATATATATATATATATATATATATATATATATATATAGTGTGTGTGTGTATTAGACCATTAACTTACTTTTATTTCTGTCAAATATTTTAAAAGGGCTTCTTCAGCCGCCTTATAGTGTTCTGTAGGATCTTCAGATTCTAACTACAATATTCACAAAGGGAAAACCCACTTACACACAAACACAGCTTGAATTTTATTGTCCTCCTATCTATTCATGCACATTTATGTTCTCTGGCAGGTCCAAGTGCTTATGCTAGAAACAAATAAATCAAAGTCCTCCCAATATGATTTCCTCAGCAGCAGTTTATCACTTCCTGTATATACTCATTTCAGTAAAGGTTGAAAGATTTTTGGATAAGGAGCTACAAGATTATAAAATTGCAACTCTTACAGTTTCAAATTCCATGAATATTTTGGCGGAAATTATTTGTTAAAACTTCAAACAAAATAGGATTAATTACAGTAGATTACTGGTAGCAACTATCACTATGGTAAGCTAATGCACAAATGAGGGAAACATGGCATAAAAATGTGACCAACTGTATAATATTATAACTGAGTTAAACACATCAAAATAACATTTCTAAAATTAAAAATAGGATTTTGGTGGAGTGATGCTACTCAAACTTGCATATTCCGAATGAGAGGGAGTGTTTGGGAGCATCACATTTTCTAGAATGATAAAACTATAGTTAGACCTTGTGTTCTGAGGCACTGAAAACTGTCAAGCACAGAAGCTCATTAAATGCACTTTTATCCAACAAAGTTGAGGTGGAACAGGCCACCTTTAGGATAAAGACCATACTTAATTTGTTTCAGTGCATTCCATAATGTCTAGAATATCATCAGAATTGGGGAAGAGGAACATTGATGTTTAGCAGTCAAGCTTGTCATATGGCAGTGGTGCCAGACACTACCCATTAAACAGTTTCACTCTTCAGGGAAAATTTCAGCAGACTAGTGGAACAAATGACCATTCAAGGTCTGGTCACCATGAGTCACCACACCAGAGTGGGGTTGACACATTAGGGAGGTATTAACAACATATTTTTCTATGGCACGTCTTCATACAAACGATGAAGTTCAAAGTGCTTTTACAAGATGTCTAAGAAATGGTTATAAACAAAGAAATCAAATTAAAATTACACAAGAATAATAATGAATATACAAGAAAATACATGCTTAAATAAAAAATAATATATACTTGTGTGTATGTATGGAGAAGTAGAGTCCTTGTAAATAAAATAGTTTTTTAATCCTCTAAAGATTAGTTCATTGATAAGATTTAATCTACATTCTACCTAACATAAATATTGTTAAATAGTTTCTAAAGGTGTGTGTGTGTGTTTATTTTTTTTTTTTTTGGAATTTGTCTCAGAGGATTATCTCAATGGGTCTCATGGCAAGTAGGGTATTCATTCAAACATCACAGGTGGCTGCATAGTTCTTTGATCAGGTGGTGGTGGCACACCACCACAGAAGTTTATTAAGATTAGAATTAAAAAGTGAGTTTTTAGTTTTTTTAGTGTTAGCCTAGCATATCATTTGGTAAAGTATTCCAGATTTTTTTTGTTCATTGCAGCAAAAAGCCACCACTGCACTTTTATGCATGACTCCTGGAATAACGGTTTTGAACTTAATACATGGTGCTACAGGGAGCCAACGTAATGATCCAAAAAGAGGAATGACATGGGCCCCCCTTAGCTGGTTGAATAGACATGCAGTGATTCTTGCCAATACCATGTGATCGTCCGTTACGTTTCAGCCAGGGTCTCTCCCCGACTGGTGTTTAAGTTCATTTTTTATATCTTTATTTTGTTCATTTTTGATTCCTTTGTTTATATCAGTATTTTTATGTTTATTTGTGTAACAATATACTGATCAGTTTTGTGTATTAAAATCAAGAGCGGTGTTTGGGGGTGGCAAGTGGGGCGACTGCCCCAGGCCCCACGCATAAAGGGGCCCCACTTTTGAGGTCCATATGTCCCGTTCAAGAAGATTTGTCAAGTTATATTCTCCAGTTATATTTTGATAAAGTCTGCCTGTTATCTTGTAAAAATTTAGCTAAATACTGTAATGAGAAAATCCAGCGTATGTTAACATTATTTTTATTAAATTCGTGCACAAGTTTATACAGTCTACACATACCAGCGTTTGACATAGCCGGCTCTGCATGGGGTTGGTCGGCCCACTAAGGCCGCCTCTGATTACAATCAATCATTAACTTTCATAGGGGTAATGCTGTTAGAAAATGGCATGAAAGTCAAAGACGAGAATGTTATTACAATGAACCTATGGAAAATAGGCAGTTAGGTTCCTGTAACCACCAAAATCTGTAATCTTTTGTTGGAGATTGCTCAAAATACACAAATCTGCATAGAAATCTTCACAACAATACATTATTTCTGATAATATGCATTTTTCATAATCCAGTATCCATGAAATCACTCATAAAATGCAGTATACCAAAATAAAACTGGTGACATGCAAAATATTTTATGTTACTAGCCATTCACTTTATGTGCGCTAAAAAAACTGTTGCTATTGGATGACATTAAGATTGGTGAGGTCTCAACAGCACCTTTAATATTCTATTCTTCATGTCTGGCAGATGGTGTTGGAGATTGTGAACGGCCTACCAACTTGAAATCATTTGTCAGCAACATTTGCTTTGTGCAGTGCTACAGATCATTAAGTTCGGAGCATGGGAGCATACCGGGGTGAGGTGATGCTTAACCTTGAGGCTGCGATCAGTGATGGGATTGACAAGCCTTAATGTCTCTAGCCAGTGTAGCTTTTTTCCTTTTGGCAGATATAGCGAACAATTGATTCGTTAAAATCAAACTTGAAGCTGACAACAATGCTTCTTTATCTTAACAGGATTTTAGATGGGTGAGTTGTTGGAGCTGTAAGCAATCAGTCATAGTCCACATGATGACATATGTATAATATAATTGCAAAATTCTAAAACTAAGATGTATCAGCACACAAGGATATATTTTTTAACATACGTAATTTTATATTTTTATACAAAGATGTTTATTTTTCAGTTATATCACATGCTTGATAAGTAATGTACTCTGACACTCAATAAACTGAGAATTAAAGTGAACCTTTGACCTTGTGGTTTGAAATCCAGTTCTCCAGTCACAATACTATCTTCCTAACAGATGCAGCAACATGTTAGAAATAATCTTCACAAGGATCTATTTTATTGAGGAAATAGTGCTTATAGTGGGATACATTTTGATAAACAGGATTTCAAATTGCATGTGACTAAGAAGTGATATTTATGCTGTTCTTTGTTTTTAATCACAAGCTTATTCAGAAGTGACAGAAGCTAGGATAGACTGAACCTATAAGGCATCAAGAGGGAATTGAGTCCTGGTTAGTAATGCATGATGGAATAAGGCAAATCCGGTGGCTGATTAGTCTGTACTAATCATCACTGACAGGTCCATTTCCTAAAGCATAAAGCAAGACCTGTTGAATGAAACTACCCTTTAAAAGGTAAATATGTAGGTAATTGTGACAATCTTCTGGATGGTGCTTTTGGTTCTACATCAAAGCTGTTACAAATATGAAGTGACCACTCAGTATTCTTTAAAACTCATTGGTTTAAAGGGAAGATTTTACAAACTTAATGAAGGGAATACATGGATGTTAGCTGTCAGGGAACTCTGTTCCACAATAATAATAATGCAATTCTGCAGTTCTTGATTTTATTTTTAATCTTAATTTGAACAAATAAGTTATCTTCCTGTTTCTACAACACTGTTTTACTTGTCTAAGAAATGTATTTAGTTGATAATGTTTGACCAAAGTGACATACACATAACAGGTACAGAATTGAATGGTATACAGTAATCCCTCCTCGATCGCGGGGGTTGCGTTCCAGAACCCCCTGCGATAGGTGAAAATCCACGAAGTAGAAACCATATGTTTGTATGGTTATTTTTATATATTTTAAGCCCTTATAAACTCTCCCACACTGTTAGCATTATTAGAGCCCTCTAGACATGAAATGACACTCTTTAGTCAAAAGTTTAAACTGTGCTCCATGACAAGACAGAGATGACAGTTCTTTGTCACAATTAAAAGAATGCAAACATATCTTCTCTTCAAAGGAGCGCCGTCAGGAGCAGAGAATTTCAGAGAGAGAGAGAGAGTGTGTGACAGAAAAGCAAACAATCAAAACATCAATACGTGCAGTTGCACACCGCGATAAAGCAGCCGCAACAGAAGGGAGCAATGTGAAGGCAGTCTTTCAGCATTTTTAGAGTAGCGTCCGTATCTTCTAGGCAAACAGCCTCTGTACAAACAGCCCCTCTGCTCACACCCCCTCCGTCAGGAGCAGAGAACGTCAGAGAGAGAGAGCGAGAGCGCACGATTAAAGCAAACAATCAAAAAATCAATACTTGCTTTTGGGCTTTTAAGTATGCTGAAGCACCGCGATAAAGCGGCATTTTTTAGAGGGAGGAGCGTCCGTATCTTCTAAGCAAACAGCCTCTGTGCAAACAGCCCCTCTGGTCACACCCCCTCCGTCAGGAGCAGAGAACGTCAGTGAGAGTGAGAGAGTCCGAGAAAAGCAAACAATCAAGCACCGCTCGGGAAGCACATCGCATATCATTGAGGAGTTTTATCTAATACGTAATACATGCTCTGATTGGGTAGCTTCTAAGCCATCCGCCAATAGCATCCCTTGTATGAAATCAACTGGGCAAACAAACTGAGGAAGCATGTACCATAAATTAAAAGACGAACCAGCGAAAAATCCGTGATATATTCAGTACTAGGAATTCAATCTGTGTTTTAGTAGTTTATAGTCTTCTGTATTAGTCATCCAGGAACATTGCTTCCTAAGAAGTGTTTTTCTTTTCTTTTAAACTTAAACTTTGTCTTGTGATACTCTGCAATTATGTATTTGATAAGTGAGCAGAGAGTTGGTAGCATAATATGATGGTGTGAAACTGTACCTTTGGGAAAGTGTATCTTTATCAAAATGACATTTCATACATCAATGTTTAAATTGTAAGCAGAATACTTTAACCTTATTGCATTTTGTATAATTAAAAACAAGTTTGAACTGTCTGTTAACTAATCTTTTACAAACTTCTCCTGACATCTGTACACTAGGATGTAAATGATGCCTCCCATTGGAGCTAGAAGGGCTGCTGCAGAGTAAAGGAGATGTTAAATAGTTCAGATTTAATTTATAGAAGAGTTGTGTGTTGTACACTTTAATAAGGTGGAAAATAAGATGAAAATACACTATAAGAAATATAATGGAAAAACACAAGTAATTTACTAAATGATAATTTACTTTTGTAGATGCAAAAACTATTAAAGTGGAATTTTAGATGATGCATATTTATTGATAGGATACTTTTTAAGACTTGATCAAGCAAAACAAAGGCCATAATATCACTAACCTTGTTTAAATAAAATTTATTAAACAGGAATAATAATGTTCTCAAATCCACTTAATAAAATTCTGAGTTATGGAGAGCCAGAGCCTGTCCCAGAAGTGCCAAGAGCAAGGCAGAGGCCAATCCTGGGCAAGATCACAAAATTTGCCATCTTAAGCTTTTTCTTTAATTTTGTATCATATGCTTAATTGTCTCTCTATTATAAAAGAAAATCTTGCGATGAGATGAGACTATTGCTAAGAGATTTTTTCAAGTCCAGGGAGACAAGACTATTGCCAAATGATTTCTTCAAGTCCCGCCCTTCTCTCAACCATTTCAGGTTTACAGCCTACACCCACGGTCCTCTCACATCTCATTCTGGTGAATACTTTTGTCAGACATAGTTCCTGCGCTTTCAGCTCTTATAAATTTTTACGTTTTCCTTACTTTAAGTTCCCAATAAAAGAAGACTTATTATGTCCAAATCTTAATGAAGAATTTAATACTGAAGGGTTATCAACAAAAGAAATGAGTACACGAGAAACGATGAAGTGAAATGAATTAACGTGAAAATTGTCGATCAGTTACACAGCAAATTGGTTAAATGCGTATCAACAGGCTATGCTGAAACAGTTGGATGGTGATGTTGCGGAAGCTGAAAACATCAACGTAAAATATCCCAAAGAATATCTACAACTGTTAACACCGTCCAGGCTTACACTGAATTACTGTTGAAAGAAGGATGTATCGTAATGTTATTACATAATTTATGTATGAGTGATGGGCTATGCAATAGGACAAGATTAGTTTTATTCAAAATTGGTTGAACAATTCTGACATGTAAAATTTTAACAGGCAACAAGAAAGATAATGTAGTACATCTTCCGCGGATAACACCAAAGGAGATCTTACTATGCCATTCGTAATAAAACGTTTACAGTTTCCCATTAGAATAGATTTTGCTATGACAATTAACAAATCACAGGGACAAACATTCGAAAAAGTCAGTTTATTTATTAGAGTGAATGAAACGATATTCAGTCACGGGCAGTTATACGTTGCATTATCACGATGTAACTCTAAACACAAAATCAAAATTCAATGCGATACTGACGTTAATTCCAAATATTGTTTTTACTGAAGTTTTACAGTAAAAGTGTAAGTTTAAAAAGTATTTTCGTGTTAATTTCAAAGCCAAACAGAAAAAAAAATGTATAACGCAACGAATACCTCTAACGCAACATAAAACATAATTTTCTTTCAATTTATTATATTTTACTATTTTTTACTATGGTTAATTACTTGCTGTAACGTAAAATAGTTAGGTCTATTATGCATATGCAACAATTCCTATGAAAACAGCAATCTGTTTAAATTGTACATCCGCTTCCCCATACGCGAGTGGCAGAGCCATGAAGTGGCTAGCGTGTAGTGCTAGTGCATAGCGCCAGCCCAGGGGTTGACGAGCGAAGCGAGCAGGGAGCAGAGTCCACTTGTCTAGAAAAACTATTGTCTCTTTAGTATGTAAAACTACCTTTCGTGCCACAGGCTGCAAGCATTTTTCCAGCCAAGTGGTTGGACAAACTGGCCCTGCAGTGTTCTCTATACCCTTCAGTGCATGCACATGTCTAACCTCAGGCTTGAAGGTCATCACTCATATTAAAATGAAGACTGTATGCTATTTCGGAGACTGGGGCATCACTTCAAGGAAAGCAATCTCTGAACTATTTGTTTTAATTGTAATGGCCTTTTCTCACCCATGTAGCAATTCAAAAGGATAATAGTAATATAATATGTTTTACTCACTGTAGGGATTAATTTGTTAGTTCTAATTTTGTGTATATTGCTAGTATTTCAGCTTTACTTGTTAATCCATCTGCTGTGTTTTTATATTCTGGTTCTCCAGTTTGATTATGTCAATATTTACACAGTTATGAATAATAGTTTTAGAGGATCAAGCATTTACCACAATTCTAAACTTCCAAACCTTTTGGTGCTCAAGGAGTTTGTATTTTTGATTTCCTGTATGCACTGGCAATAAATATAAACACAGATATTTTGGTTACACTCTTATAATAGTTACATCTATTACCTTAATTCTAATAATGAGGAGCTTTTTTGAAGTTATGTCTCATACTAGTCTAATTTCTGAGTGCAGCATTACAGTTTTGCAAAAATATGACTACAGTATTTACATTTCACAATGGATCACAGAGGCATGTTAAGCGACTTGCTTAGGGACATACACACAGTGAAACAGAAGTTGTGAACTACCCAACAACCTTATTATTAGAGTGTAAAAAATCCATTTATTCAACTTATATGTATACTAGCCAGCCAAACTTTGCTCTGGCAATCTCAGATATCCTTGTATCACTGATCCTCTACATCTAATTGAAGAGTTAGACACTTTTGGGAGCTCCTCCCTTGCGGTGTTTTTTAATATCCAGCGGGAGCCCATATTCTGTACGTGGGAGAATCTGCCATATATCAACCTTAGGGAATTCTTCTGTGTTTTTGCCAGACCTCCAAAACCTTTTTTCTCTCCTCAATGTCTACACTAATTACTTCTCTGACATTCCAGTTACAAGTGTATGCCTCCCTTTAAGTGTAAGCCCTGTCATGTATCAACCTTATTCCGTACTCCTGTAGCCACTTATTTGCTATGCAAACTATTAAACTAATTCCAAGCATTTGTTACTCCACTTCTGCTGCCCAGGGTTTGTTTCCTGACTTGCGCCCTGTGTTGGCTAAGATTGGCTCCAGCAGACCACCGTGACCCTGTAGTTAGGATATAGCGGATTGGATAATGGATGGATGGATGGATGTTACTCCATTTAGTACAGTGCAGCATTGCATAGTTATACACTTTATCACATTATAATTATTGTAATGAAATTTGAAATACTACAGTTTGCAACTCATGAACGTCCCACTTCATTGGTTGGAGAAGTCTGCTTCTGTTTTATCTGCTTTTTTGCATTGATGGCTTTTACACATTCATTTACCTACTTAATGAAAGGCAACATTCAGTTTAAGAAGCAGGTATGTTTTAAATTAAAATGCTTTATCTTCATCTTGAACTAGAGCTAGACGTTTATGTGGCTAGCAATGCAGAAATGAACTGACTTAACAGTACACATTGTAATGCTTGGTAGATCTCTTGGTATAACTTTTATGGGATATATACTATTTCCATTACGTTTAAATTATTCTCTTGCCCATTTTTCAATTTAATGGGAGGACTTTTTTCTTAGGTACAATTTTTGCAGCAATTTCAAACTGTGTAACTGGTCTGGACAACATGTACTTTTTTACTTCACATTTTAATACTCTTTATTCCTTTTTTTTCTACTTCATTCCAACTTGAGAACAGCTTGCAAAAGCTTACATTTGGCTGCTGTGTTGCTAGTCTGCATTTGGCCAGCTTAAAGGCACACATGCCACTTTTTGCTCTTTGTCATCTGCATGGATGAACTGAAGCCACCTGAGTGAGGTTTAAACGTAGCTCTGAATTTTTTAAATACATTTTTCTCACATTAATGGTCTATTAACTGCACATGACAAGTAACCTTGCCTCATGCTCCCATGGCACCTGCAAGGACGAAAACAATTATATACATTTTGTATTATCATCAGGGTAATGTAAGTTACAAGAGCTGGATTAAAAATTTGTGATTCAAGTTTGTCTAGTATATATAGCACTGACATTTTTACATGCATGACTCCCCCAGACTAGTGAAAACCTATAACACTTACAACAGATAAAAATAACAATTTACCTTGCAACAATCAATAGAAGTTTAACCGTTCATGATCTTGAAAATAAAATTGCATACCAATAGCCTTTATAGTTATTAATGGACACTGTTGCTTTCTTGTCCAGTAAAGGTGTTCCTTTTGTGCTCACTGTTTCTGTTATTATATTTAAAATCGCAATATGCATTTCTTTTTAGCATCACAAAGTGTAAACATGACATGTACCACATGTAAATATATTTTTCTCACTAATATGTCTCCAAAAAAGTTGCATTGTCATTTTCTGTTTTGCCTTCAAGTGATTAGTTGGAACCCATTTTCTTGCATGCCAATTTATATAAAAGCTGCCAGGAATAAAAAAAACAAACAAACAAATAATGATGTAATTTAAAAAGGTACACCAACCATTAAAGCAGCTTTGCCTAGATTTATAATATTACAGTACTGGAAAAGTTTAAAACTAATTGTTTTTGAAGTTATAATATAATAATTCAACAGCCATGGTGCTTTGAGTAAAAATCATACATAAATTCTATCATTCAGTCTAGACTTGTACTAAGTAAATATATTAAAGAAAACTGTCATTGTTTACACATTCTCCATAGGTGAGCATCCTCTCACACTAACAGCAGGCATAACAAGTTCATTGGAAGTGCTAAACTGACCTGGTATGAGTGATTAGGTATTTTTGTTGTATGTATGAGTGTTCTTTGTGGTGCACTGGCATCTCATTTAAAGTTGATTTGTGCCTTGCATGCTATATGTTCTTCAAAACAGACTCCTATACAGTTTAAACCTGTAATGTAGAAATCAGGTCCAGAATTCAGAAAAACAGATGAATAATTTTGAATGTATCATTTTTGGAATGCCACAATATTGTTGCTCGAAGATTTTTTTTTTCTGCTAACTTTAACTTACTAATATTGTTTAGCTGGCTGTTGTGTACCTTTATTGATAGTTTCTCTATTGTGCCTCTTTTCTAACCCAGTTTTCTCAATCTAAAACATTCTTTTTAAATAGTTAAAAAAAACCTAATTCAATTTTTATTCATTTTTTACCCAATGCAGTGGTCACTAAACAATGCATTAAAAATTTCAATATAGCATATGAGACAGGTGCAAAATTAATTTAATTTGAGAATAAAAAAATATTTAGCATGTTTTCTGATGCATGCTATTGTCCATACAATTTCAGTCATTTCTTTTACTTGTAAATTTCACCAAATCTGAATGCTTAAGATAACACTTGTATTTTATGGTTAAATGTGTCTGGACACAAAGATATGCACATTGCTTTATTATCAGAAGTGAATAACCATTTTCTTATTTGTATCTTTTTTTAGCAATAACATAAAAAATGTTTAGTGACTGTCTGCAGGTTACAAATGTTAATAGAAATTTTCTGTATTATTGTTGTAAATAGACTGACACAGTTTGTGGAGGAATTAAGAGATAATTATTCATGAGCAAAATCATTTCAGCACTCTGTACAGAAAGAAGGTTCTACTAAATCACAAAGCCATTGAATTAGTGTTGTTGCCGAGTTGCTCTTTGCTGCACTTTAGTAAAAGAAGCAGAAACCAACAGAATAAATCATTATCTCTGAACATGTAGTGATTTTCATCATTTTAGTAGTTTCAATGCAATGTTTTTAAAACTGATGCAGTATGGTTTGCAAACAAGATTGGAAATTGAGTGCCATTTAAATATAGCATTTCTTTTCATTTTACTAGAGAAGCCAACAACTTACAATAGACTTGAACTCAAAAAGCTTAAGCGATGCACAGCATTTTGTGCCTATCTCTGAGGCAAAGAAAGGACCTGAGAAGATTTATTTAAGATGTGAATGTGAGCAATGGATGTGGCTATGGAATAGCAGTCTAGTGATTTGTGGAAGGGATCTCAAAGGTGACTTCACAAGGCGGGCTCTAATCTGAAAGCAAAGACTATATGAGACTGGAGAATAAAAAGAAGAATTACTAGGTAAAGCTGGCAGAAAAAATACTAAAATATTTCATATGTGTCACAAACGGGATAGATTCCTAGCAGGAAACACAAGAAAGAGATCCTGAAAAAATTAGGTACCCACTGAGCCCATTAAGCCACCACAAGACTGTTCCCATTACACAGTGTCATCATACTCTCTTGAGTCTCATTTCAAGCCCTCAGGCACCATGCAGCACAAAATAAACCCTGAATATTACTCTACAGCGCATAGGATTTTCTTTAGTACATAGCAACAGAACAGCAGGACATATAGGGATTCTAACAATCTACGGTGTAGACATAGCTAAAAACAGTGTAAAATAAAAAATGAATCAGGGCAGTCAATAGTAACTCCATTGGCTACAACTGTTCACTCTATGAACAAAGGTGGCAGGCCTCAATCAAACACCAGACCCAAATTTACACTACTGAGAACCAGGAAATGAAAAAGTGATTTAGTAACTAAAAATTAAATACACAAAGAAATAGGTAAAAAAGGAGTGAGTACAAACACTAAAAACAAAAGAAGGCTTATGCAAACCTAGACCTGCCTAACATAAATATGAGCAATACTCCCAATGTAGTGGCTGGTCTACTTATGCACACTGTTAAGCATTAAAAAGGACACTTTTAGCCTATATCCAAAATAATGAAAACAGGGGCAAGCAGGGTCACTGGGATACAGCACACTGGTTATTACAAAAGAACAGCCTATGGCAAACCATTTCCCAATGATATGAAAAAAAAGAGAATAAATGCAGATATCTGTGTACTTCAGCACCAGGCATTCTAAGGGGAGAATAACTAGAGCCAATGTTGTGACTGAAAGCGTGCTAAGAAAGTGCATACAGGCTGGAAACATAAATGAAGTATAGGGGATGGCTAACTAGGTTAAACATCAATAAGCTACAAACACTTGAATAATGCTTAAAAGTATTGCTGTGAACAGAAAAATAGTATTACAGCCTTTTTACATTGCATTTTGTGATGTAGAGGCAGGTTCTAGCTGCTTTGCTTGTGCCTCAAACTGACTGCTAGATCTGTTTTAGTTTTAATTTGATAAGGTGGCTTTTAATATTGTAGAGCCAACATGTTATAGCTTGGATAGTTTTCAAAGGGTTTGGTTACATTGCCAATCCAATTAACCCAGAATGCACATGTTTTGGATTGATTTTACATATTAGAACATTAGAACATTAGAACATTCTAGACGAGAACAGGCCATTCAGCCCAACAAAGCTCGCCAGTCCTATCCACTTGTTTCCTCCAAGAAAACATCCAGTCGAGTTTTGAAAGTCCCTAACATCTTACTGTCTACCACACTACTTGGTAGCTTATTCCAAGTGTCTATCGTTCTTTGTGTAAAGAAAAACTTCCTAATGTTTGTGCGAAATTTACCCTTAACAAGTTTCCAACTGTGTCCCCGTGTTCTTGATGAACTCATTTTAAAATACAAGTCTCGATCCACTGTACTAATTCCCTTCATAATTTTAAACACTTCAATCATGTCACCTCTTAATCTTCTTTTGCTTAAACTGTAAAGGCTCAGCTCTTTTAATCTTTCCTCATATTTCAACCCCTGTAGTCCTGGAATCAGCCTAGTCGCTCTTCTCTGGACCTTTTCTCGTGCTGCTATGTCCTTTTTGTAGCCTGGAGACCAAAACTGCACACAGTACTCAAGATGAGGCCTAACCAGTGCATTATAAAGGTTGAGCATAACCTCCTTGGACTTGTACTCCACACATCGTGCTATATATCCTAACATTCTGTTAGCCTTCTTAATGGCTTCTGAACACTGTCGGGAAGTTGATAGCTTAGAATCCACTATGACTCCTAAATCCTTCTCATAAGGTGTACTCTCGATTTTCCGACCGCCCATTGTGTATTCAAACCCAATATTTTTACTTCCTATGTGTAATACTTTACATTTACTGACATTAAATTTCATCTGCCACAAATCTGCCCAAGCCTGTATGCTATCCAAGTCCTTCTGTAATGATATAACAGATTCCAAATTATCTGCTAATCCACCTATCTTGGTATCATCTGCAAACTTAACCAGCTTGTTACTTGTATTCCTATCTAAATCATTTATATATATTAAAAATAGCAGCGGCCCTAGCACTGACCCCTGTGGAACACCACTCTTAACATCGGCCAGTTCTGATGAGGTTCCTCGCACCATCACCCTCTGCTTCCTGTGTCTGAGCCAATTCTGTACCCATCTAAAAACATCACCCTGAACTCCCACTTCTTTTAACTTGATGCCCAACCTCTCATGTGGCACCTTATCAAATGCTTTCTGAAAGTCCAGATAAATAACATCATATGCTCCACTTTGATCGTATGCTTTTGTTGCAACCTCATAGAACTCCAACATGTTAGTAAAGCACGACCTCCCTCTTCTGAACCCATGCTGACTGGTCAGAATAACTCCTGTCCTTGCCATGTGTTGCTCAATCTTATCCTTAATAATTCCTTCCAATAATTTTCCTGTGATGCATGTTAAGCTTACTGGCCTATAGTTGCTTGGATCTGCCCTGTCACCCTTTTTATATAATGGAATGATATTTGCCATTTTCCAGTCTTTCGAAATCTCTCCAGTGCTCAGTGACTTCCTAAAAATATGTGTCAAGGGTTTATATATGTACTCACTAGCCTCCTTAAGAACACGAGGATAAATATTATCTGGGCCTGGTGATTTGTTTGATTTCAGCCTATTTAATCTGAGCAGCACTTCTCCCTCTTCAATTTCCAAATCCCTCAGTACCTCCTTAGTAGTTGTGTTTACCTCTGGGAGGTTATCCACTCGCTCACTTGTAAACACCTCCGAAAAATGTAAGTTTAGGGCATCTGCTATTTCATTGTCTGTATCTTTTAATTCCCCTTTACTATTCCTGATGAACTTGACCTCCTCCTTGACTGTTCTTTTACTACTAAAATACTGAAAGAATCTCTTGGGGTCTTCTTTCGCCTTATCTGCTATATTCCTCTCCAACTGTCTTTTAGCCTCCCTGATATCCTTCTTAATGGTTGCTCTCATATTTTCATACGCTCTACGATATCATGCTATATGGTGTGGTCGGTTGGCGGATTGACAGACTGGAAACAGTCAGAATGTTGAGACGGCAACCAGGTCGCCCCCTTTAATTGTCACGAGATGAAACAAAGAAAATAAACAAAAGCAACAAAAACAGCACTAATTCGCTATCCTGATCAGGGATTTCTTTCACTAGATGAATCTTTTCAAGAGTCACATGCTCCGCCAAAAGATGCCTTTCTCTTTACCGGCACTTCTTTTATAGCGCTACTTCCGGAAGGGGCGGGGTTAAGTGCCTTTGCCGGGTGGCTTCTCGGAGCTGTGATGGAAGAAGAACATCAGGACAAGGTCAGCGGTATTCCCTCCCGTCCCCCCCCTTGTCTCAGCGGGTTATTATGTACCTTTCCCCGGCCCTTAGGGGACTCCTCCAACTCCCATGCGTGACAATGGATTACATATTTTTTCATTTTATAAAAACCGTATTAAACTCCCTTCAGCTTACTGTTTCTTTTCAACCAACACTGTCACTGCCCAATCCCAGTTTTGCATTTTTTTATTGGTAAGAAACTAGAGATATTAACCAATTGGAATACCAGAAATAGTCTAATGACTGATTCCTTTCACCTCACTGAGAAGAAAGTACAAAAATCAGAGAGCCTTAAGTAGTAATTGCCACATAATGTGGAATCTGCAATGCAAACATTGTTTTTTTATTAATAAATTGTTGTTTTCCAAATGCATAGGGCGTCAGCCTTTTTTGTCTGTTTATATCAGAAGATCTGTCAAAAAAGCATCCACATCATTAATATGAAGTGATATTTCCCTACTTTTTTTCAACTAGAGTGCTGAGCAGCACCAACAATGCAATAGGTGAGTGTAGACAGTGTTACGATAAGTTCCAAACATAGAAAAATAGGATTATGGCCTCCTAAAACACTATAAAGGAAGGGACTTAACCTAACTAGCCTCTCCAAGGAGACTCTCCCCACAACAGCTCACCTCAAAACTTCTAATTGCAGGCGTTTAACCTAGTAGACCCCACAGAATGTGAGCTGGCAAAATCACAAGAAAAGTCTCACAATATAGCCAAAAACCAATCAGAAAAGGCATCACCATATCACTGTGCTTGTATGAACAGGGCAAACAAAGAATTTCTCTATTGCTCAAAAGAGGAAAGCTAGACAAAAAGGAGCTGTCTAAGAGGCAATTCTAAGCAAACAAGTTCAGATCCACAATTCAGAAGAGAAAAGCAATGTCAGAAGCAAAATCAGGAAATTCAGAAAATAATAAATGTTTTTCAAAATACGCCTTTCACAAACAGTGTTCTTCCAACTTGAGCTTACTCAGCTCTGGCACTTAAACAGAAAGAGGGCATTCAGAAGAAGCTATGCCAGGGTGGCCCCGTCTCCTGGGGCTCCACCCCCCAACACTTAAGAAATGGAAGCACAGCTAAAGGGGCAATACACAATTCTGAACATTACAGAAAAATGCATGAAAAATTATTAAAATACATCAAAAAACAAACACACTTGTAGCGGTGCTACCATTAAGTTAGAACTGCATCTCCCAGCAGTCCCTGCAGGGGCTGTTGGGGTCAAAGGTGGCCAGAGGGGTTTAAAAGGAGGGCAGGTGTCAAAGAGTAAAAAAAGTTTGTTTTGGTCGTTTTGTGCTGGTATTTAACCGTTGAACTGCCTGTCGTGGTCTGCTATATATCATCGTGTCCTGGATTGTATTGTTTGTTGGGGTCTGGATATCATTTGTCTACCTGTGTACTGTTACTGAGGACGTTGTCTGGATTCATTGCCTTTCACGGAAGAAGGAGCGCTCCTGAACCATTCATCTGTCAACCTACTTCAGCAACTACCGGTAGGACTGTGTTTTTCCATTTCCCTCGCATCATTCAAATCACTGGACATAACTTCACCGCTGATTATTTCATACATGGACTTTACTGCGTGTTTGTCGTGTTTACTTGTTAAGTGTAATATCGCCGAAGGGATCAGGGGTGGTATTGTTGTTTCAATTAGTTAATTTAATTTTCATTATACTTTTTTTATCGTTTAAGTTCCCAGCGTGTTTTCTTCTTTGTCTCTGTAGTGTGTGTGTGTGTCGTGCCAAGGCTGGGGTTGTCCCTGGTAATCCTTGTATAAAATAAATAAATCACCGTCACTCTCGACGGTGTGAATCTTAGCGGCTTCTGACCGCTACACACTTTAATACATAACAGGCTGTAAGAGGCGACAGAAGACAAGGGCCATGCAAGGCAATATATAGAGTACTAAGAAAGAAGAGTATTGCTAATGTCAACATTACAAGTTGAGCACCACTAGAGAATGACAACTGATTAAATGTGTTTAGCAACTTTTAAAGGCAGCAGGTAGAGATACTAGTTTGTGGAGTGACAAACACAGCCTGAAGGAAAGCACATGATGTTCCATAAGGAAGCTAAATCGCAGCAGTCAACTAGCTGCTAAGGGTAAGAGAGAAGGGGAGGTCAAGCTAGAAACACTAGATTTGGCAAAAACCTTCTAGCCCCAGAGACAACATAGTCCTAGAAGTGAACATAGACTGTGCTTCCCTCATAAGGTACAGGTAGCAGAGTTGCTTTGGAGGTCAAGATCAACATAAGACTGAGTGCAGGACTCAAAGCAGGGGGATGGCCAGAAGCGAGCCCACATTGGAGTATAAACCCATTCCTTCGCTAAAGACTTAGTAGAACTGGAATCAGCAGGTAGAATATTTAATGGAAAGTTTAAAAAACATGAGATGTTACAAATTTACCCGGACAAAGTTCTTTTTGTGAACCATCCTTGCCAAAGATTGGCACACAAAAATCAAGTGTCACAAACTTGAGACAGAGTCATATAAAGGTTTGGGGAAGCCACCCGTATAGTCTGGCTTCCTGGCTGCAAAAGTAATTTTCAAAGAATACAGCACTGATGTGCACAAAACAGAACTGAGGGAATAGGGAAAAGGTGGAGGCTTTTAAAGGGGAAGACAGGAAGTGAATTCAAAGGGGTCGAGCTCATGTAGGTCTTCTTCCATTGGCTTGGTCCCGGAAGTGACGTCAAGAGGACCTGGTCGAATCTCCCGTGAATGGTCTGCAGGCAAGGGAGAAAACGAGTCAGTGCACTCTGCCACATCCTGGTATGTCTCAGAACTGTCCTTACTCAAGCCCTTTAGCTGCCTCCCATGCGCATGTGTGTGACAAGGCCTCCCCCCATCAGCCCAGACCCGTCGGGTCAGGCGACCCTGACCAAGAGGTTGTGAACCCGAGAGGTGGCATCAGCATTGGCGTGAAGAGAGCCCCGACGATGAACAAACGAAAACTTGCACGGCTGGAGGTCAAGAAATCACCTGGTGACCCGCGGATTCGACTCCTTGTGCAGGGCCATCCACCGTAAAGGAGCATGGTCCGAGACAAGAGTGAATTCACAGCCTAGCAGGTAGTACCTCAGCTGAGTAATCACCCATTTAACGCCAAAGCCTCTTTGTCCACCGCCGCATACCTGGTCTCCCGGTCCAACAGTTTCCGGCTCAGGAACATAATGGGGTGATCTGCACCATTGACATTTTGGCTCAGCACTGCCCCCAGGCCTGTGTCCAAAGTGTCCGTCTGGAGGATGAAAGGTAAGGAAAAGTTAGGAGCTTTCAAAATAGGTGCGGACATAAGGGCCTGCTTCAAGTCACTAAATGCAGCACCTGTCTTTTCAGTCCATACCACAATGTTTGGAGCCCTCTTCTTTGTCAAATCAGTCAAGGGCGCTGCTCTCTCTGAGAACCGGGGAACAAACCGGCGATACTACCCTGCTAACCTGAGAAAGGCTTGGACCTGCTGCATGGTTCGCGGACAGGGCCATTTTAGAATGGCATCTACTTTGAAGCACAGTGGTTTCACGGTACCCTGACCCACCAGGTAGCCTAAATACTTGGCTTTGCTCAATCTGAAGAAACATTTCTTGGGATTAATCTGAAGCCCGGCCTCACCAAGTGTCCGCAATACAGCTTTTACCTGCTGTAGGTGTTCCTTCCATGTGCTGGAATAGATGACCACGTCATCCAGGTAGGCAGCACTGTACGAGTTATGAGGCCAGAGCACTTTGTCCACCAGACGCTGGAAGGTAGCTGGAGCCCCATGTAACCCAAATGGAAGGACACGATACTGCCAGCATCCGCTAGGGGTGCTAATGTCATGCTCAACAAGAGAGGTCCGTCCGGGGTTTTCACTCACTCCCTCCATGACAGACAGGATAACAGCTTCCTGCTCCCGTCGTTGTCTGGGACTTAATCCGCACCTAAGTTAAGGCTAGCCATGTGAGTGGGGCTGCCTGGAGGAGGAATTGGGATCCCTGTCCTTCCACAGTTTCAGCAGGTTTACATGATAAACCCGCTCCCTCGGCTGACGATTGGGTTGACTCACCAAATAGTCGACAAGTCCTTTCCTCTCCTTAACTTCATAGGGACCTTGCCAATGGGCAAGTAACTTAGAGTGGGAGGTAGGTACTAGGACCATGACCCAATCTCCCGGGCGGAACTCCCGGAGAGACATGCCACAGTCATAATAACGGACCTGTGCTGCTTGAGCCTCTTCCATGTGCCTTTTAAGGAGGGGCTGAATCTTACCAAATCTATTAGAGCCTCTTCTTCCCATCCCTCTTTTAAGATGTCTAATATGCCCTGGGGTTGTCGCCCATACAGTAATTCAAAAGGGGAGAACCCTGTGAAGGCTTGAGGGACTTCCCAATAGGCAAAAAGGACGAGGGGGAGGAGCTGATCCCATTTCCTTCCATCCTCGCTAACCACCTTACACAGCATTTGTCTGAGAGTTTGGTTGAACCTCTCCACCAAACCATCAGTTTGAGGGTGATATACCGCGGTCCTTAAATGCTTTATTTTCAGTAACTTGGCAGTCTCCTTGAACGTCTCCGAGGTAAAAGGCGTCCCCTGGTCTGTCGAGACTTCTTTGGGGATGCCCACACGCGAAAAGACCCCTAGTAATTCCTGTGCGATGGCTTTGGAAGTGGCTGAGCGCAATGGAACAGCTTCGGGGTATTTGGTAGCGTAATCCATGAGGACTAAAATGTACTTATGTCCTCGGGCTGAGGGCTCTAGGGGTCCAACTAAATCGACCCCAATTCTGTGGAAGGGAACATCAATCAGGGAAATAGGAACGAAAGGAGCACAGTCCCTCCTAGGAATTTGTCGCAATTGACACTCTGGGCAAGAAGTGCAAAAGCAATGAACCTCCTCATTGATTCCCAGCCAGTAGAAGCGGAGCTTGATCTGCTCCAGGGTTTTCTGGGTGCCCAAATGGCCACCTAGGAGGTGGGCGTGTGCTAACTCACAGACCTGCCGCCGAAAGGTCCGTGGGATTAGCAGTAGCCGTCTCTCCTGCCCGTCATGCTCAGGTACGCAATAAAGAAGGCCATTCTCCAACACAAAGTGAGGACCCTGTGGCATCGGCTGGTTAGTGTGCTGGCCGTTGACTAGGACCACTGCATTTTTTGCAAACTTCAGGGAATCGTCACTCCACTGCCCCCTTTTAAATGAAGCCAGCATCTCTCTAAATTGAAACCGCAAAAGGGAGAGAGGGTCAGCGACAACCTCAAGGGGCGTGGTTGCCTCCCGCTCTGCCGCGGCGCTGGTGGATGATGTGTCGGCACGCAACAGTCCGGGAGTCACCACATCACTCAGGGCAGCCACTTCGTCTCTCTCTACTGGCTGATTACACCGCGTGGAGGCAGCCTGAGATGGTTCATCCCCGTATATTACCAATATATCACTTTCGTAAGTTCATGTTCATTCACTAAATTCAGTTGATTTTTTTTTCCAATCAATTTGAATTTTAAATGTAACTAAATTCAGAAATATTATCAAAAATAGTGTTACCAACTTTTTCATAATGGAAATTAATTGTACGTGTATTTTTGTAAATTAATTCTTAACATTTTATTTTAAACAGAATCTAGTGATTTTACACTTCCCCTAAACTTCTTGTGCAGATTTCTCATGGAAAGATAAATAATTAGCATGTGTTCATATCTTATGTGTAATTAAATTTTCCATTTATAATTATTAGACATCATTGATTGTAATCCATCACAGTAAGCTATTTCAGACTATATTATTCTAAGTTTGTGACAAATCAGGCAAAATTGCAATTCACTGTATGGGGTTAAACATAACAAATAATGAAAATGTATAGCTTTACATCTTTGAGGTTCTCAAAACAAAAATACAAAGTGAGATGTACAGTCTAGGAATTTCCCAAAAATCAAAATAGCCCAGCATGGACACTCAAACAATATACTTGTTAATGTATTTTACATATTCAATAACTCTCTAGTATTATTTTTTTAATTCAGTTTCAACCTTTATCTGTCCTTAATTAAACAATCCTTTGGATGCATAAAACTTTGTTAAAATTGTTCATATTACTATTTGCATTAGAATAGCACCACTTAAAATAAAGTGTGCGCTGCATTAAGGGCTTTAGTTGTTTAAAGGGAGGAATTCTCAATGCATTACTAATTAAAGTAGCTTTTAAAATCTTTAGAGAGATAATACTATTTTTTTTTAAATTCCGAGCCGTTGTATGCTGGGGAAAGTACATTTTTAAGAGTTTCATGGCCAAATTACTTGTCCTACCTAGGCATTTTGCATTCATCTATCTATCTATCTATCTATCTATCTATCTATCTATCTATCTATC
>JANRMT010062821.1:21433801-21531188 GCA_026402145.1 Polypterus bichir lapradei | reverse complement strand
ATCTATCTATCTATCTATCTATCTATCTATCTATCTATCTATCTATCTATCTATCTATCTATCTATCTATCTATCTATCTATATCATAAATATGATGAAGCAGTCTGTAGCATATGGTTCTGATACAGAACTATATGAAACAGAATGCTTCATCATATAGCATATAGTTCTATAGGTGTCATCATAGTAGGATTTCCCTCACACTTTCTAGCATCACTGGCAGCTGCTGAGTACTTAGGCCAGGTTAATGTAGTGGAGAAAAAGAAAACTATAAGTTAAAATTAAGAGCAACTAGGCTGATTCCAGGGCTACACAGGATGAATTATGAAGAAAGATTAAAAGAACTGAGTCTTTTCAGTTTAAGCAAAAGAAGATTAAGAAGAAACATGATTGAAGTGTTTAAAATAATGAAGAGAATTAAAAAGAATGAGTTCATCAAGAACACAGGGACACAGTTGGAAACTTAAGGATAAATTTTGCACAAATATTAGGAAGTTTTTCTTTACACAGAGAATCATAGACACATGGACTAAGCTACCAAGTAGTGAGGTAGACTGTTGGGCGTTAGGAACTTTAAAAAGTAGACTTGTTTTTTCAGAAGAATTAAGTGGCAAGATTTGTTGGGCTCAATGGCCTGTTCTCGTCTAGATTGTTCTAATATTCTAATTTACTAGGATATGTTAAAATTATTTGTGGCTGTTCATGAATATGTCATTAGGAATGACTTATCATCATTGGTAAGTTAGGTAAGTTTAATTGGAAAATTTTAAAACTACCCTGGCTTGATGTTCTTAATCAACTGCTTTAACTACCCATTATTAAATTTGAATGCCTCAATAGCAAATGACAAGTCTACAGATTTGGGGTGGGATGTTTCCCGAATTGTATTTTTAAAATAAATGTAAAAAATCCATTTTATTGTGATATTGTATTAATACCATGCCCGATGTGTATTTTGATTTTGCAGACATTTTTTCAAGCCAAAATCTTTAGAATTGATACCTCAAAAGCACTATGATTATTGCTTAGTGGGTTGTTTTATTGTGAAAGGGTTTTGGGATGACCCTATACTAAAATATAGGTTATTCCTAAAACATAAATTACTTTATTCCCACACATGTCCTCCACCCCAACTCCTGTTCTCTTATCATTGCATTTACCTGGCCTGGAAGAAGACACCACCTGCAGAATCAACACACTTGTAGGTTTGACCTAAATATCTGAATGCCACTGTGCTTCACTTCTCCAATTAGAGAATCTTTTATTTACTCAGTACCCCAGATGACAAGATAGAGCAACTCAGTAAGCAAAGCTAGCAGGTAAAAAATGTAATTCAGTCATTACAGTCTCTAATATTCTTAAATATTCTTAATGTGCCAAAAGTAAATGAGTGTGGAATAATCACACTGTATAACCTGGATATTACTAGAGCTGTTATAGACAATACTGGCCAACACACCCAATATGTGTGGTGTTTAATCTCTTCAGGTTACTACACTCTTCATATGTGCCTCACGACATTGGTCTTCTTAATGACAGTGTTATTCCTCCTTCCTGGTTCTCTCGCTTTTCATTGATTTCACTTTAAGATGCAGACATTTTAAAGCTTGTCAGGGCCAAGGTGAATACCCTTAGCCCCTCTCTGTCCAATGTCATTTAGATAGACCTTATTAGTTCATGTACAAGAGGTGTGCATGCACGAAGAACCAATGGTTCAACAGTGTCACTTTTTACACAAGTGGAATATTCAGAAGCATAAACCATTTTTCCATTTAAAGTTCTGACCTTTCATCTAGTTAGAGTGCCCTTTTTAAAGTGGTAAGTTTAATTTTTGCTACCTTTGCCTTCTGTCTGCTGTTCCTACTAACACTTCCTTTATGTTTAAAACATGCTGCTTTTATAGTGGTCAAAAGTTCAAGTTAAAAAAAAGAAGATATAGTTTTAACATCAAGAATTATCAATAATCCTTATTAATTCTTTAAAGCATATGAAATAAATGGAGTTGCTGAGTCTAAAGGAAGCTTGTATGTATTATAAGGGGCTAAAAAACAAATATATAATATGGAAAATTATAGAAAGTGGATTCTTTTGGTCTCTTTGGGTTTTGTTTTTTTCATGTGGAGAAAAAAGTTAGTCTTCTTCTTTCATGCAGAGAATTATATAGGGTCACTGTAAAGAATAATTATCATCTCCCAGTAATTTTGTCTCTTCCAAATCAGGATTTGTTAAGTTAAGGTATTTGGCCTATTTCAGAAAACATGATGTCACGCTTGGGTCACAGAGTTGCACAGATTCATTCAGCGTTTTCAAGAAACAGAAACTTTATTCGTAAACAGCATAATAAAGAATAAAGCAGAGTATGTCTGGGGGAAGATAGACAAGGCAGGGAGACCAAAGGACAGCTGCAGTACAGACTTTTAAATGTCCGAAGCCCTGCACACAGCAGCAGCAGCAGCAAAGAAGAGATAAAAAACTGTATTTGTTTCCCATTGAATCACTGTTTAAAAGGTGGTTTCGGAGGAGCGGCCACATCCCCTTGGGGCTGTGTTCAGCGTCATCACAATGATTTAAGAAGTGCCTACAGCCATATTTTTATCTGGGAGGGAAAATAACTACCACTGAATGATATTGTCTGACTCATTTTTTGTTAAGTTTGTCTTAATTTACTTTAGGTTTTTTTTTTTTTTGGCCAGACTGAGACACCCAACTAACACATGTAATTACAGTTTCTGTATGTTAGAGAAATGTGAATTTTACCAGTCCTCTATTCTATTAATGAGTAACCTCATTTTTCTGGGTTTAAGCATGAAAACAGCCAAAGCATAATTAAGAAAAAAAAATAATCCAGCTTTTTGCAAACTATTATAGACACTTAAGGAATTTTAGTAGCATGGTGACTCTAATCACAAACTTTACTAAAAAAACATACAAAATAAGTGTTTAGACCAATTCTTAGGCACCCAGACTGCTCAATTTACTTTGAATTAGATGAACTTGTGTGACTGAATTGTTGTGCATTCTTTTATAAGAAACTCATCTTTTGAAGAGAACTATCAGCAGTAAAAAGTCAAGATCTGTTGGATATTGAAGTAGTGTCACAGATTATTGGAACCAATCTAACTGTAGATGGTTTACATTTGCTCCTGATTCAGTGTGCCAGAGAGTCTTAGGGTGAGATATTCAGGTAATTTTCGGGCATGTAGGAATTCGGAAGACAAAAGAGTTTATTATCAGGTACTTCTACTGGCCTTCTCTCAGACAGGATCTAGAGGGCTATGTTAAAACCTTTCCAAGGTGTAATTAATCTAAATCACTGCACTGCTGTCCAGCAGGTCTCCTCCACACAGACCTGGAAAAGTCATTACCAATGATTTTTATTATCAAACACCCTTATTTCTAATTGTTGCACTATCATGCTAGTGCTTATAGACATATTTTCAAAAGTGGCAGATTTCTCCACTGTGCCAGAACTAGTAAATATTTTGGATTGTGCTCCCAAGTTTGTGCCTTGTCTTAGGGAAAGGAATGTGTTTTAAATTAGGAATACTGTAATACAACATCTAACTTCCAAAAACCATCCCAAGGCTAAATCTAGGATGAAGAGGGTAAATCAACAACTTAACTCATACTTTAGATGTAAAATTGATTTTCATTTAAACAGAGGGGCTATTTTTCTTATTGTAGAGTCCTCAAAAAATTCAGATCGGTTGTTCCAAAAATGTGGGTCATGCCCAGTGATTTCTAAAATAAAACAAAAAGTGTCTTAAAAATTAAAAGAGTTAACTCTTTTAGGAAGGATGTTAACTTTTGTTTAAAGGAGGAGTTGAGGGCAGATAACTCATGTCAGGGCAGACTTGGGCGATAATCAGCTGTAAATGTCAAAACTCACTTTTATGGTAAAGGCAGACTGTCTTTGCTTGGAGGAATGTTGGACTTGTTAACTTGATGTCTGATCTCTGCATGTGCATGAGTAGGAAAGAGCAAACAATGGCAAAAATGGCAATGGCATCTAGCAAAAGAGTGAAGTAAGCGCGCAAAGCAAAATATTCTATGGATGGCTTTTGTGTATTATCGCTGAACTTGACTCTGACTTGTCTGACTTTGAATTTGGTGCAAGTGATCTGGAGATCAAGATTGAAAATCAAACTGAGGTACTGGCATCAGCTGATTTTGGTGCTGAACATAGATATTTTTCTATGTAGCTGACACAACTATGGCAACATTCACCTGGGAGGACCGCTAGTTACAATGATGAGATACACAAACCAAATTGTATCACAGTGTAGCTGGCGCCACCAGAGTTGGAATCATCTGTGGATTTGTCCACCTGTAATGAGAAGTACTTGCACTTCTTAATATTTTCATGAACGTACGTTTGAATATATTCTACCATATCGCTTATTCTTATTTGAATTAGCTTTGACAGCATAACTTTATTTTGACAACACTTCTTGACAAACTACACAGTGGGGTTTATTGAAAATAACAGTAAAACCACATTTGAGATATTCATCGCTATACAATCTATTTTCTAGACAATAGTATGAAGCTAAATTTTTTTGTTAGGCTAAGTGAAAATCCAGGCTAAATTGTATTCCGTAATCTTCCAATAATATGCACTTCTGTCCTACAATATATCTATAGCAATCCAAAACTTTTTGTGCCTTTGTTAATAGGGTGCCAAGTTCTTGACCATTTCCACAGTATTCTATACAATCGCTAGTCCTCTAATTTTTTTTTTTTTTTTGTTCTTAAGCCTTGCACCACAGAGTCATTCCCACCGTAATTTTATTCTACACTTGCTGCTGGTCTTCACAGTCCTATTCAAGTTTGCCAAGCTTAACTCACTTAGGCGCAAATTCACATTGTAAGATCCACAGACCACATTTTAAAACATAACTTTCCCCCCCAATAAATATTGTACTACACCCACAAGTCCAAGCTAAATCTTATTTTGCCTTTACGATCAGGATACCTATATTTCCTTGAACATAAATTCTACCCTCCTTTCCTTCAGGCCTCCAAATTTCTCTATGACTTTCTCATTAAATTGAATCATTTCACTAAGCCTATCAAAAATATTAGCTTCCTATTGCTGTCTAGATCAGTGCTTCCCAATCTTTTTTTCTGTAGTGGCACATCTTTTACGTAACCAAAAACATCCTAAGACACACCACTATCTTGCTAACTATAAACACATATATACCTGTATCTCATTCACATGCTCAACTGCCCGAAGAGAAAGCTAGTTAAAAAAGAATTCTAGAATCAGTGTTCGTAGACACAGCACTTAGTGAGCACTTTGGTGGCATCTCCAAGCTGCTTCACCCCTTTGCCCTCCCCTCTCTGCCACATAAGCAATTTGTATGGCCACTATTCACCAGCCATGTGAAGCTTGTTGGCAACCACTCACCCAGGGCAGATTGACTCTAGCAGGCTTGAGATGTGTCTGAAGTCCTCTAAGTGCTGTGTCTGCAGCATAGCAACCACAGAGCTGCTTGTATGCCAGCTTTGCCAGGTAGTCCTGTCCTCTTCAGACAGGTCTCGACCTCCTGCAGAGCTTGTCCCTCTCAGGGTCAGACCCAAGTGCACTACACTATTATTTCCACAGCACACCTGGATAGCACTCATGGCACACCACTGTGCTGTGGCACACTGATTGAAAAACACTGGTCTACATGACAGCGGCTACTTTCATACTGCTTGCATTTTTCAGTTAGATGTTTAAAGTCTTGTACCCCTGTTATTGTCCACAGCACTTCAGTAGTCTAGCTACGTTTACCCAAAATTACCTAAGTTCTGCAGCTTCAGTACGCTTCATGGGATTCTGGTAAAAGTTTGACAAATTGAAATGATTCCACAGACAAAATATTTTCATTTTAAAAAACTTTACTAAAACTTCAAAGTAAAACAGTTCACATGAAAATAGAGAAAAAACTGGTATTGTAAAGAAAAGAAAAGTTCTTGTTTAAGAGAAGTTCTGTTTAAAGCTCATAAACTTTGTTTCATTTCTTTAGTTTGCTTATACAGCTGGACCATTTCTAAATGGTCAGAAAACTGTATGCTTATCCTATTTTCATACTGTAAATGGGTCTTTCAGTCCCTGCTAACACTGGGACCTATTCTAGACAACAAGTGACTCAATTAACACACTGTATTGTAGATATAGCAAGAAAGTTCTATCTCACTTACAGGGGGTAAAGACTATACTATTGTCAATGGTTATGAAAGAAAATTATATTCTACTGAAATTAAGCAAAAACTAATATGAGTTTAACTTAAAGCATTAACTTTCTAAGATTGGCTCTTATAGGTAGGGTACTGACACTTTGAAACATCAAACAGGGAAAGGAAAACAAGGCATTACTTACACAACAAGTTAGTTTTAAACTATTTGGAGGGACGGCAGTGCCCCACTGCCAATAATTGGTACTCTAATTATAAAAATAAGTTCTCTTGGGTATGATAGGACTTGAATTTGAGTTAGGAGGAACAGCAGTGAGATAAGTTGATGTGTTCTTCAAAAGAATTGTGTCAGGAAAATGAAAATGTCTGTAATAGCTATATATTCATATCATTTGGCTTGAGGTGGCAAGATGAATTATGAAGCAACAATTGTTTTACATTTCTTCAAAATTAGACATTTTTATGAGCTACTGCAGCTGTTTGCATTGGCATTGACTAGTTCATGGATCACTATTAAGTACACCAGTGTTTCTATAGTCAAAATTTTTCATATTGTTGATTTTTCTGTGCCTAGTTTCCACTTTCAATCAGTTCTTTTTTTATTATGTTTTCTATCATGGTTCTTAGATGTTTGGGTTGTTTAAACATACTCTGGAGGGAAGACCAAAAGCCACTTATGACAATGCTCTGTCACAGCTTTATGTACACACAATTAATGCAGCATTATAAATGAAAAACACACTAGGCTAATGGCCCCAGGGTAGACAGATACCTAAATAGGACCACAAAAACTGGTCTTAGTGTAAAATATTAAAACATACAGTTACAGTATATGCTCAGTAATACTCAAAATATAAGCAACATTCTATAGATTTGTCTCATATTCAGGTCAGTCAGTCATTTTCTAACATACTTTGTCCTGAACAAGATAATGGGGGTCTGCTGGAGCCTATCCCAGCTGTCAAAGGACAGGAACAAACCATAGACCAGGCATTGCTCCATTGCAGGGCAAACACAGGGCCAATTAAGGATTGCTAATTCACCTAGCCTGCATGTTTTCCCCTCAAATTTGTATATAAAAAATGGATTTTATTAAATACACTGCAAAAATGAAATCTAAGCAAGTGAAAAGTATTAATATCATGACATTAAATATTATTTTCCTTATTGTAAGACTTACAATTATTTAGCATAGTTTAAGAAATCTTGTCAAGTACATTTTACTTACACCATTGGCAGATTATTTTTGGTAAATGAAAGCAAAACAACTCCTGCTTAAAGTTTTTGTGTAGGTTTTGCATATGCATTTTTTGTCTGGCACTCTTTGATGATGGTTCTTCATAGTCATAGGTATCACATTGTATATGAATTCATCAACTAAAAGCATAATGCACCAAAGTACATGTTTTTTTTTCTACTAATTGAATTATTTTACTGTAGTATGCCAGGGTCTGAGAGCAAGACAAACATTTGCATTTTTCTCTGTAACTATACCTGGGTTTTAATAAACAGGATGGCTTTAAAAACGTGGTTCTTAGTGTGTGATATTCCTACAAAATATATTGATGTCTAAAGCTACCCCATAAATAAGTTCATACCAGTCTGTTACACACCAACAGATGTGAACATAATAAACATTGTAAAACAGTTGGGCTATGTTAACTTGCAGCATCTTTATTTTACTTTGACTTATTCCCTCACTAATCATAATGAAAACTATTTTAGCAAGAACGGTTGTTACCTTATGTATAATAGAAAAACAGTAGACATCATTTTTAATCTATACATCTCTCTATTATATAAAAAAAATTCTGTGACGAGACAAAACTTTTTTGAAGAGATTTTTTCAAGCCCTGCAAGACTTTGGCCATAAGATTTTATCAAGTGTCATGCCCTCGTCTCAACCATATTCAACCACGCACACAGTACTCTCACCTCTCAGCTCTTTCCTCACTTTAAGTTCCCAATTAAAGAAGATGTATTCTTATTGAAGAATTTCATCACAAAGGGTTATCAGCAGAAAACATGAGTACGTGGGCAATCCTAGCACTGAGAAAGTCCAATGAATTAACGGCAAAAATGTTGATCGGTTACACAGTAAACTGGTTAAATGCGTATCAATAGAATGTGCTGAAACAGTTGGTGGTGATCGTGCGGAACATGAAAACATCAGCTTACAATATCCCGAAGAATATCTACTGTACAGCCGTTAACACCGTTCGGTCTTCCACCTCATGAATTACTGTAGAAAGAAAGATGTATCCAAGAAAAGTAATGTAGTAAATCTTCCGCGGATAACATTAGACAACAAAGGAGATTTTGTTATGCAATTCATATTAAAACGTTAACAGTTTCCCGTTAGAATAGCTTTTACAAAGACAATTACGAAATCTCAGAGCCAAACATTCTAAAAAGTAATTTTATTTAACAGAGAAAAAGAAACGAAATTCAATCATGGGCAGTTATACGTTGCGTTGTCATGATGAAAGTCCAAACACAGAATCAAAATTCAATGCAATATTGATGAAAATGTAATTAAAAAAATTGTTTTTACTTAAGTTTTACAGTAAAGGTGTAAGTTTAAAAAGTATTTGCATGTTAATTTCAAAGCCAAACAGAATGAAATCGTATTACTCAATGAATAACTCTTAACGCAACATGAAACATAATTTGCTTTCAAATTGTTACATTTTACTATTTTTTAATATGGTTAATTGCGTGCTGTAATGTAAAATAGTTCTATTATGCATATGTAACAATTCCCATGAAAATAAAAATCTGTTTAAATTGTACAACCACATCCCCATACGCGAGCGGCAGATCCATAAAGAGGCTAGCACGTAGCCCAGGCCCGGGGGTTGGCGAGCAAAGTGAGCAGGGGGCAAAGCCCCCTAGTTTATGTAATTACCAAAAAGCATATACAGTTATACATCTTTTTACACATGGCTGTTTAGAGTGTAGCCTACATATAGAAAATAATCGCTATGCAGGAAATGTATCCTAAACTGCAGGTTTTAAGCATTTTTAGCATTTATAGGAAAATTTCCACTCATTATATTAAATTACTGATAAGGAATAAAGTGCCATCATTCAAGTCAATGTAAAGAATCTTGTAGCGCCCTTAGCGTTAGACCCAAGTGTTACTCGGGCTGCAAAAACCGTGCTAAAAGCATTAGTCCCGAGTGTCACTCGGGTAATTGTACAGTTGCATCTTGCATAAGCGTTAGAACCGAGAATTACTCTTGCTGTAAAAGCGCTGTCAGCACAAGTCCCAAAAATCCTGCAGACAAAATTATAGGCGGATCTTGTGTAAGCATTACGTCCAAGGATCACATGGGCAAAGATGTCGATGTGTCTTCTCCTCTCTCCTGAAAGTGTAACCAGTAACCTCCTCCGTAATAATAGCTTCTTGTAAAAAACATTTTCAGCAGCTCAGGTGTTACACGCTCATTCTACTAATATGAGCAGTGATGGTGAGGATGTTGAGGAGCTTCTCGTCAGCAGGGATGAGGAAGTGAATCTGTCCTCGGGTGGTGAAACTGAAATGGACAGTAAGCCCGAAAGTGATTCTGATTAATCCAAAAGTGCCCCTCATGTCTGGCTGTCTATTGACACTGCTTTGAATAAACCAGCGCCACCTCATTTTGATTTTGTGGGGCAGCCAAGAATAAAAGTAGATGTTGACAGCCAAGATCCACTTACTTACGTGAAGTTATTCCTGGATGATTATGTGATTAACATAATCGTTCTTGAGATGAATCATTTCGCTGAACAGTGTCATGCAAGTAACTGTACACCTAAGCAGTTTTCCCATTTAAAAAGATGGGAACTAGTAACTGCTTATGATATCTGGGCATTTTTAGGCATATTGATATTGCAAGGACTTGTATTGAAACCTGAGCAATGATGGTACTGGTCCAAGAAGCAAAATTTTGGCAACACTGTTCTTTGAAGAAATTATGTCCAAATGTAGGTTTTTACTAATTATAAAATATCTGCACTTTACCAAGAATGAAGACTTTGATGAAAATACTTATTCAGAACCCAAACTGAAGAAAATTTAAGAGATATACCAGGTATTCTGGAGCTTGATGTCAACATTGATGAAAATCTCATGGCTTATAAGAGCAGAATGTTATGGATACAGTAAATTGCGTCAAAAAGAGCAAGATTTAGCATTAAGTTTTACCAGCTTTGTGAAACTAAACCAGGATACATCTGGAATACAGTTCTGTACAGAGAAAAAGGGACAATGTTTGATCCAAAATGCAGTCAGTACAACATTGCTATGTAATTGGTGCTGACTTTGATAGAAGCTTTGCTGGATCATGGTTACTGTGTAACTATTTTTATACTTCGGCAGAGCTATTTCACATCTTGCTGCAAAGAAAGACTGACACATATGGAACAGTGCGTTCCAAACGTCATGGCATGCCTGAAGTCTTTGACAGAGCTACAGCGAGGTGCAAAAAGGGTTAAGTGCTTGCACTGAAATGGATGGACAAGAAAGATATTTGTCTTCTTAGCACTGTACATAATGTAGCTACAGTCACTGTACAGGCAAAAGGCATCAAGCAATTTATGAAGCCTTGTGCTGTGGTCGACTACAATAGCATGATAGGCTAAAACAGAATAGACTTTCTGTCACATTATTCAGAGGCAACAAAAGAAATACTGCAAACAGATATTTTGTCATCTGATACAGCAGTGCATTTGGAATGCATTTGTTTTAAACAAACAAGAAGCTGGATAAACTGAGGATGGAGACTTGTCCAGTGGCAGGAGGAGAGGAGGAATGTAAAGAGAGTGCAACTGAGGGTAGAAACTTTGAATGTTGGCAGTATAAATGGTAAGGGGAGAGAGTTACCAGATAGGATGGAGAGAAGGAAGGTTGATATATTGTGCGTGCGTATTGTGGAAGGGGAGTAAGGCCAGATGGGTAGGAGGTGGATTCAAATTGTTCTATTATGGCATGGATCTGAGGAGAAATGGGGTAGGGGTTATTCTGAAGGAACAGTATGTCAAGAGTGTTTTGGAGGTGAAAAGAGTCTCAGACAGAGTAATGATTATGAAGCTGGAAATTGGAGGTGTGATGATGAATGTTGTTAATGCATATGCCCCGCAAGATGGATATGCGATGGATGAGAAAGAAGATTTCTGGACTGAGTTAGATGAAGTGTTGGACAGTGTACCCAAGGGACAGAAAGTGGTGATTGGAGCAGATTTCAGTGTACATGTTGGTGAAGGGAACAGAGGAGATGAGCAGGTGATGGGTAGGGAGAGTGAAGAATGAGAATGAAGAAGGTCAGTTGATAGTGGATTTTGCTAAAAGGATAGGAATGGCTGGGGTGAATACATATTTTAAGAAGAGGGAGGAATATAGGGTGACATACAAGTGTGGATGAAGATGCACACGGGGAGATTATATCCTACGCAGTCCAGTCAATCTGAAGAAGATTGAAAACTGCAAAGTGGTGGCAGGGGAAAGTGTATTCAGGCAGCATAAATTGGTGATCTATAGGATGACTTTGGAGATCAAGAAGAGGAGGAGAGTGAGGGCACAGCCAAGGATCAAATGGTGGAAGTTGAAAAAGGAAGACTGCAAGGGTTGAGTTTAGGGAGGAAGTAAGACATGCACTGGGTGGCAGTGAAGAGTTACCAGACAGCTGGGCAACTACAGCAGAACTAGTAAGGGTGACAGCAAGAAGGGTGGTTGGTGTGACATCTGGATAGAGGAAGGAGGAAAAGGAAACCTGGTGGTGGAATGGGAAAGTACAGGGGATTATACAGAGAAAGAGGATGGCAAAAAAGAAGTGAGATATTCAGAGAGATGCAGAAAGTAGACAAGAGTACAATGAGATAAGGCGCAAGGTGAAGAGAGAGGTAGCGAAGGCTAAAGAAAAGGCGTATGATGAGTTGTATGATAGGTTGGACATTAAGGTGGGAGAAAAGGACCTGTACCGACTGACCAGACAGAGGGACTGAGCTGGGAAAGATGTGCAGCAGGTAAGGGTTATAAAGGATAAACATAGAAACATACTCACTAGCAAGGCGCATGTGTTGAGCAGATGGAAAGAGTACTTTGAGAGGCTGATGAATGAAAAGGATGAGAGAGAGAGAGAGAAGGTTGGATGATGTGGAGAAAGTGAATCAGGAAGTGCAATGGATTAGCAATGAGGAAGTGGAGTTTTTAACCAGAATGTTTAATGGAATCTTGGAAAGTAAGTTGATGCCTGAGGAGTGCAGAAGTGCACTGTTACCAAATTTTAAGAATAAGTGGGATGTGTGGAGCTGTAGTAACTATAGGGAGATAAAATTGATGAGCCACAGCATGAAGTTATAGGAAAGAGTAGTGAAAGCTATCTTAAGAAGGGAGGTGATGATTACTGAGCAGCAACATGGCTTCATGCCAAGAAAGAGCACCACAGATGCAATGTTTGCCCTGAGAGTGTTGATGGAGAAGTATAGAGAAGGCCAGAAAGAGATGCATTACATCTTTGTGGACCTGGAGAAAGCATATGACAGGGTGCCTTGAGAGGAGTTCTGGTATTGTATGAGGAAGTTGGGAGTGGCAGAGAAGTATGTAAGAGTTGTACAGGATATGTACTAGGGAAGTGTGGCAGTGGTGAGGTCTGCGGTAGGAGTGATGGATGCATTCAAGGTGGAGGTAGAATTATTTCAGAGATTGGCTCTGAGCCCTTTCTTATTTGCAATGGTGATGGACAAGTTGACAGATGAAAATTGACAGGAGTCCCCTTGGACTATGATGTTTACTGATGACATTGTGATCTGTAGTGAGAGTAGGGAGCAGGTTGAGGAGACCCTGGAGAGGTGAAGATATGCTCTAGAGAAGAGAGGAATGAATCTCAGTAGGAACAAGACAGAATATGTGTGTGAATGAGAGGTAGGTTAGTGGAATGGTGAGGATACAGGGAGTAGAGTTGGCAAAGGTGGATGAGATTAAATACTTGGGATCAACAGTATACAGTAACGGGGATTGTGGAGGAGAGTTGAAAAATAGAGAATAGAATGGGTGGAGAAGAGTGACAGACGGTTATCAGCAAGAGTGAAAGGGAATGTCTACAGGAGAAAGTAGGGTAAAATGACACCTTTTATTGGCTAACTAAATTGATTACAAATGCAAGCTTTCGAGGCAGCTAAGGTGCCTTCATCAGGCAAGGTGTAACCTGATGAAGTGGCATTAGCTGCCTCGAAAGCTGCATTTGTAATCTATTTAGTTAGCCAATAAAAGGTGTCATTTCACCCTGCTTTCTCCTGTATCAATCTATGGCTAACACAGTACAACACTCTACTGCTAGGGAATGTCTACAGGACGATAGTGAGACCAGCTATGTTATATGGGTTGGAGACAGGGCACTAACCAGAAAGCAGGAGACAGAGCTGGAGGAGGCAGAGTTAAAAATGCTATGATTTTCATTGGGTGTGACAAGGATGGCAGGATTAGAAATGTGAGTACATTAGATGGTCAGCTGTGGTTGGACAGTTGGGAGACAGTCAGAGAGTCAGAGAGGCAAGATTGTGTTGGTTTGGACATGCACAGAGGAGAGATGCTGGGTATATTGGGAAAAGGATGTTAAAGATAGAGCTGTTGGGCAAGAGAAAAAGAGGAAGGCCTAAGAGAAGATTTATGGATGTGCTGAGAGAGGACATGCAGGTGATGGATGTAACAGAGCAAAATGTAGAGGACAGGAAGATATGGATTTTTATTCAGCATTACTATTATTATTTGTATCATTATTATACTTTTGTGATTTAATGAATGTTATTTTTCATGCCAGAAAAGCAACACTTTTTACGTATTGTTTTGGGATAAAATGCAATGCTAAGGAGGTTAAACAAATTATGTTTAATCTAATTTATGCTCAGAATTGATCCAACTTAATAAGATAAAGTACAAATGCTAAAATCAAATGGAATTTGCCTATTCACGTACAATGGTGTGGTTCCAAGTAATGTTCCATTATATTTACATGCTAGCTGGTTGTCCTTCTCAGATATTCAGTTTAGTTTGTTTCCACAGAATATTTGAATGAATAATTGACAAATGTATTCACATCAACTAAAGAAAATCAGTTTAAAAGCGTTGTATGGGTATGGCAGAAGTTAGACCTGCTGCCTCCCTAGAGTTCAATTCAATGTGATTTGTGAACGTTCTCCCTGTGTCCACATACATTTTTTTCAAGTGCAGTTTATCCTACTGTCACAAAGATATTTTTGTTAGGTTAATGAGCCATCCTGTGACTGTGTGTTAGTGTGTCCTATCACAATGATAATGAAAAATAACTGTCACCACTGAGTATGGGAAACATAACATTTATAATTTTTAGGAGATCTTATTTCTTCAACTTGTTTCCTCAATATAAACATATTTAATTTGTAGGGCTGGATTTTAGCACATTTAAGCTGGAATTTCATGGATGCTGTTTTAAATCATAAGAAAGAAGTCTCTACAATGACAGAATAATAAAATCCAAGGAGAATTATTTGACAAAACAAATCCAAGCAGTTAAGACAATGGGTTTCCCAGGTGCCAAATATTTCTATGAAGGCAGTATAAGAGAAAAACTGATGCATTTGATCTGAGGTGTTTGGGAAAATTATTCCACATACCAGCTGCTACACTCAGTTTCAGATCAGGTCAAACCTAATTGTCTTCTAGAATCTTCTGTAGTCATGTTGAAATTAAAGCATTTAGGTCACATCGTGAAAAAAGTAGGCTAATTATCAAAGTCAGTGGTGCTCGGAAAAGCTAAAGATAAAAGACAAAGAAGGAGACACAAAACAAGATTGAAATATACAACCCTGAAAGCTGAAAAAATTAAACTCAGTGAATTGAAAGACATTGTCATTGACAAGCTATTTTCCATTGGGTCAGCAACTGCCAAAACCTATCAAATACATAAATCAAATAGTGAGATGTTTATTATAAGAACTTCAACTTTAAATTCTTTTGTTCTTTTCTGGAAAGTGAAATGGAGGTGGCAACTTGCAGCATGGCTCAGTGGTACAGGAACTTGTATGTTAAATATGTTATGGTAAGATTGTGCCACTGGCACATAGCACAAATTCATGGCCCTCATGAATTTTATTATAGTAGGCTCTATGTTAATAGTATTCAGCTTTGTCATTCTACAAGCATAGTATAAAACAATTCTCCTTTGGGATGATTTTACTATTGTTTTTGCTTAATTTGTTATTACTTCCATTTTTTGTGAAAGCTTAAATACCATAACATTTTCTAAGCCTTCTTAATCCAGAACATATTCATGGGGATCCAGCAAGCAAAGGGTTCAAGGCAGAAACAATCCCCTGGAAAGGTGCCTGTCCATTGCAGGGGAAAAGGCTTAACATTTTTTTTTACTTTATCCTAGGAAGTGCTTGAGTAAACTGAGTATTTACAGCTACAGTATGTGTAGCAAACTGTCAATTTGTGATTGGGGAAGAAGAAATCCTACAATAGACAGAAATGCCAGGCTAGGAAAAGGAAACCTCTAACAGCCAGTTAACGTGATGGAGTGTTGGTGGCACCAAAGGCAGAGAAAATCATCAACAATTGACTAGAGAAGATAGCTACTGTACTTTGGACTTCTAGCAGCTTGATTTTAGCCTAGCGTTCTAGAGGCGAGAACTTGGTGGACTACACAACATAGACAGGGATTGCAAAGGTGCCCTAACTACTTAAACAGGTTGATAGGGAGAATCAATATGTTGAAAAAAAGATTTGGGGTTCCATCCCATATATTAACAACATGATCTTCAAAAGAACGTTAGGGCTAGAGAGTAGTCTCCAAAGACTGAGTCCAAGATGTGACTAACTGCAGGAGGCAAGTGGTTGGCTTTATATATAGTGGGCAGGAAGAGGAGGGTCCCACAGGATTAAGCAGAAGTGAGGTCAGTGAGCTCAGTAATAAATTACTGTATTCGCTTATGTAACATATCAGAAAACCAAGACCAATACATTTACGACTTTTGGGTAAAAACTGGTGCAATTGCCAATGACACTGTACTATTTGCCAGAAGGAAGATGTGAGAAAAACAGCCATGCTGGATGGTTTACATCGTTATTTATACTTTTCTTCTTTTCTGTGGCAATGAGTACTGTATATGTACTGAAGAAAAAACAGCTGGGTGCCAGTATCATTCTGCGTTTTCTTTACCAAGCTATGCATTGCTTTATGATCTTGAGCTGACCAGGTGCTGTAACAGGATGTTATGCAACTATTTAGGATAGATTCTACTGTTTACCTGTTGACATTGTCGGCAGCAGATTGATAAATGCAATCTGCCCACTGGTACAGCACCTAAGAAAGCAGAGATACTGCTGAGTTTTTTTTTCCCTTCGTTTGACAACTGCTGAAAGGTGCTGTGCCCAGTTCAGTTTGTCAGTGATGGTCATTCCAAGAAATTTAAAACGGCTCAATCTTTTAAAGGCAACCCTTGAGATGCAGACAGAAGTATGGTCTGCCTCCTGCTTATAAAAATCTATGACAGGTTTTTTGGTTTTACTTACTTTAAGGGTGAGATTGTTGTCCCAGCACCACTAAGTCAGCAGGTAAACCACTACTCAGTAAGCTGTTGATGATGAGGCCTGTAATTATGGTGTCGTCAGCAATTTAATGATGGAATTGGAGCTGTGTCTGGCAACACAGTCTGAGATGAAAAAGAGGTACAGAAGGGGCTCAGCACACTGTCGTCACACAGCTTCATTTGGCAAGCCCACATTTAACTGGAAAATGGCCATCACAAAATTTTGGGATCACAGACAACGTGAAGATTTTTTTCAATCTCTTAGAAGCACAGGCAGAATTCATAAATCAGGTAGGTTATCACTGATCTGAGGAAACACAGGTACCAGGGTGAAAACATTCAAAGATACTGTGCCTGTTTTGCATGAACGGTGACTTTAAATTTGCACACGTTGCCTAGTTAACTTTTATCATTTTGTAGTTATTTATTTTATATACTGCTGTAAAACAACTTTTTATGGTTGCAAAAGTAAAAGACAGATATAACCTTATTATTAAATAACCCATAGTTGTCTTTTACATAACTGTCTGTAAACATATTTTGTATTTAGCTTATGTTTAGTTCAAAAGCTCTTTAGAGAATCTGTAGACTGATAGACGTACAAAGAAACATTATAAACCCAAGGATTGTAAAAAAATAATTAATAATGCTGCATTCTTTTTGGTTGAAAGAACTGTTACATGACTATTAGTAATGAAATATGTGTTTTGGTAGATAATACAGTTACATTTGTTAATGCATGGACATTTTCTCTATAGGCAATGTTTATCAAATTTTATTTAAATGAAAAAAACATCATGGTAACCTATTTTTTGCAAGCATTTAATGTAGTAGACCTAGAAAGTGGATGTTTTGTTATAGTTTCAATATTCATGTCAAGACATGTCTGATGTATACATTTTTTAAAATTTGTAATTTTTTTTTGTTTACACAGGAATCCACTCTAGATGTTTCAATTAAAACATGAATAGAATAAACAGCAATGAAACATAATGCAGAATAAATCCAAATATAAAGAAAAATTAATGGATGCATATGGCTTTTAAATTGAATATTTTTATACATCATATTGCATAAATAATAAAACAGTGGCAGAAAGATTAACAGTGAAGAATTACTGATCATCAATGTTTATTTGTTTATCACTGTGTTAAAAGCAAAGTTTATTTATTTGAATTAGTGTAACGACTTTGTCAGACACATTTTAATTGTTTTTGTAGAAACTGAAGTACACAATTAGCATTAAGAAAAGGGTCATGAATAGAAAGGTGGAACAATGGGTAGTTCTAGTGATTTTTTTAATGTAATTCCTTGTTGGTATCCGTGAAGTGTTTGCAGGGTTTTTCATGTCCATGTGGACTTTAAATGGGTACTCCACTTTCTTCTCAAAGACCAGCTTTATTTTGGCCTTTGATATTTTTTGATCTGTGCTTTTAGTTATGTTTAATAATAAGTACACCATTTCTATATTTGTCACAGAGCATCCAAAAGCACATTGATATTCCAGCTGCTCTGAATGCAAAATTGAAGTAATCTTCAATGATACCCAGCCATATATTTTTTCAAGTTTTCCTGTGTCACATTTCTAAGGGTTTGATGTAGGTTTTGCAAAAACTCACATTTTCACTTTCTCTTCTTTTTGTTCTTTTCCCTGTCCAACTGATCCCTGTGAGATGGCCAGTTTAATACTATTAGTGTTCCTTCTGCAGATTTCATCCTGAATGTAGCCATTTGCACTGTATTTTGATTGTCTTTCAAGCAAATACTTATTTTTCCAAATTGAAAGGAAAAAGGAAAAAAGATCAAAAGAAAGAAAAGAGAAAGAGGTTAAAGGATGTGAAACGCGGTCTTGGGAGGACAATCTGAACACCAGGAAGGAGAAGACAGTACGAGCTGGGGCCCCATGAAGGAGTGTATTTTGTGGCACTCTAGGGGCTAATTCACCCCACTGAATATTTGGGTGGAGTGGGGCGAGCAAGGCAGATGACCTCCCTAGGCATCTAGCAACTGAGTGAGCATGAAGGAAGATGGGAGAAGAGCTGACTTCGGACAGTCTAGCTGCGTAGTTTGGAGGCAGCCAAGACGGGGGTCAGCAGAAAGGAGTTTGTGGCTGTTGAGTCTCCACTGGCTACATGAGTAATGGGTAAGCCGGGGAGATGAAGAAGGACGTGGGCTGAGATCATGAGGAATTAGACTGCATATTAACCTCTGATTTTAATGGATTTATTATGGTTTTTATCCCCCCACTTTTCACCTGATTGTGATGATTTATTTATGTACTGTTTTTTTTTATAACACTGCACAGTGGACACTTTTTGTTTTTGACTGTTTTTTAATAAAAGTACCTGAATGCTTTTTCCACCATCCCCATGCTTCATCTGAGATTTGTCCCCATTTGTCAGCTCAGCTCAGGCATAACTATCTACGGTGTTCGGTTCTACAGACTCCCATATGTGAAGAGGCAGTCTGGAGGGGACCAGCACCATCACAAGGTTTTCATAGTTTTATTTTTGAAGTTTAATGGTTGAAAGAACTTATTTATTGCTAGTTTTAATCTCCATTATTGCCATGAATTTATCAAGGATTATTTGATTGATACTGCAGATCCATTTGCTTTTTTTATCACTGTTGATTGAACAAAAGCTTTATACACACTGTTTGCACTAACCTTTTGTTGTTATGTGTCATCGTTGCCTGGTCCATTTCGGTTTCATAAGTATCAATGTCCCTGGTTGACAGAAAAAATGTCATCTGTGGGCAACTCAGGCATCACTGTTGCTGAAGAACCAAAAGAGTGTGGGCCTTTTTTTGTTCTCTTTTTCTTTACTTTCCTTTATTAATAAAGAAAAATATTTTCTTATTTTTCTAGTAATGCCTGGCTAGGCGCAGTACCATACATAATCACTTCTAATTGTGCTTAAATCAAATTGTTATTTAGGTGTTTCAGTTATTACTTTTAATAAATTAGAAAAAAAATGTATAGCCTGTTTTCTTTTTGTCATTCTGATATTGAGTTTTGTTTAATAAGGGGGAAAAAATAATTTAAATTAATTTTAGCATAAGATTGCAAATAGCAAAATAAAAAGTGAGGTGGTCTGAATTCTTTTATATGTCTTTAGACACAAAGATGAAAAACTGGAGTACATGGAAAACAATCAATTAACACAGGGGATGAATGTGCAGACAACAAGCAGGTGCAGCACCAGATCTGAGCACTGACTACTGAATCACCATACCACTGTGCTGTTGTGTGGGTTAAAACCGTACCACCTGATAACATAACCAAGGGATGGGCCGTGGCAAGCAAGGACACACAAGGCAGTAATGGGGTGGGTGCAAAAAGTGCAGGTACTTTATTCCAAAGTACCCAATTAAATACAGTGCTTTTTTTTCTCAATAAATAATCCCACAAATAAATGCATTCAGTAAATTCAATAATAAGCGATATATGTTCATGGTGTAGGTTAAAATTCCTATAAAGCAGCCAGTGGAGACATCAGCAGCTGCGGTGTCTTCCACTTCTGGCTTTTGCCATGACTGCCTCCTTTGTCGCGTCTGCCGTGACCCTACAAGCCATTTCTCCTGTCTTCCTCACACACAAAAAATGCCACCTTCTGGATCACTAGGGAGATTTACATTGTTTCCCCACTACTCCTGAGCTGTTCAGAAGGTAATGATTTGCCACCAGAACGTTCATGTAAGTCAAAATCCAATAGTTTCTATGAAGTATTTGCTGTTATTTATTTATTTTTTCATTCTTCCCACCATCTCTGTGACTTTTTGCATCATGGCAATTGACCAAAAAAACAAAAACTAAAAAGTGAACTGTCTTACCTTTTCTTACTTTGACTTAAATTTTCATTTTTTTATCTTTTCCACCATCTGTAAAATGCTTGTAGTTGAATACATTTATTTGTTGTCAGTATGGCTTAACACAATTTATTTCTTCACAGTATTTTTTACTGTCTCATTTGGCATGTTATTTGGAAATAAACTAAAAACCACAACCTGTTTTGTCAAGGGTAGACCTGGTAGATGTGGCTTAATAAAATTCCTGACCTGTTGTGTAATTCCACATTATGTTTTCTGATGTTTCTTCTTCTTTGCAGCATTCTTTAGGGTGTTTTTTGCTTTTTACTTTTTAAATTTTATTTATCAAAACATTTGTTAGAAGAATGCTGTTGAATTCTTTAAATTTTCATGTTTGCATATGCTTGATTATTTCTCTATTTGACATATCAAATTGTGTTGGTATCTGGTTGTTGGTTTTACAACTATATAATTTTCTTAATCCCACTCTCCAACCAAGTACTTTACCAAAAATGCAGCTTTCCCTTTGTCTCTTTTTGCCAGGTCAATTACAGTGGCTGCATATTTTATGTTTACCAGTTCTTTTAGATCAGAGACTGGGACTGGGAGTGGTTTTTATAGAGACCCCACCCAAAAAAAATAAAAACAATATTGAATGATCTCATTAAAATCTTTTTTATGGCAAATATATAGACCCCAAATATAACATTCGTGAGACTATTATTGCCTTAATTAATAAGACTACTCCTAAAATGTTGTCTTTCTTAATTTCCAAAAATCTAAATTTATAGATCTTTTTTTGAAGTTCTTTCCAATTCTTTCTTCCTGCTTTTCTCTCACTAAAATGGATTTCCAAATATTTTAATTTCTTCCTTTTTTATTTTTATTCGTAAGTCTGGTGCTTGTTTCCAGCTGTCACTCAAACAACATTTACATTTTTCTATATTTAATTTGGACCCTGAGCTTTTGTAAAATTTCTCAGATATTTCTATAAATTTCCTAATAGAAAATTTATTTCGCATGTAATGGAAACATGAGCCACATTTCACCTCTTCCCCATTACTTCCTGGTATAAGAACCTCTTTTAAGAACTCTTTTAAGCTGTCTTTGTTTCTTATCTTTTCCAGCAAAGGTTCCAAGCAGCATATGAAAAGCAATGCTGACAATGAACACTCTTGTTAGATCCCTCTGAGGATGTGAATTCTTTCTGCCACATGCCCATTCACTATTACGCAGCTAGAGATGTTTTTATAGATTTTTTAAATCTATCCTATGATCTTTAATGGTAAAGAATTTTTTCTAGCATCTCAGTCAGTCAAAGGCTTTTTCCATGTCTAAGTTTAAAAGGGTGATTGGTATATATTGCTTTCTTTACTAAATTGAATAATGTCTCTTATTACAACCATGCTCTCCATTATGTTTCTTTTTGGGATGCTACATATCTGGTCTGAATTAATTGGACTTTCAATCACCTTTTTTATTTTGTTGGCTATACCCCTACTCCACAAGTTGTAATCCTGGCAGAGTAGGATGATTGGGTTCCAGTTCTGAATATTGTTTACATTTTTCTCTTATTTTTGGGATGAGTGTGATGACCCCTTCTTTCCAAGTGTGGGGTATGTTTTCCTTCCACTACTTCTTGTAGAACTTCCAGTAAACAATATTTAATTGTGTGCCTGAAAGTACTATAAAATTCATTGGGTAGGCTATTTAGTCCTGGGATTTTATTATTCTGGCATTTCTTCGATTGGGTCCACCTTTCCCAAACACTGTCCAGTACTAAACAGACCTAATAGGGAGAAGCAGACTTTATTATTGGTTTATTATACCAAAACCAAAGCTTCTGTTTAAATGATGATGTTTTGCGGGTAAATGCAGACAGAGGCCATTTGTCTGGTCTCATCCTCTTAGATCTGAGTGCTGCATTTGATACCATTGATCACAATATTCTTAGAAATCGCCTTAGTCAATGGGTGGGCCTCTCTGGCAGTGTCTTAAATTGGTTTGAGTCCTACCTACCAGGTAGAAAATTCTTTGTTAGTTGTGACACATTATATTCTATATGGTGTTCCACACTGCGGTGGGCTGGCGCCCTGCCTGGGATTTGTTTCCTGCCTTGCACCTTGTGTTGGCTGGGACTGGCTCCAGCAGACCCCCGTGACCCTGTAGTCAGGATATAGCGTGTTGGATAATGGATGGATGGATGGATGGTGTTCCTCAAGGCTCTATCATGGGTCTGCTGCTCTTCTTGATTTACTTGCTTCCATTAGGTCAGATTATATCGGGGCATAACGTGAGCTACCACAGTAATGCTGATGACACACAACTTTACTTATCAATAGCACCCGACAACCCTGACTCTCTTGATTCACTAATACAATGTCTTACTTGTGTTTCTGAATGGATGAGTAGTAATTTTCTCAAACTAAATAAAGAGAAAACAGAAATTTTAGTGATTGGCAATAATGGATATAATGAGGTTATTAGAAATAAACTTGATGCATAAAGATTTGATGTCAAGATGGAGGTAAAGAATTTAGGGTTACCTATTGACTCTGACCTGAATTTTAAATCGCATATTAAGCAGATTACTAGGACAGCATTTTTTCACTCTTATAACATTGCAAGATGCTGAGAAATTAGTTCACGCTTTTGTTTTCAGTTGACTAGATTACTGTAACACATTCCTCTCAGGACTACCCAATAAAAAACATCAATCGACTGCAACTAGTGCAGAATGCAGCTGCCAGAATCTTAACTAAGAAAAGAAAATCCGAGCACATTTGGCCATTTTTGAGGTCACTACATTGGTTACCTGTATCATTTAGAATTGACTTAAAATACTGCTCATGGCAAAGCCTTAACCAATCTTGCTCCATCCTATATTTCAGAATGTCTTACACCTTACATTCCAAATCGTAACCTTAGATCTTCAAATGAGTGTCTACTTAGAATTCCAAGAGTTAAACTTAAAAGAAGTGTTGAGGTGGCCTTCTGCTGTTATGCACCTAAAATCTGGAATAGCTTGCCAATAGGAATTCGCCAGGCTAATACAGTGGAACACTTTAAAACACTGCTGAAAACACATTATTTTAACATTGCTTTCTCATACCTTCATCTTAGTTAAATCCTGATGCTCTGTATATTCAATTAATTATAAATATTATTCATGGTGGCTCCAAAATCCGTACTAACCTCTACTTTCTTTTCTGTTCTTTTTCCCGTTTTCTGTGGTGGCAACCTGCACCACCACCACCACCTAATCAAACAACCGTGATGTCCCTGCATTGTTGGATAAAAGGCCAGAAGTCCACATGACTGTCATCATCAAATTCTTCCATGAGAACCCTGAATACAATGAGGACTGATTGAGGTAATTTATGTTAGGTAGAATGCCTACAGGGGGCTGGTGGTCTCGTCGCCTGGAAACGCTGCAGATTTTATTTTTTTCTGCAGCCATCTGGAATTATTTTTTGTTTTTTCTGTCCTCCTTGGCCATCGGACCTTACTTTTATTCAATGTTAATTAGTGTTCCCTAATTTTAATTCTTATTTATTTTGTCTTTTTTCTTTTTCTTCATCATGTAAAGCACTTTGAGCTACATTGTTTATATGAAAATGTGCTACAGTATATAAATAAATGTTGTTGTTGTTTTTTATTCTCTGCCGCCTCCACTATTACTGTAATTGTCAGCCTGTACGTTAAATTAATCGAAGAGTTTGTAGCAAAAATAGACGAAATATAAAATCTCACATATAAAATGTGTGATGTACCCATGACAGTGGTCCAAGCAATATAAATCACAGTATCCAAATTCTCAATGCATTTTTCAAGTGTGCATATCTAAGCTCTGTAAGATTGATTCTTGTGTTCTGCCTGACTGCTGCAAAAATAAGCATTTTTTTTCATTTTCTACATTTCTCATGATTAATAAGCTATATTGCTTTGAGATGAAAGTAAGCTTTTGACATAGACACATGATAGATCATTCTCTTGTCTACAGTGATAACGTATCGTTTGTTTAAGCTCCAAATAATAAACTTAAGGTCAATAGCCATTTTATACTTTAATATTTATATTTTGTTCAATTTAGCACCATTATAAAATAAAATTCTGCAAATATTGAAAACTTTATATAAACAAGACATTTGCAATATATAATGCAACAGGTGTAACCCAGAACATACTCAGCTACAGCTAATGTTAAAAGAATTTGTATTTGTCTTTAATTAATTAGTCGAACATGTCATATAAAATTTCTGTATGCAACATAAATAATCCAAATACATTCTTGCACGGCCAGAGGGCTGAATAGAAAATGAAGGTATAAGTGGTGTAGATCCAGCTTAGCTGCTTGTCTTCCTTTTTAGTGATTAGAACTTTAATTGTTTTAAATTAACTTTGAGCAAAGTGTTGTCCCTTTAAGTTGTACTTCTGGCATAGGTTTCAGCTTTCTACCAACCTGTATAGGACTGAGTCAGTTATGAAAACAGATGGACTGATGAATTTATTCTAGTGGAAGCTTTTTTTAAATGGCATTTATAATCTACTGTAAGCCTGGTGGAGTCTGTACATGCTCCCGGTGTCTCAAAGATATGCAGATAAGGTAACTGGCAAATATAAATTGGTCTAGTGTGAGTAAGTGTGCATGCCAAAATGGGCTGTTTCCAGTGTTGCACAAAAAGTTGCTGGGATCATGAATAATTTAAACCTGCTTGCAACTGGATTGATTTGTTTTGGAACACAAAAATGTCTAATATTTAATATTAATATTTTGCTAATGTGTATTGTATTAATTAAGAGCGAAAAATGGTAGCCAAAACTGTCTTCCAATTGAGTTATTTCCTTTTACCATTGTCAGAATAGAATATTAGTATCAAATATGAGTGATCCTGACATTAAGACAGTTTTAAAAGATGGAATAGCTGCATAAAAAGCAGAATGGTCTGCAGGTACAATTTAATGACCTGTTACAGTTCAGCAGCTGATTTTTTTTTTTAAGTTTCAACAACAGTTTGAGTCAGGAGCTGCTACAAAATGTTGTTAAAGAGCCTTTTGTTGAAAAATTACTAATTTCCAGAGCAACCAAGCTGTCTGTAGGGGGTTTTGAAATTGGTGGTGAATGTTTTTGAACAGCTTACAGCTGAACTCTTATCTTACAGATTGGATTAAGATCTCCAATGTTATTTTTTTAAGTTACTGGGTAGCCACTTGAATGGTCTGTCTCTCAATATAACTGTAGCCATCCCTGCTGTTATAATCTTGATTACCTTTTAAAAGAATTCAGGGATACTTTTGATTAGCCAGAGGGTAGGGAAATGACCACTAATAGACTTCTCACATTCAAGTGTGGAAATAAAAATATTAATGAATTTATAGTCACCTTCAAGGCTTTAGTATCAAACTCAGAATGGAATGAACCTGCCCTAATTTCAGTGTTTAGAAATGGCCTTTCAGATGATTTAAAAGACAAATGGACAGTCATAATGAAAGAAACACTTTGGAGGAGATAGTTCACTTGACTCTAAAGATAGGTACTTGTTTAGTCAAAAGAGAGAGAAAAATTACCCCTGTGTAGGTTGGGAAAACTGTTACCCCTTGAAAAAGATAAAGTAAAACAATATATTTTTTTATTGTAAGGTATTTGGGCATTTACTATAAACATGTCATAAATTACAGGAATTCTGAAATGCATGTCCCCATTTGGGATTGATGGAGTGGATAACTGTAGTAAATACTGGCTGGTGAATTGCTTACTACTTCATGAAACTATCAAATAAAACGTCTCTAAGGAACTTGAAAATTTCACTAGGTCTGCACTTTAAAACTAATTATTTTACTGCACTTCAATTAAAAAAATCATTTAAAATTCTATTTGGCAAAGACTATTGGGACTGGTATTATTGAAATGGTTTCACATTTCCTGAGTTTAAGGATTGGTGTGATGAATGGTTCATGTCGTTGGGTGAGTTTTTAAATAAATACTCACGCTCAGTGAGCTGCAGGCTCTAATCAGAAGCAAGTGAGTGCACAAGTGTGCTTTACTCTGGGGATGGATAAGGATGCCTAGGTGATCACAAAGTCACATGCAAGTGCGAGCGTCAGTCAGGTGCCTCATTAATGCCTCTGAGAGAGTGTCATCGTCTCACACCCAATTAGGAGAGGCAGTATAAGGAAAGACTGCACTGCTAGAGGGAGGGGGAGCTTAGGGGAGAACAAAGAGAGGCATGAGGGTTTAAGGACAGAGATGGGCAGGAGCGAGTGAGATGGTGAGACAAGGAGGGAGTAGGCGGATGGAAACGTAAAGCCTGGGAAAGGAGCGTGTGGCCGGCACGCAGGAACTGAGGGTTGCTCCTTGTGAGCAGGAGCAACACAATTACTCCAGAGGGACTCCCTTTCAAGGCCAGGTAATGGCAGCGGGAGTTAGAAGGTGTGGAAGATCTGTGGTGCTCTGTGGAACAGTATGGGATGGATGGCAGGGACATAGGCAGGATCAATAGGTTGTCTGTGCCTTTTGGGCGAAGTTTCTCCGTGCTGCAAGATTCAAAAATGACAAGCTGGAGAGTTGTTTGTTTTAAAGGGATGTGCTGGGGTTCAAGAATTTAAAGGGACAGCTTTCTGCTTAATTTGTGCAATATTTATATACTGTTTTTAACCTCCACGACTGCATTTTTTTGATTATTTTTTGAACGTTTGAAGCACTGCACTTTAGTTTGGACACTGTTTTGTTTTTGGATTTTAAATAAAATCCACCTACCTCTTGTCTGGATGCATGTGTCCTCATCTGTCCGGCTCATCTTGGTTACAGAATCAACTGTAACAAGTTTAAGAGGCTCCCAAACAAGTGTCAACAACCAGCACTGTCACAGTTGGAGATTTTGCATACGGAAAATATCTCATTTTTAATTTTGCCATCCTCCCTCAAATATTGGATTTCCCGTAGTTACAGAATCATAACCCTAAAACTGATTGGGTTAACAGGGAATTAACCTTTTGGGGTGCTGCTTGTTAGCACCATTGTCTTGTTAAAATAACTTGACTCAGCCTTTTTGCAATCCTATCATTAATCCTAGCTAAATATTAAATGTCTTTAATAAAAATTGGAGCTGTGTCCTACTTCATGGTGACTTTATAACTGAGTATTACACTATCTTCCATCAGCCCCATTACCAAAAGGGAAGGTTTCTGCCCAACCCAGAAAATGTGTCCGGTAAGCGCTACTCAAGAACATATTATGAAAATTTAACTAATGATTTTATTAAATCATCCAGTAGTCCTACAGGGGATTTTTTTTGTTGCAGAAAATTCTCTTAGGCCTTATATCAACTACTGAGAATTAAATAAAATTATTAAGAATAATGACCTCCTCCCTCCTGTCACATCATTATTAAATCAAATTATAGGTTCAACCTTTTTTCACTAAATTGGATCAATGTAACACTTCTTATCAGATTTAGGGAAGGGGCATTAGGAACACAGATTTTAAGACCAATGTGTTCTTAAAATATATTTACTTTTCAGAGTATATGTTTTGGTTAAACTGATAATATATTAATAAACTTCCCAAATGTATTTATTCACATTTAATGTGGTCAGAAGTGTTTTTAAAGAGCGTTAGAAATAAAAATTTGTATGCAAAATTTTAGAAATGTGAGATTCACAAATACTCCATGTTGTTTCTTAAGTACATCACACATCAATGATTAAATATATAGATCCAGCTAAAAGTAAAGTAATTCAGGAATGCAGATGCTACTAAGTTTAAGGAAGCTATCACATCAGCTCCCGCACTCTGATATCCTGACATTAGTTTACAATTTGTATTCAAGGTAGACGCATCAAGTATTGGGGTGGGGTCAGTACTGTCTCAACATTTTCCTGACACAAACTTTATTCTTGTGCCTTCTTTACTACAAAATTATCCCCATGAGAACACATTCATGATTTTGGGAATTCAGGAATTTGTTGCTTGCATTAGAGGAATTGTGTCATTAGCTGTAAGACACTACTCATCCATTCATAATTTATGATGATCATACAAATCTTATTTTTTTTAAACATTGCTAAACATCTGAATTCTAGACAAATCTGTTGGGCTTGGTTCTTCAGTGGATTTAAATTTGTAAAAGAATGTGACAAAAGTACTAAGGTTGATGTTTTATCCAGAGAGTTAGATAATGAAAAAGAAATCAGAAGCAATAATTTTGACTTACAAATTTATAGGCCAAGTTTACTCTGGGTAGTTATTTATTCATAAGTATCTGATAGATTTAAAACTAAATGTAATGATGTTTCATTGGAAACTCTGGTTAATCTAGTTTTCAGTGCAGAAGAATGTAAAAGTGAAATTTTATAATGGCGTCACAGCTCTTTCACTCATTATACTAATAATAGTGTAGAAATCTGACCACTAACAAAGTACAGCTATCAACTTCTTAGTCACACCAAAGGCAACACTTTAGCAAAGCATACTTGCTTATCCATCCAATTCACACTGACTCCGACTCTGTTGTGTATTTCAAGGCTGTAAGTCTTGAGCGTATTGAGCGTATTTTGTTAAGATTAGGAGTCAGGAACACAGTGAAGAGGGAGTGTAAGGCAATCAAAATCACCATCAAGTAGGCCAGGACCTTCAATGACCTGTCCAGAAGATTCTCAGCTTAAATTGACCAAACCTCCTTCAGATTAGAGCCTAAGCAGGCCCCAAAAGGAGAGCTAGCTTTGAAAGTTTGAAAAGACTATAGGAGTCTCAACATATGCCTTACAAGAGAGAGAAAACAATGGAACCACCAGCTCATAACAACGACAACATTTATTTTTAAAGCACATGTTTATACAAATTGTGCAGCTCAAAGTGCTTTACAAGATGAAGAAAGAAAATAGAAAAATATAAAAATAAAATTAGGCAATGCTTAGTAACAAAGAATAAAGTAAGGTCCGATGGCCAGGAAGACAGAAAAAAAAAAAAAACAGAGGACTTATACAAGTGCTTTGATATGTAATGTTGTACCTCTACAAAGTTTTGGAGGGTTTAGGTTAAAAGTAATATATACCCTGAATTGTGATTTTCTTTAACTTATTACATACAGCATTGAAGTTTACTGGCTGCACATTTATGTTGCACATAAAATCTACTTTTTAGGCACTGTATAGAAAAAAAGGAGAAAAATTATTTTGAATCATATACAATGTCCACCTACTCTATGTTCTGTCCATGGAGGACACCTTTAGTGAGCTTTACAAGCAAGCATTTAAACTGGCCAAGTCATGCTGTTGATCCCAGCTATTGTATTATACAGGGCTTGAAATGGGCTGGTATGCTCTACAAGCAGTTCTTTGTTTGTGCTTTATGAACTGGAGCATAGTGGCACATCACAGTCTTGACAAAGGGGACACCTCAGTAAACTACAGTATTGCATGTATTTTTTTCTTTTTTTAAGTCTATATATATATAAAAGTGCTCAACAAATACAATCCAGGCTAGTTTTGTACGTATTTTATACTTCACTGTTAGGAGCAGGAAGAAGCAGACAAAATAGGGAGTACTGCATGTGCCCAAGGAGTCCACTTGCTAACCACTTCATATATACATATATATACTGTATATACTCTATATATATAAAATCCTAAGCTTAAAAGTGCAATGATTTTATGTGATGTTTTTATGTCACTTTTTTGTCACGCTTTAAATCGGGCTTACTTTAAAACCTACATATATATGTTTGGTATCATTCTTTTCAGAATTTATTGAACGTTAATGTGATGTTGTTAGATATTCAGATTCTTATTCCGTTTTTAAATTATAAATTAAAAAATATCAAGAACTCACGTCCCACGAGATGAGAGTTTGTGCCAAAAGATTTAACCACGCTTGGGGCCAGAAATAAAAGACAAAGAGTAGGACAGCTGCTGTACAAGCTTTTAAATGTTTGAAGCGACGTGCGAGATGCAGATCACGTGGCACTGCAGAAGCAGCAAGCTAGCAGCTGATTGAGGAAAGTGGAGGTAAAAAAAAAACTGCATTTGTTTCCCGTTGTATCACCTTTTAAGAGGGGGCTTCGGAGGAGCGATCGTGTCTCCTTGGGGTGCGTTCAGCCCCCCTCTTCACAACAGGAGCAGCAGACATGCGAAGTGGCTGGCGCGTAGCACAGGCTGGGGGGGTTGGCAAGTGAAGCAAGTGGGGATATACTGTATATATATATACATATATATACTGTATATATATATACTGTATATATATATATACTGTATATATATACATATATATACTAGCAAAATACTCGCGCTTTGCAGCGGCGAAGTACTGCCTTAAAATTTTTATTAAGAAGAAAATTAAACCTTTTTAAACTGAGGGAAAATATACCAGTAATTATTTGTTAAGGATCTCTTTGTATACCACATTGTCAGTTCGGCCTTCTGGTTGTAATATGACCAAGCTGTGCGCTGAGCTTACTCTTGAGCATGCAACGTACAGTTGGCCATGTGAAAAGTAATGTTGTCTCAGATCTCACAGCTTGGATTGCTGCTGTCATAATCGGTTTGAGTTTCATGGTTTGTTTCAATTACGTTAGTATTTGCAGGACATGTGTTGAAATGACATTTGGCATCTGTCAAGTGTTGTAAGCATACAACCGGTTTCATCGATAACTTCACGTCCAGCTTTTGAGAGTTTAAACATTCATAAACATCAAAGTGTCCACTACTAAAATCGTCACCTGTGAATCTAAGATGTTTAAGAGGCATTGGTGGTTGTCGAAAGGTGTAAAATATTTGGCCATTTCGGTACACTTGAAAGCGACAACCGAACAATTCAGCGGCAGCCATCAACTTACATGCAGAACCATAGGTGAAGGGCTTAACCATTTTACTCTTCTAGTGCTCCTGTGTAGTATAATTATCTCCTGTACCGTCATCAGTCCACACCTTGAACCTGTGCCAGTCATTCAATACATAAGACACAATGTTTCTCCAGATATCAAGAGTGAGCCTGATATGGCCGTGCAATATGTAACAAAGAGAATGGAAAGGCAGGTGCCATCTTCGGGCATGGAAACCACTCAGTAAGTGACAGTTCTTTGATCGATGGTGATCACCTCGATAGAAATGTTAATGGGGGTATGGTTAGAACGATAAAGGAAATGGGTACCTGAACAATGTAAAGTAAGTCTAAAATACCTACACAATAACTATAATCATACTAAACGAACAATAAAACAGCGGAGAAGCCGTGGATTAAATAAAAAGGCTGCAGTTATCAGCAAGGAGACGTGAATCCCATGGCGAAGCAAGGAAGGGAATGTAGAGACTGGAGTGATGGATGGCCTTATATAGGCAGGCAGCCAACAACGTGGGAGGCGTTGGGATGGGGGACCCAACGCCGCCTCACATGGTGACCGAGCTGCAGGCTATGGACGTATATATGTACGTAAGTAGGATTCAGTTAGCATTGGGAACCCGCGTACCAAATTTCTTGAAGATGGGCCAATAAGTAACAAAGACTGTTGGAAAGTTCAATATGGCGGCCGACAGTGGTGTCATACCACCGAAATAAGTATGTACATTGGTTTCGGTTAGCTCAGGGAAGCCGCCTACCAAATTTCGTGAAGATGGGGCCATAAATAAGAAAGTTCAACATGGCGGACGTTGTCGACCATTATGACCGATACACGTAGAATTTCTAAATGAAACCTGCTTAACTTTTGTAAGTAAGCTGTAAGGAATGAGCCTGCCAAATTTCAGCCTTCTACCTACACGGGAAGTTGGAGAATTACTGACGTTGGAAAGTTCAATATGGCGGCCGACATCGGCGTCATACTACCGAAATAAGTATGTACACCGGTTTTGGTTAGCGCAGGGAAACCGCCTACCAAATTTCGTGAAGATGGGGCCATAAATAAGAAAGTTCAACATGGCGGACATTGTCGACCGTTATGACCGTTACGTGTAGAATTTCGAAATGAAACCTGTATATTATTATTGGACTTTTACCTCTTGTCTGACGTATAGTCTGAGGGTTCAAGGGGACAACATAGACCCAATCCTCACAATATATATAAAGAGAGAGAGTTTTCCAAACACACAGTAATGCATAGGAAATTTTAAATTTGCCTCTGTGTCGTATTATTAAAAGAGTAACAGGTAGGTGATACAATATGAAAGTGTAATCCTACAAGAGGCATAAGACTATTGTATGCAGAAGTGACTGTGGAGTGTGATTGCCTTATGCCTGATATGTATTGCAGTCTATGCATGTTTTCATGAAGTGTGATCATGTAAGATTATTATAGATCTGTGAAAAAATACATTTATGAGAGTTGAGTTTGAGTAGTGGGGCATCTTTAAGAGAGAGATGTGCTCCAAAGTTTAATAACTGTTTTGGTAATGATATTGATGGAAAGCCCTTTGTGGAAAGCTTTAAAGTGGTGTAATAACTACTATAGTAGTGAGGTATAAATCTTAGAGAAGAAGCTTTGGCAGAATGGTTTTAATATTATAACTTGGCTTTATGCTTAGCTATGGGGGAATAAATGAAAAATTACATATTGATTAAAATAATTTTATCCATTTGCTGAATCTGTTTAGTCCAATTAGGATTACAGCAAACAAGTGTGTAGTCTAGGAGCATTGGGCACAAAGAAGTAACCAGTGTTCCAGTGATATACTCACACAGAATCACACTGGATCATTTAGAGTTGCCAACTTGGCAAACTTGCATATTTTTGAAATATGAAAATATGAGCATATTTGGTGAAAGCACAAGTGGAGACTGGCGCAACATGTAAACTAGACTGAGACTGAGCTGATAGTTAAACTGTGAGACAGCAACGCTAACCACTGCCCCATTATTTCAAATCAGTTCAGCTTTATCAAATCAACTTTATTTTTCTGCTATCAGTTTGGCCTACATTATCATACCCATGCTATTATGTTTTAGATATGCATACTGTGTAATAAGCCTAACAATAATTCCAAGTACTTTTAAGAAATATTGAAATAAACCAAGTGTAACACATTTTTGAGTCAATAGAGTTAAATCGGACCCATTTCTTGTCTGGATGGAAAAATAGTTATACAGTGTCCATTGTATATGAAATTTAAAGATAATATGCACTCCTCTTTAAACATCCAATCATTTCGCTAAAAAACGTAGCTCACCTAACCTGCCTGTAACATACATGAGCTTTAGTAAAAGTCCTGAAAAGGCAAATAACGTTTTTGTGAAATGAGTTGCCTCTGGAGAGCTGCATGCAAAACCTAGAGAGCCATGAATAAGAATGAGAAAATCAGAGAAATGATACGGACAATGCAGGTTTATTGGTTCATCTAAAAACAGGGTCAAATGGTTCGGTCGGCCAGCATTCAGACAGTACAATCGGAGTTTTTCTGGAGTTCAGACAAAAGGAATACCACTCAGACGATGGACTGATAGTGTGGCAGAGTTTCTCCATTCCTGTGCCTGCCTGTAACGGAGGCTTCCCACCTTGCCTTTGACTGTCATCTTCATTTTCCCCTGATGTGCACAAATGGCAGGTGAAGAAGACATTAGTATTTGTTCATGTTCAGGCTGGTTTTTCTTTCTTTTTTTGTTTTACTCTTTTACGGATACTACACTTAAGTTAAATTGGATTCTTACTTCTTTTGTGGTAATATTCATGTCATAACATATTTTGTCATTCTTACATATGTTACAACATCTCAGTTGGACTTCCTTATTAATACAGTCCTTGATAGTTCCATCTACTGGTGCCTGTAACAAAGGTCATTCAACTTCATTCACTTGTATATACCTTAAATGTTTTGATTAGCTGAGATATTATGAAATGAAATCAAACATACCTGGAAATCACCTTGGTGATTTTCCTCTCTTAGGGTCAGATTTAAGTGATTGCATTCAGGATGATGTTAATGTTACCTGTTCTTGACATTTCTAACCATTTCAAACTAATTTAAATTAAACTCTCAAGACTCCAATTAATTTTTTCAAAAGCAGAGCAGTGGTTTTATTTCTTCATACTTAAGCCTGCATGAAGGAAAATATTCCTTCAGGGAAACCATCACATTTGGCAAGTAAAATACAAAGAATATAATCAAAAAGAAAAAAGAAGAAAGTAGTTGAAATTTGAACATAAAGTGTCACTTCAGTGTATTAAGGGTTACAATGTATTAAGGCCAATGTATTAAGTGGATTTGTATGTGATGCATGTAAACTATCTTCAAAGTAACGCTATCCCCTTTACAGAATTCCATGCAACAAGATTAAAAATTGAAACAATGAAAATAAAATTATAAAAGCATATTACACTCAGTAATGTATTACTTTTAAATTAGTAATTAAGTGCTTATTGTGGCACTCTCAAAGTTATAGCAAGTGGTTGTTAAAAATTATGTTTGTCATACAGCACTGGTCCCTAAATATTTAACTGCTGGTTGAAATATTTTAACTTTTGCAAAACCAGGCAAGAACTACTCAATAATATTAATTATAATTTATTTTTTTTTACTCTATTTTTATTCATTTATTAATTTTTCTATTTACTTATTTTACTAGCTTAAAGTTTTACTCTGCTGGTCTAGCTCTCTTTCTCATGGGTGGGGGTTGATTTGTTTAGAACCAAGTCTTGTAAAACTTGAGTTACTTGTATGGAATGTTATTTGTTATTAAAATCAATAAAATCCCAAAAAAGAAACAAATTTTAATTTCAGCCTGGAATTGTGGAAGTTCATGTCCTGAGTCCTCCCTCTGGAGTTTGGGTGTTCTCCCTCTCTTTTTGGGTTTCCTCTGGGTGCCCTGGTTGCCTTGTCCCGAAGACTTGTAGGTGAGGTGTATTAGCAATGCTAGTGTGTGTGTGTGTGTGTGTGTGTGTGAATGTGTTCACCCTGTGAAGGACTGGTGTCCTGTCCAGGGATTGTTCCAGATCTTGCACCCTATGTTTTATGGAATTGGCTTCAGTACCCCTATGACCCTACTTAGGATAAAGTGGGTTTAGTAAATGGCATAATTCTACTTTAGACTAAGTGTGGAGCAGAACAGCTACTGAGCCACAGAGGGCTAATGTAGCATATTGCTAAACTAAATTGATTTTTTCAGTGGACCTCTGAAATAAGTAACTACTTGGCAGCTAACCGTTCTGCGACCATGCTTCTGCCCTCTAGAGTCTTTGACTTTATGCCATAGATTTCCCACAACCTTTACCTCTGTAAACTGGTTATAAAATGTTGACTGCTGTAAATTTCAGTAGAGGGTCATCGGTTACATGGGTTTAGAGGAGATTAACATCATAGATTCCCTAGAAAGACCCCAAAGAAAGAAAAAGCAAACCAAGCTAACGAAGCTAAAATGCCATGGATTATATATTCTTGTTTAGACTTGCATGACATTTAATAGATTTCAGTTAACACTAAATTTTAATTTGTAAAGTAATATCATTAACTCATACTTTATATTCAGGTGAAGTAATAGCACTGAAAACACATCCATTAGTTGCGCTTATTGAATATAGTATATATATAGAATATATTCAAAAACTATTCTTTTTACATTTAACACAGCAGATGTTATATATCTCATTTTCCATAATCTGTTTCAACCATTCAGAATTTTTTTTTTAAGCAAAGAAATAATATTTTTACTTGTTAAAGATGCATTAGTATCCTCTGGTGGTGGATATAAAAAAAGAAAAGATTGTCCGTGGGGCATGCTTTACAATGATGTGAATTGTAAGGCCATGTTGCTTGCAAACTATTAACAAAATCAAAAATTGCTGTCAGACATTTATCATATTTAACATTTGTTATTAACCTATTACCAGTTTATTTTGTTATCTCTGCCCTGGGCATGAAGTGGTTCTTCCACTTTTTGACAATCAGTGTTGTCTATGCCTATCACAAATTCTAGTAAAATTAAGAGAAATTGCACCTTCACACACTAATCAGTGCAATGGACCAGCTACCCAATGAAAAAAAAAACAAAGGACACCAATGAAACAATTGTTATGGTGGCTTCTGCCTGTACATTGCAGATTACTTGATGAGGGGCTTGATGGCTGGGTAGCCCACAGAAGGTCCAGAAGTCTACTTGCCTGTTTATTTCAAAGGTGCAGCACAAAATGTCAAAAAGAGGTGAAAAAGCCACAAAATCACACAGGCCATCCCAGGATTTCAATAATTCTGACTCTAAAGGAGTCTACTAGTGATGAGCAAGCATGCTCGGCCGAACATGTGTTTGGCTTGAGCTTTGCTATGCTCGGAGCATGGCGCTACTCGAATGAGCACCACATGTGCTCGTGCGCCATGCTCGAGTCTCCGCCCCGCATGTTTCACGGGTTGGAGACAGCCAATCAAGGGGCAGGTAAGTAATGCCATTACTGTAATGCCAGTAGCCATGTCAGGTGCTGGCATTACAGTGATTGGCTGGCCAGAACACGTCATCGGGTGCTAAACAGCATGCACTCGCACATAATGTTTTAGAGCGTCAGCTCACCTGCAGGCACTCCCATATCATGTTTTAGAGCAGTGAAAGGCAACCTTTTTCGAGTTGCGGCGCACTAAGTCCACAAATTTTCTTTCATGGCGTACCCAAGGGACTGCCCACAAATAAAGTCGTGACGACACAATCTATGGACAATCGCCAATAAAAACAGTTAATTTTACAAGTTTGAAAGACATTTTATTAATAAAGGAATCAAAGGATAAATCTTAAATTTAATTAATGTGAACGTTGAGATTGTTTTTCAGCACATGAGATTGATGCGAGGATCAATTTTCGAAAGATAGACGCGCACTTCCTTGTCGATAATTTGAAGTCTCTCACGTTTCTTAGACTTCATTTCCATAAGTGTTCCGTTATCTGTTTTTCCAACATAAATTTTTTTTTTAAACATTATCTTTTTAATCAACCAAAAGTTCAAAAACACTAGCAATTTTAAATATTTTACAAAAGTTTTTGTGGCGCCCCTAGAAAATTCCACGGTGCACCAGTTTGCCCGACAATGTTTTAGAGCATCAACTCACCTGCAGGCACTAGCATATAATGTTTTAGAGCGTCATTTTTCCTGTAAAATTGATTTTTTGGTGGGGTTTTGGGCGTGTTTTTGTCAGTCTGTAAAAGTGGCGTACAACACTGTGGGCTACCCAGCCAGCAGTGACTTGGGAGTCCAAGATGCATCCAGACATTGTCCTCATGCTGTTCCCGGTCCATTTGGGTGGTGTTTCTGTCACTTTCTGATATTTTCCAATGGACCAGGCACCCTCCCCTCTTCAGAGCAGGGGGTGCCTGGTTGTCTCCCATTGACTTACATTATACTCGGGTGCTCGGTAGAGCACACAAACATCGCGATGTGTTTGGACCGAACACCCGAACACTTTGGTGCTCGCTCATCACTAGAGTCTACACTTCTGGCAGCCTGGCCCCAAATGATAAAGGGAGGCTTTAAGGCCCAGACAGGCCTAAAATGAGGCTCAGACTTTAAAGATTCAATAAACACTTAACAATACAAAAATATCGTGCAAGTGAGAGGGAAACCAAAAACATATGGCTTTAGGACAACATAAAATATGGCTTTTTATACTTTAAGAGTTTATTAAATAAAAAATGAAATAATACAGAAAGCCAAAAGAGAAATTGTAGGTAAAAAGAGTTTACCTAAAAGGCAATCCAATAGTAACAATGACACTCTGCTGGAATGTGCATTTCACTTACTTTCCATACTTGAGTTATGACAATCTGAATCAGATTTTTTTTCCAAATTGTTTTTATTATTCTTTAAGTATGATAAAAGCTATTTTAAACTTATTTTATTTTACGTGTGCATATTCAAAAATTGTTTCTCATGTCCTGTAGAAATGACAACATGCATTTGAGTGTATAACTAAAAGTAACCTGTATTAATAGCTTTTAGGAGTAAAAACAGTCTGTTGTTTGAAAATAATGAAAGTCAGATGGAAATTTCAATGCTATAAAACAAATATATAACATTTTAATTTGGACTGCTCTGGGCTATGGCAAAAACAGCATGTTTTTCAAATTTTTCCAAAAAGAATTAACATGTTCTAGAATTTCACATCAGTTGTATCCTTTGTGGAAATTGGCAAAGCACCCTGGGCACACAGGGTCAAGACACTGCATGCAGATGTACAGTATATGATTATTCATGGCATCTGTTTTTATCTTTTTTTTTTTTTGCTTCAGCGAGCTTTGGCCGGTGGTTTCCATGGCCAGCCTGACCTAAGGAAATGCCTGTAACATTGCCTTGTGTTTCAGTGGAGGTGGGGTTTCACTAGGTCTTCCACTTTTTACATATCTCTACAGAATCAGAATTAATTAAACCACAAACTACAAATGCTATGAAATGCAGAAGATCCTTCATTTCCAAACCTAAAATTCTCTATATGTGTCAGTCCTTTACAGCTGTCACATCCAAAAAGTGAAAGAAGACCCAGCTGCACCACATTTTGTTTTTGCATCTTTAGGAATACACTGAGACACACACTGACTTATGAGATCTACCCCTACCATGTGTTTGCTGCACAGACTTACTGAAAATGGCCTTGGGATGTTAATCATTATTTTTTCTTTCGGGGGGGGTTTTATCTCTGGGCCAAACTCTGGAGGGCTTTACAAGCACAAGAAGAGGGAATCTGGAGTACTGAGCTGTGATGGTAATGTTTTCACCATTGCGGACAACATCACCTCTTCCTTTCTGTTTCTGCTCCTTTTTCACTTTTCAGTTTTAGCTGTGCTGCCTTGAGCCTGTAATTCTGTAGGTGCCTGTGACATAGATGCCTTATTGTTGCAAAGTCTGAAGGGGTGGAATGGTACAAAAGAAACTGTCAAAAACACCTTGTGATTTTTGTTTTGTATGTCGTTGAAAAGACACACAACTAATCTGCACACATTCCCAATGCACTGACCCAGTTAAACCCTGGTACACCTTGAATCTATACATGTATTTAGAGATCCCTACCCATACTTTTAAGCCCCAGGGTTTTGTTTTTCTTGTATTGCTTGAGGTATAGTTGAACCCTGAAAGAAATAAGCTGCTCAACAACTCTTCTGGATCTAGGCTTGTATAAAATGTTTTTTGAAGTGTGCATGAGAAAGGTATTTGATTTTCTTTCTTCTCAGAGTATTTTTCAACAAAATGAAGCTACCTAGCAATCTACTAACAGCTGTTGCATTTGCAACAAACCAATGAAGCCCTGCCTCTGAAGCCCAGTACATTCTTGATCTTGGGTATCTAAGATATGCCATGACCATATTTATTGCCAGAAAAGTTTTAAATATTTAATTTTTCAGAGACAGATGTTCTTTTCATTTATCAAGTCATCAGGAAACAGATACATAAAGAAATCAACAGGTTTTCTCTTAATGTTCACTTTCTACTCCACTCCAAAAATAAGCAAGTATCCCTCAAACTGGTTGTCTATGAGTTTCCAGATATTCCTGTTTGTATCCTTCCCAAAAGCACCATTAGGTAGCTCATCATCAGTTTTACTATTGCTACTACTAGCACTTGTTGATTCCTCTTCCTCTGGGAGCACCGTACACCTCTTTTCTGTGACCTCATGACCCCCCATGCCCTCCCAATCTGTGTTATGACTTAGTAGGAAGAGTCACCAGAGACATGAATGTCGCTGCCGAGGTAAGTAAACCTCTTGACAAAGACGACACTCTCTCCCTAGACAGATGCACTGCTGATAGCTGTGACCAAGAGGTCATTAAAGGCTTAGATCTTGGTTTTTATCCAGGACCCTCGCAAGCCCAGCCATTCAGACTCCTCACTCAGTCTCTCGATCAGAGAGACTCTGTGAACATCACAGCATTGTCTGCAAAGACAAGATCAGTGAATCTTTTCATCAACAGATGTCCTACAGCCACTGGACTCCACAACCCTGCCCAACACCTAGTCCATGCAAGCACTGAACAGAGTAAGAGCAAGAACACACCCCTGACAAACCACAGAATCACTCACAGTACCAGTGTACAGGTCAACTTTGAGCCTGCCAACTATAACATTAAAATCTATGTGTATATAAAATAATGACTTTTAAAGAGTTGTCCACTGCAGTGACCATGATGTGTGAAATGGGGAGGAGCCTAACCAGACTTTCAATGAAGTGAGCAGAAGTGGAATCTCCCACCACTATTCAATACTTTTAGAGAAGAGGTCTGAATTCCACAAGTATCATAAATCAAAAGGAGCCAGAATCACAAGTATGTTAATTATAAAAGCATTTGTAATTGTACACAATACCTCACCTAAATCCTCTCAATTAAAAATCAAATAATTCAGTTTTAATCTGTAAAAATTCTGCAAAATCACTAGAAAAACATGGATTTATACATTGCCTCACCAAAATTAAATACCCTACAGAAAGAAAAATGTTAAGTATACAGCTTCTGAAAAATCATTTACCATCTCTAAAAGTGTAGTCAAGGAATTGCTTGAGCTGTTCCTAGGAAGATTGGGGAAATGTTTACTTCAGTAGTTAGTAATATTAGAACACAGAGGGACAGCAGGTAATGTCATGAGTGTCAAACTTGCGGCCCAGCCAAACATTTGCCAATGAAAGTAGCATAAAGCCGTGTTGCATGCATTTCCTTTACACACAGGCGAACCATTTCCCCCACTATTTCTACGAGCCGATTATATACCTACTGTCACATGCCAGTGCCATGCCCACGTCCAGTCATCAGTCTTGTTTGAACTGAATTGTTTGGTGAGCGCTTTCGGTGAACAAGTTTATTTATGTTACGCTTATTAATTTGTTTATTTAGTGTCTGATAAGTTGATATTCAAGTAAAAATATACATTTTTATAAAAATATTCTATTATTTTATATTAACGATTATTAATTTGTATCAGTCCTTTGCATTCAACATGTCTCTATCAAAACCAAGTGACAGTAATAAACAAAAAATTGCTGACAAACATCAAAATTGCCAAGAAAAGTGGGAATTGGAGTATTTTTGCTGTGAAGTAAAAAATAAAATAATCTGCTTAATATGTAATAATGTTATCAGTGTACCAAAGTTATACAACATTAATTGTCACTATGAACAACATAAATCAAAATATGATAATTACGAGGGATTAATGAGACAAGAAAAGTAAAAAGAGCTGAAGTCAGGTCTGAAAAAATAACAGTTCATGTTTACTAAAATATCACAAGAAAGTGAAGCGGAGGCGCATGCAAGCTACGTCTTGTCATAGTTAATAGCTAAACACTCAAAACCTTTTACTGAATGTGATTTCATTAAGGAAAGTCTAACTAAAGCTGCAGCAATTATTTATCCTGAAAATATGAAGGTTTTTCAAACAATTTTTTTGTCTCGAAATACAGTTGCAGAAAGAATTACTGATTTGGCCGACAATTTAAGTGTTCAGATCAAAGCAAAATCATCTAGTTTTGAAGCTTTTTCCATTGCATGTGACAAGAGTACAGACATTAGGGGCGTAGCTCAATTAGCTTTGTTTCTTCATGTTTGCCACACGGATTTCAACATTTTTGAGGAATTATTGGAACTAGTACCAATGCATAACACTAGTACAGGAGAAGATATATTTAATTGTGTTTTTGAACTTCTGCAAAAATACAATCTACCTCTGTCAAAATTAACTTCTGTAGCTACAGATGGCGCTCCTTCTATGACCAGAGAAAACAATGGTTTTGTGGCATTAACTGCAAAGTGAAATTTATGACGGATCCAAGATTCATCATACACATTGCATTATACATCAAGAAGCATTATGCATGAAAGTAATAAACATGGAAAATGTGTTGACATCTATCAAAAAAATCATTAATTTAATAAAATCTCGAGGCTTAAATCAGTGACAGTTCTCTGCTTTCTTAAGTGAATTAGACAGCGAATATTCCAGTTTGTCCTACTATACCGAGGTACATTGGCTATCCTGCTCCAAGATTCTTAAACAATTCTGGGTCAGATGGGTGAAGGTACAGACTCCTTGGGACCACGGTCCGCTACATCGTTGCCGGCTGAGAGTGAAAAGGGGAGCGAATGTATGATCGTGAGTGCAGATCTCGATAGCTCGCCGATCGGAGAAGAACACCTGAAACTGGAGAAGGCCTTGCGGTCCACGGCTTCAATTACTCCACGCGAGCCGGGAATAGCGGGGACACCGGCTACAGTAGAGCCTGCCACTTCACCTACTGCACAAGAAAGCACAATTGAAATGTCTGAACTGAAGGTGATGTTCGCTGAGCTTATGCAAGATATAAAGAAAAGCAAGAAGGCAAATGAGAAAGCAAGGGCAAAGGCACATAAGAAACTGAAACAGGAATTGAAACAGGAGTTGCTAGAATTGAAACAGGAGTTGCAACAAACAAACGAAACGCAGGGGCTGATGCTGCAACAGGCAAATGAAAGGCTGCGACAAGAAATGCAACTGGAGATGCGACAGGTGCTGGGTAAAATTGAAACGCTTACTGATCAATTGGAGGATCTCAAGGAGACATTCACGACTAGGATTTAAATAGCCAAAAATTTAGCTGCCAGTGCTGAAGAAAAAGCAGAAAATGTCAGCTCCGAATGCAAAAAACTCGGAGACAGACTGGCTGGTTTGGAAGATGGAAGCAGAAGGTATAATGTCAGAATTGAAGGTCTGCCTGAGAATCGAGAAAGTCCAAACCCGGTGAAATTCGCAGCTGAACTCTTCTCTAAAATAATCAGGGAGGACTTTAAAGCAGAATCTGAGATAGCAGCGGCTTACTGTGTACGCAGATCAAATACCGTTCGATCCAGATCTTTTATTATTCGCTTTGAAATATTATCATTTAAGCTAAAGGTGATGGCACTCCTCAGAGACAAGCAAGATATTATATATGAGAATAACCGCATTCATATCTTCCCTGACTTCTCTCCAGCAACAGCTACTAAACGTGCAGCCTTCTACAACATTAAACAGCGGTTATGGCAAGCCAACGTCAAATACAGCCTCTTGTATCTTGTAAGGATGGAGAAAGTGCTCCCCTCGGTAATATCACAAAACTAAACTGGATTTATTAGTGGCCGACACTTACAGTATCTTCAAATCTTCAACGCCTGTTTAATGTAATATACTTACCAACTAAATCAAACACCCCAGAAATATTATTATCATTGGATGCAGAAAAAGCAGTTGACATGATTGAATGGAAATACCTTTTTACTACACTGGAGAAGTTTGGGTTTGGCCCGAACATTTGTGCATGGATCAAATTACTGTATACTAACCCACAAGCTTCAGTTTGCATCAACAACATTTGCTCAGACTACTTTAAACTAGAACGTGGTACTAGACAAGGATGCCCCTTATCACCGCTGTTGTTTGCAATTGCGGTTGAACCACTGGCAATGCATTGTCGAAATACTGATCAGATAAAGGGGATTAGCAGAGAAGGACTGGAACAGAAAATTTCATTATATGCAGATGATATGGTACTGTATATATCAGACCCAGAAAATTCTGTGCCTGCAGTCCTAACAGCACTCACAGAATTTCAAAAGATATCTGGCCTCAGAATTAATCTGAATAAAAGTGTACTCTTTCCAGTGAATTCTCAAGCATATAATATTAGATTAGATACTCTACCTTTTATCATTGCAGAACAGTTTAAATACCTAGGGGTAAACATCACAAGTAAACATAAAGCTCTTTATCAGCAAAATTTCGCTGTCTACATGGAAAAAATCAAGCAAGACTTGCACAGATGGTCAACCCTTCATCTCACACTAGCTGGAAGAATTAACACTGTTAAGATGAGTATTCTTCCTAAGCTCCTTTTTTATTTCAAAACATTCCAATATAAATTAATAAATCATTCTTTAAGCAATTAGATTCAGCAATAACCTCATTTATTTGGAATTCAAAACATCCACACATTCAAAGAGCGACCCTACAAAGACAAAAGGCAGAAGGCGGCATGGCTCTACCTAACTTCCAGTTTTATTACTGGGCAGCAAATATACAGGTAATAAGAACCTGGACACAAATAGAAGAACATGCACAGGCTTGGTCCGCAATAGAAGTAAAATCCTGCAATTCTTCTTTGTATTCCTTGCTCTGTGCTCCAATAAACACACGTTATTGGCAATACACTAATAACCCAATTGTGCTCCACTCACTTAGAATATGGAACCAATGTAGAAAGCATTTTAAGACGGAGAAGCTTCTATCTGTGGCACCTCTGCAAGAGAACCACCTCTTTCAACCTTCGCAAACACATGAAGTTTTTAATATCTGGAAAAAATTTGGAATTAACTTGCTTAGAGATCTTTATATAGACAATGTCTTTGCATCCTATGAACAATTACATTCCAAATTTAACATTCCAACTACACATTTCTTTCACTATCTTCAAATCAGGAAGTTTGTTAAACAGAACCTCCCAGATTTTCCTCATCTTGCACGCACATCCATGCTGGAAAAAATATTGCTCAATCTCAAGGACTTAGACACCATCTCTACAATATATAAAATCATTTTACAATCCCTCCCTTTCAAAGATCCAAGAGGTCACTGGGAAAAAGATCTCTCAATTAATATATCAGAAAAGGAGTGGAAAGTAGCAATGCAGAGAATTCACTCAAGCTCCATATGCGCAAAGCATACAATTATACAACTCAAAATTATATATCGAGCACATCTGTCTCGACTAAAACTCTCCAAAATGTTTCCAGGGCAGAATCCAACCTGCGAATGCTGCAAACTAGTTCCAGCCTCACTGGGTCACATGTTCTGGGCCTGCACCAAATTAACATCATTCTGGATGAAAATTTTGAATTACCTTTCAGACAGCCTTGGACTCACAATCCCTCCTAACCCATTAACAGCTGTGTTTGGTGTTTTTCCAGATGGGCTTAAAGTGGAGAAGGACAAACAAACTGTGATTACATTCACTACACTTTTAGCACACAGACTTATCCTGCTAAACTGGAAGAACCCAAACTCTCCTCTTTTAAGTCAGTGGGAAACTGATGTGTTATACTATTTGAAATTGGAAAAAATCAAATACTCAGTTAGAGGATCCGTACAGACTTTTTTCAAAACATGGCAGGATCTAATCAGTAATATTTTAAAATAATCTCATAAAGCACAGAGAATCTATTAATTTAGTTATGTTTACAGGTCTTAAATTTCATGCTGTTTGGCTTGCTCTCTCTCTTAGGGGTGGGGATCGATTTGTTCTTAACTCAAATTTTCTTTATGTAAAACTTGATTGATTTGTATGGAATGCAATAAAATTAATAAAAATAAAAAAAAATACACAGTGTGGTTGCAATGTTTATCCTTCATGGTTTATATAACAAAACACTTATATGATTTAAATTTAAAACTGCAAGGAAAAGATCAGATCATTATGAGCATGTGTGACCAAGTTAAGGCATTCAAATGTGAACTAGTTCTTTGGGAAAAGCAGTTGAAAAATGAAGATTTAATGCACTTTCCAACATGCAACATGAACAAATGAAGTTTAAGTGAAACTGCATTGCATCAAAAATATGCAGAAAAAATTGTAAGCCTTAGAACAGAATTTGAAACAAGGTTTGCAGATTTTAAATTTTTGGAAGACAAGTTTTCTTTGTTTTCTTCATTTTTTTCAATAAATATTGAATCAGTACCTAATCAAATGCAAATGGAGGTAATTGAGATCCAGTGTGATTCAGATTTGAAGGCAAAATTCAGTGAACATGGTGTGCCTGGATTTTACAAATATTTACCTGCCAGGTTTGAAAATACCTGACAATTCGCATATGAAATGATGTCCATGTTTGGAAATACTTATCAGTGTGAGCAGTTATTACAATTATGAAGGAAAATAAGTCTCCTGTCAGATCCAGAATTACTGATATTCACCTTGGATCAGTTTTGAAAGTAATCACTGCAAACAAGATTTGCCCCGAAGTAGGAAAGATAGTGGCAGAGAAGAGATGCCAAGTGTCAGGGAGAAAACATTAATTTTATTGTTGTTCATGTTCTTTTTTTATACTGTACTTTTCAAAATAGACCTGTGTTTTTATGAAAATTGAATTTTTTTGCGGCTCACATAAACTTAAACCTCGTTTATTTGACCTGTGTTAGCCTTTGAGTTTGACATTCTTGTTCTAGTGGAAATGCAGCATTTCCAAAGGATTTCAAAGTTGAAACAGTTTGATAGTATTCAAAACTTGACAATACAGAACATTAGTGGTAGTTTCACTGTCACTTGGACCAATTCTCATTTACTATTTTAAATTATAAAATGAGGGTATTTGAAATTTCATTAAAGAAAAAATGATAGTAATTAAACTGCAGGCAAAATTCATATGAAAATGTAGAGCCCAATCTCTATCAAGAAAAAAATATTGCAGTGATTAAATTGCAGACACTTACAACACATGATTAAAAATGTATAAATAAATTACAGTTTGAGAGAAAGGAGATCTCACCAAACCACATGCCAAATTTGTAATAGTGACAGAAGTGGGAAAGTCCAGGAAAACCATAGTAGAGTGGTAAAGATATTCATGCAACTGCGGCATGAGTTAGTTATTAAAGATTTCCCCAATAATGGGATATCCTTTTCTACAAACAATTATTAAAGAACATTCAAATATTAAACTTACAAATTTGTCATAACTGTATAAATTATTTAAATGAACAGTTTATCTAAAAAATAATCCTACATTTTGGTCCAAAGGCAGTCGGGGCACTCCACTCACTGGTCCCAGAGTGTCTTACTGTGGCAGTTCTTATTACTAGTGCATCTCCTATAATATTCTAAAAATAATTACTAACAAAGCATCTTAGAATGATGAAAACGTACACTTTTTTTTGGAACACTAGGGGGTTTTGCCCCTTTCTCGCTTCGCTTGCCAAACCCCCCATCCCCCACACCCCCCATGGCCTGCACCAGCCACTTCACGTCTCTGCCACTCGCGTTGTGAAGAGGGGGGCTGAATGCACCTCAAGGAGATGCAGTTGCTCCTCCGAAACAGTGATACAATGGGAAACAAATACAGTTTTTTTTTTAACCTCCTCTTTGCTCGATCAGCTGCTGACTTGCTGCTGCTGCCGTGCTGCATATCACTTCGAACATTTAAAAGCCTGTACAGCAGCTGTCCTTTTGTCTCACTACCTTGCCTCTCTTCTCCCCCAGACATCTTCTGCACCTGTTGGGGGTCCTGCTCCTGGGGCGTACCCTTATGAAGAAGAAGATTTTCTATTCTTTTAATTGAGAGACAGAACTGTCCCCTCCAACTACATATGAAGCTTGATTCACTCCTGAAAGAGACTTATGTTTGTTTGAAGTGTCTGAACAATGTTTCTGTCTCCAAAATCTCGTGTATCTGTGCAACTCTGTGACCCAAGCGTGACTGCGTATGTGGATTTCACTTTCACCAAATAACAAATCTTTTAATTCTCACTGATACGCCTCTTCATTGGGAAGAAACACTTCTTTTCCCTGATGGCAACACGAATTAGACGATCTACAAGTCTCCGACTTAAAAGTTTAAATCGGAACAATATATTCAATCTCTTTTCGCTGTTCCATTATTTCACAGAATAATAATTTCTGTTTGTTAGCACTAATGCAATCTTTACTATAATTTTTTGGAGACTTTCGAATTTTTGTAATTCCATTATCTCTAACCTGCTCTGAATGTGTATTGCACCAACGTTTTTTAATTCTTTTAAATTTTCTACTTTATCATCTACTCTTTGTCTCGTGGGAAATGAAAGTGTCTCTCTCTGAAAAAGTCTTGTCTCTTCCCAAGATTTTTTTATATAATAGAGAGATTAGAACAATCTCAGAGAACAGTTCATTCATTCAAACATACCTCACTAGTCCTAGTAACGTAATTCTTCCAAAATAACATGAAGTCTAGCTTTAAGGGTTTCTAAATTTCCATGTTCTACCATAGTACTTGGTAACTTATACCATGTGTTTATGGTTCTCTGTTTGAAGAAAAACTTCCAAATGTTTATACGAATTTGCCCTTAACAAGCTTCCAACGTGTTGCTTATAATGGCAACCTTTCTGGATGGCTTGTTATTGTTATTAGCCAATGCTCACTTTCAAAAAATATTAGAGATTTATAAAATATGTTTTTTTGCAGTACTCTTCATTTCCTTCCTATCAATGCAGGCACACTGCAACCAAGTACAGCAACATAAAAACACGGGTGTCTGTGAGAATGCATTTTTACTCATTGCATATGGGTCTACTTGCTCTGTCAGTCAGAGCTGAGAGTATTCAATTTTGCACATAAGAACAGTTAACAAGCAATGCTGGGTATGTTGAAAGAGTATGATGGTATTGTTCCCAACACTGTTTCATTGCTGTAAAATCAATGCCACATTGTCTGTACCAGCACAAATACTGAGGAAAGTTTTTCCAAACTGATTTCAGTTACATCCAAGCTCGAAAACCTGTGTGGATGATAATGGCTTTCTGATCTTCTGATTCTGTCAATGAAGAAAGATGAAGTCATTGCAATCTTTCAAAACATGATGCCTAAAGGTAGGTTTTATCTATACTAATAAAAGGCAAAGCCCTCACTCACTCACTCACTCATCACTAATTCTCCAACTTCCCGTGTAGGTAGAAGGCTGAAATTTGGCAGGCTCATTCCTTACAGCTTACTTACAAAAGCTGGACAGGTTTCATTTTGAAATTCTACGCGGAATGGTCATAACTGGAACCTATTTTTCTCCATATACTGTAATGGACTTTAGCTCGATGGCCGTAGGGGGCAGAGCTGCGTGTGACATCATCACGCCTCCCACGTAATCACGTGAACTGACTGTGAATGCAGTACGTAGAAAAGAAGGAAGAGTTCCCAAAGAGCGCTGAAGAAAAACGGCAAATACTTTATTCGCGAGATACAAGTTTAATGAGAAGACACGAGGTATAAATGAGACTTTGGATCACTTTGTAACGGAGTTAAAATTGCTGTAGCGAGAGACTTTTAAGTGCCGGGTCTTAGCTAACATTAAATAAAGCCGTGGATATCGCAACATCACACAAGAGAGCAGCTCACGTGAAGTAACTGAACACAGTACGAGTGATCACTTCCATGCATCAAACCTGTTCAAAAAACGCATTACACAATTGACAAGGTGGGAAAAGAATATGCTCCAAGCTGAGCTCCACAGCTAACACGGTCTTCCGGAAGCAACTTCGTCATGCTGTAACCAAATACTCACAGAAAAATCCACAAGTTAATACACACGCTATCTCTAGACTTTCTCCACACTCAATGTATTCCTCGCATCCCTGTTACACCCTCTGATCTCCCATTTCAATTCAGATGCCTCCAATTTCCAGTAAGGCTCTGCTTCGCAATGAGAAGTAATAAGTCTCAGGGACAGATCCTACAAAAGGTTGCCATTGATTTCAGGGAAGATTGCTTTTCTCCTGGACAACTATACGTTGCATTCTCAAGAGTGAGCTCACGCAACTTCGTCATATTACAACCAGAGTGCTGAACTGACAATGTGATATATAAAGAGAACTATAATAATCGTAATAAACGAACAAAACAGCGGAGAACCCGTGGATTAAATAAAAAGGCAGCTTCCTTGGCAAAGCAAGGAAAAAGGATGGCTTTATATGTCGTTCGTTTATAAAACAGCGTAGAAGCTGTGTAAAGGCTGCTTCACAAAAAACCAGCAGAGCGCCTTATATGAGCAGGCAGTCAGCTAAAGAAGGGAATCAATAAATATCTATAATCATAATAAATGAACAGAAAATAGCGTACAAGCCGCGGATTAAATAAAGGAAATGGGTACCTGAACAGTTAAGTAAGTCTCGAATAGCTACACAATAACTATAACAATCGTAATAAATGAACAATAAAACAGTACAGAACCGCGAAGCAAGGAGAAACGGCGGCCTTAGATGGCGTTCGTTTATAAAGCAACGGAGAAGCTGTGTGAAGGCAGCTACACAAAAAAACAGCAGAGCGCCACACTCTGAATGTATTCCTCGCATCACCGTTATACCCTCTGATCTCCCATTTCAATTCAAATGCCTCAAATTTCCAGTAAGGCTCTGCTTCGCGATGACAATTAATAAGTCTCAGGGACAGACCCTACAAAAGGTTGCCATTGATTTAAAGCAACATTGCTTTTCTCCTGGACAACTATACGTTGCATTCTCAAGAGTAAGCTCAGTGCACTGCTTGGTCATATTACAACCGGAGTGCTGAACTGACAACGTGGTATACAAAGAGATCCTTAACAGATAGTCATTGGTATATTTTCCCTCAGTTTAAAAAGGTTTTCTTTTCTTCTTAATAAAAATTTAAAAGCAGTTCTTCGTCGCTGCGAAGTGCGGGAATTTTTCTATATACAGTATATATACAGTATATGTAGATATATATATATACTGTATATATATGTATGTATATATGTATGTATGTATGTGTATATATATATATATATATATATGTAGATATGTATATATATGTGTATATATATATGTGGATATGTATATATATATATATATGTGTGTATATATGTAGATCTGTATATATATGTATATATGTGTCTGTGTGTATATATATTGTGGCAGTAGGGGGCGGTAGTGCTCCCTTGAACCCTCAGGTACAACTCCAGACATCAGGTAAAAGTCCAATACTTTTTATTTTCTTTTAACACAGTGCACCAAGCACCCTCCACACTACTCATAAACCGATACTATAACAATAATCACTCCTCCTCGCCCAGACACTTTGCTCCTCTACCTCCCAGCACAGCTCGTTGTCTGGAGTGAGGCACCGCCCTTTTATAGCCCCTGACCTGGAGGTGTTTCTGTCCCAACAGTCCACAGTTCCTTATTCCTTCCGGGTCAGGGCAATCAGTCTTTTACTTCAACCCGGGAGCACGTCGTTCCTTCCCGTCACATGACCGTGACGTACTCCCGGGTCATAAGGCACAAAAGAGCCCATAAGCCCCCCCACAGCGACTCCTGGTGGCCCCCAAGGTATCCAGCAGGGCTGTGTAAAAACATTACATAGTCCATAAGGCCCTGCTGGAACTCGGGGCACGATCCTGCTGTCGGGAGAGCTCCTCCTGGTGGCCTGGGGGTGAGGACCGGCATGGGAAGCCGGCAGTCCTCCACAATATATATATATGTGTATGTGTATATATATATATATGTATATGTATGTGTGTATATATATTTATATTTATCTGTATGTATGTATGTGTATATATATGTAGATGTGTATATGTATATATATATAGATATGTGTATATGTAGATATGTTTATATGTGTGTGTGTCTGTGTGTGTGTGTGTGTATATATATATATGACAGCAACACTCATAACAGTGACAAAACAATTACATTGACAATCATGTTATGTTATTTTTAAAATGTTTCCTTTTCTTTTTCATAACTTCTTTAACACAATACTTCTCCGCTGCAAAGCGCGGGTATTTTGCTAGTTTTACTATAAAACCCAAAAGCTGACAACACCCACAGAGTAAAAGGGTTTTGCTTTTATGCTTTTGTTTTTTAGAAATCTTAATACATGTAGTAGTATTTATAAAATCATTTTATATTTTCCTTTAGAGATCTAGATCATAATAAGAATAATAATAAGAAAGGTAATAATACATGGCAGTAGATAATCAGTTCTATTGGTCTTCTGAATATCTGACTCACAAAAGACAGTTTTTGAAAGAAACAAAAAGTCTTTGATTTGATCTGTAGTGTTGTGCGCTGTTAATTTAATTTAGGCTCCATTCTATTCATTTATGACTCAATTTTTATGGCCTGTGCGATTTCTTAGGCACTTATATTCTACTGTTAGACTGACTAATAATAATTTTGGAATCCGACTTTGTCTTACCTTCACATATTGTACCCAGTTGAATATGTAATTTAAAGATGAACAGATGTTATTTATGAGGCTTGGCTGTCAACAAAAGCTGACTGTTAAATTACACCCAGGTGTAATGCTTTTGCTTGGTTCTCAAACAATGCCATCCTTAGCCAAACTGGGGGCCTAAGCATAATTTTTATGAGGCTAACAATAATAATATGTAAAATACTATGAATAATAATAATAAAATAAAACTACTAATACTACTACTGTACTGTTTAATACTTATTTAAAGTAGTAAATACAGAGTCAGAATGAGGCTGAATATTTAAATGTTTAAAAAAAATGTTCTTCTGACCCAACTGCTTTTTTGTATGCCAAGGTTGATTGTGTTTGGCTTTTCCACAATTCAGCCAATACCTACTGTAACTAGTAAGCAAGAAAGCATGTGTTTTGGTGAAATTTAAAAACATGTCCTCAATGCAGCAAAACTCAGAATATTTCATATGTCAACTAACGTTAGCAGCCTTTAACAATTCATATTGGTACTGAGGCCTATATGGCGGTAAGAAATAATTGGCCTTGCGTCAGATAGGTGCTGCAACATCAGATGATATCTGTTAAATACTCAATATCAAACTATTACACATAATGATACTCTATTGTTACTCCAGTAAACCACTAGATTCAGTGTACTAGCAATTGATGTAACATTAGCTAGCTTACTAGAAGTTGGGCAAATTTAGAAATGTAAACACATCTGCAAGTTGTGTCTTGACTTACTTGTTCATGCTCTAATTTTTTTCCTTTTTGTGCTTCTGACTGGTGTTGACTTGAAGCAATCTCTCTGCTTATTAATGGAAAATTATGACAACAGGTGACTGTCAATGACATTAATTTAACGATTTATGAAACTGCAATAACACAAATAGTTAATCTACGCTCTGTTGAGGAAGTTTTTGCTTTGCATTATACGTCAGTGATGTTACACAATGTGCCCGGTTACACTATGGTTAAAATTAGGGCTCTGGAAGGAGTAATCTGATGCAAATCATGTAAACTAAGTGAGAAAAACAGGGAATCCAATTGGCTTTTCAGTGGAGCTCCTAAATCATGGAAAGTCTGCAATCCCACATTGGGCCCTCAATCACAGGCCCCACGTGCAGTGTGTGTTTTGTGTATAGGAAGGAGCGGCTCTGGTTCACATTTTCCAATGCATTATTGAGTGCATTAAGACCTGCATCACACATTCTTTCTCAAAAAAATCCTTATCCAGGTTGTCCTAATTTATGCACGAAAGGTAAGCAAAATTCACACTCCTGCAGAATGCATCATCGATATTGTTTTAAAATTATTCTGGTTATTTGTACTTTTGCTTCTGTTTTTGGATTTTGTTATTTGGATTTCTGATTGACTTCCTCAAAGTCCACTGTCACATGTAATTGACAGGATTGATCTCCTCTCCATTTATGTTTGGGCTAGTCCTTTGCTGCTTGTTTAAGGGACAATGTGTGTTTTGTACCATAAGAAATGTATGGAAATTATACCCAAGAAACAAAAATAAAGTTAAATATAATAAAGATAATGTTATCAGGAGTGAGGTTGCCTCAAACACCCATGCGCAATATCTGGACAAGACCAAAAGGTAAAGGCATTTCTGCTACACTTTAATTGTGAAGGTTAAAAATAAATGCAGAATTACATAACATATGTTTTGTAAATATAAATTATTTTCAACATTATCTGGTTTCATTTTAAACAAGTAAAAATTCTTTAAGAATTTTGCAGACTGCTATGTATTTTTGTGAACTTTATAGCAAATATAACGATACATTTCTCTAGAATATATATTCTTAAAGAATATAACATTTAATTGGTGAAAATTAATTCAAAATAAATTGTCTGAAATGTTACTGGAATAGTTTATTTTATTATTCTTTTCTCATTGAAAATCTCTGGAAGCATTTCAGAACAAGCAGTAGAGATAAGGATACGGCATGACTGCTTTGGCTTTTATGTTAATTGAAGGTAAACTGGATAACAGTTTCCCTTACATTCCTACCTTAACTAATTTTTACATAAATGTTTACAGAAAACCTTGAATGTAAATCTTAGAAAAGCTAGAATAAAACATTAAAAGCAAATCAGCAACAGCGCACAGTACAATACAATACAATACAGTTTATTTTTGTATAGCCCAAAATCACACAGGAAGTGCCGCAATGGGCTTTAACAGGCCCTACCTCTTGACAGCCCCCCAGCAAAGAAAAACTCCCAAAAAAACCTTGTAGGGAAAAATGGAAGAAACCTTGGGAAAGGCAGTTCAAAGAGAGACCCCTTTCCAGGTAGGTTGGGCATGCAGTGGGTGTCAAAAGAAGGGGGTCAATACAATACAATACAATACACAGAACAGAAAAAATCCTAAATACAGCATAAAAATAAAAATTTTAGAAGTACGGAGCAGAATTTAATAGTAGATGATATCACATAATAAGATTTGGATATTTTTAGAGTCCTGGAGACCTTATCCATCAAGCTGCCTCCCCCATTTGGCCATTCCATGGCTGAAACAGCGCTGGGCCAGCCAATCCGATTAAAAAGGACCCCTCTTTCCCATGATTCCTGCGATCCTCCATCAGGGATAACTTTACCATAGGCAGGCAACACAACTTGGCAGGTGGGCCATGGCACCAAGTGCCACATTTGAGTACAGTAATATATGATGTTTATTTTTATTTACAACCATGTTGCAATATTATTTATAAGAGAAGATTTTCAGTTTTTTGCTCATACCTTGCTATCAATTTTATCCCAAATCTAATTAAGTTAATTAAAACATTTATCACCATGCCAGGCCAGAATGACCTTAAATTAAGTACAGCTTTGGTTAGTAATATAATTGACCATGTAAACAGACCAAAAATGCAACTGAACAAATAACTGTGTTTAATTAAGTTAATTGAGAGTTAAGCATGGAAGGAAAGTATAATGATGCAGAAGCATTTACAAACTACAGTTGAAAAATCCTGCTTTTCTGAGCATCTATTTAAGCCCTGAATCATTGTATGACACTAAAAAAATAAGTACTGCTGCTCCTATTTGCAAATGGAAATCTAATTTGTTATCTTTATCATGAACAAGGAAGTATTATTCATCCATTTGAACAATTACAAGGTTTGTCTGTAATGTTCTAAATTAAACAAAATAACTGAGAATCACAACTTGAATATTTTAATTCCATCCTACTGTGAAAAATAATTATTTAATGCATTCAGAAATTATTTTAATTGGTACCGTTTCTTTTTTCTTGCCATTAGCATAGGTTTTTCTTTTTTCCACCTGTGCTAGTTTCATATTTTCACACCTGTTCTTAATGTTCTCTTTCTGAAGCTTTGGATTTACAGCACAGCACTGATTTTTTTCTGGATTTTGTTTGATTTTAGTAGTTCCTATAGATTAACTTTTTGGAGGTAATGTATTTTTAAATACATAAAGATTTAATAATCCTCATATTTGCTTTTAATGCTGTATTTAATTTTTTATAGGTTATGCATAGGAAAATCCAGTGCAGTATTTTAAAAATGGCTTGCATATTTGTGTACAGAAAATCTCAAACCAAAGCAGACTCAGAATTTATAGTCAACACTCAACACTGCATTACTACGTCCTCATAATAAAAAAAAAAACACTTTAAATTATGCCATTTTGTATATATGCATTAATTAAGAATACACATAGCCAAACACAGAACCTGTAACTAAAACACGGCTGATGAATTCTTCATGGGGACCATTCAAGCACAAGAACTTGGTGTAAATTTCCCTGTTTCTGACCCTGATTTTTTTTAAACTGACAGCCAATATGATTGACGTACTGTGTACAGTTGATAGCTCTTCCACCTTCTATGGGTGCTTTCCCATTTTTTTGCCCTTGGGGATCAGTTTCTACTGCACATGAAATGAACATTCTACATGGAATACAAGACTCTACACAGAATGATGGAGCCCCTCAAGTGTAGATTTTGTCTAAGAATAGAGCCCTGAAATTGGAAATATGTTACACACCTCCCAACAAAGAGAAGAGTGTTAATATGCAACCTTCGATATGATAATGCAGCCATGAGTGCCACTAACTACCCATATAATAAATGAGAAAAGCACTATAAATATTGTATTTCGCAGATATATTCCTTGACTCTTTTTAAAATCAGTATTTTAAAGCACCAACGAGAAGAAAAGCCTATCTCAATGTATTTTTTCCAGAATATACAAATAGAATTCAGGTTTTATAGATAATGAACCATCAAGATCTAGTGATCATAGTTTAAAGGGTTTCACATTCTTTAGGCAGAGCACGTATGCATAATTTTAGTAATTCAAAGTGTGAGCAACAACTTTTAGCTGCATTCATAAAACATAACTTTAAGAAGAACATTTGAATATTACACTTACATATTGCAATAACTATGGAAAATATATGAATTAACAGTTCACATTTGAAATATAATATTACAATTATATTGCTGCTCCCTGATCTAATGTACAAGTGTCTACTGGATTGAATCTCTGTGGGAAAATATCCCTGTGGCTTGTTTGATTTGTATATATGTTGTTCACATAGAGTAAATACTGTATATGGATATAAACCATTTCCCAATTACATAGACAATACAGAAGAGCTGATGCTACAGATGCAATGATACCATTTTTCTCAGACTGAGTACGACAATCGGTACTTGTTTTTTAGTATTTGCTGATACCGATGTCACTGTAGCAAGGCTGAAAGATAGAATTTGTTTATGTCCATAAACGGTCAGCTTCACTGTTAACATCAAATAATAAGACGTATAATTTGGAATAAAAAAAATGGCTCAAATTTCACAGAAGAAACTCACATACAATTAATGTATGTAAACCAGACTAAAATTGTTTGAAGTTTTTCAACATGGGATGCAATAGTGCAACACAGGAACTTGGGTTAACATAACCTAAAAATTTATATTACTGATACAGTATTCCATTTTTAAGATAGCTAGCTCAGTGGCATAAATGGATGCAGCTCAAAAATTTTTGAGGAACACCCAGCACTAGATAGGTCTAATACTCTTGGGAAAGTAAGTGGCCAATTCCTTTTGATGAATAGAAACATCTCTGCATGTTCAGCTATAAGCTTGTTTCTGGTTTCATTAACAATATGTGACAGTGCACTAAATAATCTTTCACTCTCTACACTACTGGATGGGGCTGAAAGGTATTTCCTTGACATGTGAGACAAAGAGATGAACCATACTAACACTTACTTCAATGGTTTGTCTGAATGGGAAACTGTGGTTTCTCCCAGGTCCATTTCCAGCTGTATGGCAGAAGCTGCTGGAACATAGCTCATTAATATACGTTGATCTATAATCATGTTAAACATATGCTTCAAACTACTACAAGGCTGGTCCTTTTGGCAGGCAGTGCTGCATAATCCTATCCAGCTTCCTCAGGGCCACACATTTCCTACAGCTCCAGCAGCACCATCTCTTTGGCCTCCTTGACTGTACACATATTTGAAAAGAACTAATCCTTATATCTACAACAGAAATAATTTTTTTCCTGATTATACGTATGTATGCCTGTTTTATGTCCAATCAACTGATAATTTTTGATACTTAGATATTTTATGTAAGTAATTAAAGAGATTGTTCCACAATTGCTACATAGTTTTTTATTTTTGGCGATTTTTTTTTAATAAGCCACCCTAGAGAATTAATTACTAATAAATTCTCTGAATTTATTTACACATAGATGTCAGGATGCAAATTTGTACAAATCTATTGCTAACACGTAGTTTCAAAAGAATATCTAATGTATCCATCTGAGTGAGAATGAGATGTATTTCATTGAATGAATTTGCAAAAATAGCATTGCTCCAGTAAAATAATCAATTTGAATGCAGAGTTGTCAATATTGCAGACACACACAACCAATAAAACCAACATATACGTTTTGTGTTAAGTGCTTGTTTGCAGTGTTATACAGTAAATATCAAAACTCTACACCGACAATACTTCAAATTATGAACCACAGCACGAATTCTGTTCCGTTGTGTTCTGTCATAAAACAGATGTAGAGTATACCTTGGTTTGCAAAAAAAAACTCTTCACGTCTATAAAAAATGCATTTACTTGTAATGTGATCCACCAGCTTAGAAGGAAACAAAAAGTTTCCAAATTAATTAAATATGTGAAAAATATGTGGTGTAGTTTAAATAGTGAGTTTTTTTTTTTTTTTTTTCTAGTTTAGTTTCCCTATACATTTCTCTATACACTGTGCAGTTAAGTGTTTCCTCTAGGGGTCGCTAACTCCCTAGTTGGAATAAGATATTTTGTAATTGCGGCGTTTTAAGTAACCCGAAACTATATAGATATAATGTAAAAAGGCGATATCCCTCCCATAGTGATACAGCGGTAAAAATCACATAATAGAAAATAACTTAGCTTTCTTTAATAACAATTTACACAGCATAACAGACAAAAGGAAGCCATGAGAACAGTTTGTGTAGTGTTTATCATTTTTTGTCGCTGCGCTGAAAGGATTTTCAGGACGGATGACATATTCTTCCATCTGTCCGTCGGCTTCAAGGTCCAAGTCTTGGCTGCTGTCCAAGTCTTTTATACTGGATTCTCCACATGTAGGCCCTTATTTAGGTTCCAAACAAGGGAAGGAGAGAATTCAGTTTCATCTCTAACATACAGAAATAGTACAATGCCCATTTTTGTAGTTGTACCTTTCTCTCTTCAAATGCTTGCCTAGCAGTTCTAAATGCTGAGAGCCCATGTGTGCTAACTTTGGTCTGGCTTATACATGTGAGTGGATTTATAAAATAATTTTTGGACAGAGCACAGTGATATTAAACTTATATTCTTATTACATTAAGGTGATGATAGAAATTGGACAAACACTGCTCCAAATGTCAGTGGCGAAGCTGACAGACATGCTTTTTTACAAACTTGTATATCGTTGGTAAGACGATCTCTGTGACATGTGCACACCTTGGAATATTATGCATGGGTGCTAACACATTTAGGAGGCTCCAAATCTTGTCTTGGCTACTTCCGCTTTGAAAGAGATTGCCAGATTCTGCTTTATTCCTTCTGAGTGTTGTAGAGGTATCTTTGCGAGTGTCCTCCAGATCTACAGCATCTCTCACAGTATGTATTATAAAGAGCTTGTGCTCTACTGTGAAATTTGTGCTGTGATAAGGCATTCTTTATGATTATTGTCCAGCCTCTGACAAGGTAATTTTTGTGTTTTGGCGATTATTAAATTGATTCAGCTATTAGGAAGTATCAATTGGGGATGCAACAATACCAATAAGCACACATGGGAAAAAAAAACAGAGAACACAAAATGTCTGTGATGTGGAAGTTTTCATATAATTAACAATGAAAACCATAGCCTACAGACTGTAAACATAAGAATGAGCCCAGAGAAATTGCCTCTGGTGATGTAAAGCATTAGCCAACATTCTGGCAGACTCTAGCAAGGAGAGAAAAAATCTCAATCAATAACTCACAGGTATTGAAAAAACAGACATGCTTGGTCAGTATATTGTTCTTGATGATCAACCATTTTTAGTTGTTCATAACATGATACTATTCCTCTGCTCTACTGATTCCCACCTTGTCCATGCTCCTTGATGTTTGCTCTTTCTTCCTCCACACCTGCTCGAATTTCCTCCTGGACAAGATAGTGTCTCTCTTTGCTCTGGAATTTGTGAACTTGGGTTTTGTTAAAGTAGCTAAAACCAGCTCCCTCTGTCACAGCTGAGATTCTGCCACCTGTAATGTCTCACCTGCCTTCCACTTCCTCCCTGTTCTCACTTCAATACCTGCTGCAACTACTTTTTGGTCCTTCAAGCATCTATATAAGAGTGCCTCTCTTGTGCATAACACCATAAACTCCTCTTTCAGGCTGCTAAAGGACAGCTGCAAGGTATTATCGCTGCCATAAAGTGCTGCACTTCTAGGCCTGCATGGAAGACCAAGCTACCTGTGCAGAGAGCTGCTAATCATCTTCTCCATCAACTTGACTGTTGTTAAAGAAACCTCATATGACGGCGGTGGCCACAGGATCCTGAGCAGGATAGCATGTTGCTAGACCCAGTCCCTAAATCTTCCTGGTAGACCTGATTTTTCCACCTTCATAATCCGCTCTTCCAGGTATTTGGTGGTCTTTTTGATTGAAAGAGAATACCGTAGATCCCGGAATACAAGCCGACTCGGTATATTAGCCGACCCCCTTCTCTACCTACTAAATTACATGTATTTGCCGATGACCGGTATTTAAGCCGACCCCCTTCTCCAAGCAAAATTTTCTAAATTTCCTTAAAAGTGTCTCTTCAGGTATATTTATCATGTTTATCGGCGAGAATTTGAGACTGCCGGCATTTTTGATGGAAACCAGGAAGTGATTGCGGAGAAGTTTGGTAAAATGAAGCCTTTGTGTTGAAACTATATACGCAAATATGGTACATCGGCGGGTGGATTTCCGGAGACTCGTTATAAATTTGACTAACTTAAATACGCAATACAGTGGACCCTTGACTTAAGAACTTAATTCATTCGCGAAGGCTAACCCATAATGCGTTCCGAACCTCCTACTGCAACACTTACTTAACCTTTTCATAATAAAAAAGGGTTGTATAATGTGCATAATTTACCAAAACACCAATAATTTTTCTAACGTACTAACCAAAAAGTTATAAAAACTGCCTAGCCTACCAGAAGTAGGCTAGATTAAGCTAGGAGCATGGTGGCGCGCAGCGGCTCAGGGCTCTCCTTTTCAATGCACTTTTTTGTTGCTTTTGTACTTTTTTTTTCCCTTGTTTGTGCACGATCGGTTCGGCGAACATCCGCTACACCCGTCAGAACCTTATAGACATCGGTGTCCAGAGCCAGACATCTGTTTCGAGTGTTTTTCATCACACGCACAACATCCCAGACAACATAGCGAGACCAGTGGGCTCTCCATGGATTGTTGTCGGGTCTAGGAGACGACGCAGTCGGAGGTGGGAAAGAAAGCAGAAGCGGGTCCACAGATCCGGCTAAAAAACAACCATACAAGCCCTATACAGAACTTTTTTTCTGCACTGAAGGAGCTGCTTTTAATCTCATTGTAGATGTGTATAGTGACAATAAAAGGCATTCTATTCTATTCTAGAAACAACAATTTCATACTGTACTCACCATTTAATTTGACATCTTTGGGCTGCAGGAAGGGAGGAGGAGGAGAATGAAACGGAAGGTGGTTATTGTTTAGAAGGAGCCTCCTTATGCAAATCTTTTCTTTGTAAAATTGTCGAGATGGTGGATTTCAACATGCTGTACATATTAGCGAGATCGGTCACACGAACAGCACTCTCATATTTCCACACAATTTCCATCTTCGTTTCGATTGTGATCGCTTTCTTTACCTTCTCTTCCTTCCTTAGCAATTATGTCTCTTGCTTGCATGGTCTTAGTCAATTATATATATAGGTAAATCACTGCAATGACCGAAATTACATCCACAAACACATTTATCTGGGCTCCAACTGACGCTACTAACGCTCTCGGTTGTTTGTTTACAATCGCGCAAGCGGATACATGTGACCGCATTCGGGTCGTAACACAAGATGTTGGTCGTAAATCAAAACAAAAATTTTTATTTTAAACTTCCCGATAATTTATTATAAATTTTATTAATAAAATCAACAGCTAAAACACTTTTTTTAATAAATTCTTTATTTAATTTAAAGTACCGGCGTGCAAAGTTACTTCTTCATCTGAAAGATGGCTCTGTGGTTTCATCATTATTTACTTCCGTATTGATCGGCAAAATTGGCATTGCGCTGGAAATCTTGAATCTGAAACGATGCTCGTTGTATAAACTGACCCCCAAACTCCAAGCCAAAAATCTAGGACGAAATTCTCGGCTTATATTCCGGGATCTACGGTAATTGAGGCTGGTATCAAATACTTTCCCCAGACTATTTACAGGCTGCTCGGAGATAATTGGTACAATGTCGCTAGATAATACAAAGCGGAACTTATCCACCACCTGACCCTTTTTCAACACCAGTGATGTAGACTTGCTTGGTTTGATAAATCCCTCCACAGACATCAATATTTATTGGGTGGGACACTAAAGGTCGGATCCTCTGGCTGAGGGCAAATCCTCATGCACCCAAGTGTGACAATATACATTTACTGTATACAGTAGAACCCTGATTATGCAAGGTAATGTGGGCCGATGCTACCTTGGATAGCTGAATTTGGATAAAACTGTTGGCCCCTGTAATGGTGATGCTGCACAGAGAAGGTGAGGGCTGACATAAAGTGAGAGAGATCAGATGACTGCCTAAAATATTTACATGCTCAGTACAGTATTCATGGGAAAGCTTTTATGAATTGAGAGACATAGTGTATTACACTTACATTTCGCCTCAGATAATGCAGTACCATCGTAAAGCCAGGCATGGATAATCTTGGATGAGTATATAATCATATATGTATACTGTGTATATAAATTTACACTGTATATACAATAGCACTGGAGGAATTCCATAGAAGACCTAATAAATCTGCTTCCAGGTCTGTGCAGTAGGCTGTATGAGGGAAGAAAGAAAGAGGTGAATATTTTCAGTTTAAACAAATAAAACATAAAGAATTGTCAGAAGTGTTTAGAATTGTAGAGTGGAGCATTATGAGCATAAGTAAGCATCTGAAATCCTACTATCATGTTGGTATTCCTTTGTGTCTTCCTTGAGGCAAAACACAACTTAGTCAATGTTGAAGCATTAGATATATCTAATTTCATATCTGAGAAGGCTAATCTTGTGATATCCTCAAAGCCTCCCTTGGATACTGTGCACTTTACAACTACTCCATCAATACATGATAAATTATGTAACATAACATACATACGTAAAAGAGTACTTTTCAATAAAGTAAAAATTTAACACGTAACGGCTTTCTATTTTGCAATTTGCAATTTAAAAGGTAGTAAAAAAATTTATATGACATGTCTCATTTGCATTATGATGCACTGGTGCAATATTTCTCCCTACATCTAAATTATTTATGGGTATTAATTGACTTGGGTCAGCTCAGCTTTAATATTTAATGAGTTAATTTTAGTCAGCTGCCATCTACTATCAGAAGATCCTGTTTTTCCTATTCTTCTTATGTTTTCTGAAACTGCACTTTATGTTTATATGTATTTACATTGATTCAGTCTGATTAAAATTGAGAAATTTTCTACTTAAAAAGGAAAGGCCCTTTTAATTTTCAAAAAGTTTTAAACTTATTTAATAAATTAAAACTTGATTTTTAGGAAAGAAACCTATATCTGAACGCATAGCATGCCAACTGCCAAATATGTACTATTATAGTTTTTTTTATTATTTATTACATGAAGATATTTTTACAATAACAATAACATCAGTCGAATCACATGTCTTATTGAATTTCAATGTAGCAGAGGTGAAATAGCTAAATTGTGTTTGGTCACCGCCTTTCCCAATGTACGTGCAGTGCCTGGAAAAACCATTCAGCCCCAACCATTTTTTCACAAAAATTATTTTCACAACCTGGTATTTTGATCAGTCTGATTGAGAATGCAGTATGTTCGTGTATATCAATCACTGGTCCTCACAGTGCTGGCAAAAAAGAGAAAGTAAATTAAAAACTATTAAAAATGAAATTCCAAGGACTGAGATGTAAATATTTAACCCCCCCCCCCCCCCCCCTTAGCACTCGCTTGGGCCACTTCTCACAGATACCCCTCTCAGCCTGCATAATAATTTATTCTACATTCAACAAAAAAGATAACAGTGGTATGTCTTTCATTTCCTAGGAACATCTGAGTACTGGGGTGTTTTCTGAACAAAGATTTTAGTGAAGCAGTATTTAGTTGTATGAAATGAAATGAAATGTGAAAAACTGACTGTGCAAAAATTTGGGTACACTTGTAATTTTGCTGATTTAAATGCATATAACTGCTCAATACTGATTACTTGCAACACCTAATTGGTTGGATTAGCTTGTTAAGCCTTGAACTTCATAGACAGGTGTGTCCAATCATGAGAAAAGGTATTTAAGGTGGTCAATTGCAGGTTCTGCTTCCATTTGACTCTCCTCTGAAGAGTGACAGCATGGGATCCTCAAAGCAACTCTCAAAAGATCTGAAAACAAAGATTGTTCAGTATCATGGTTTAGGGAAAGGCTACAAAAAACTATCTCAGAGGTTTAAACTGTCAGATTCAACTGTAAGGAATGTAATCAGGAAATGGAAGGCCACAGGCACTGTTGCTGTTAAACCCAGGTCTGGCAGGCCAAGAAAAATACAGGAGCAGCATATACGCAGGATTGTGAGAATGGTTACAGAAAACCCACAGACAACCCACAAACCACCTCTAAAGACCTGCAAGAACATCTTGCTGCAGATGGTGTATCTGTACATCGTTCTGCAATTCAGCACAATTTGCACAAAGAACATCTTTATGGCAGGTTGATGAGAAAGAAGCCCTTTCTGCACTCACACCACAAACAGAGTCGCTTGTTGTATGCAAATGTTCATTTAGACAAGCCAGATTCATTTTGGACCAAAGTGCTTTGGACTGATGAGACAAAAATTGAGTTATTTGGTCATAGCAAAAAGCACTTTGCATGTCGGAAGAAGAACACCGCATTCCAAGAAAAACACCTGCTACCTACTGTCAAATTTGGTGGAGGTTCCATCATGCTGTGGGGCTGTGTGGCTAGTTCAGGGACTGGGGCCCTTGTTAAAGTCGAGGGTCGGATGAATTCAGCCCAATATCAACAAATTCTTCAAGATAATGTTCAAGCATCAGTCACAAAGTTGAAGTTAAGCAGGGGTTGGATATTCCAACAAGGCAATGACCCAAAACACAGTTTGAAATCTACAAAGGCATTCATGCAGAGGGAGAAGTATAATGTTCTGGAATGGCCATCACTGTCCCCTGACTTGAATATCATCGAAAATCTATGGGTTGCTTTGAAGCAGGCTGTCCATGCTCAGCAGCCATCAAATTTAACTGAGAGATTTTGTATGGAAGAATGGTCAAAAATACCTCCATCCAGAATCAAAGGCTATAGGAGGCATCTAGAGGCTGTTATATTTACAAAAGGAGGCTCAACTAAGTATTGATGTAATATCTCTGTTGGGGTGCCCAAATTTATGCACCTGTCTAATTTTGTTATGATGCATATTGTATATTTTCTGTTAATCCAATAAACTTAATGTCACTGCTGAAATACTACTGTTTCCATAAGGCATGTCATATATTGAAGTTACTACTTTGAAAGCTCAGCCAATGATAAACAAAAATCCAAAGAATTAAGAGGGGTTCCCAGACTTTTTCATATGACTGTATACTTGTATATACACTGAACAAATAAGTCTCTAATTTTGCACAACTTGATAGAGTAAGATTTGCCCTTTTCTCTGTACATAATTGCTCAAACTGTGCCAGGTTACTTGGGTAGTAGTGGACAATAATTTTAAGGTCTCGTGACCAATGTTTGATAGGATTAAAGCCGCTCCTTTATTGCTCTGACAGTATGCTGTATATTATTGTCCTGTTCAAAAACCATCTTCCTCCCCAGTTTAAGCTTTCTGTCAGAGGGGAGTAGTGTTTCCCACCAGGATCTTTCGGCATTATGTAGCATTCATCTTCCTATAAATCCTGACCAGACTATGAGTCACTGCTGTTTGAAAGCATCTCCACAACATGTGGCCTCCACCATATCTTACATTGGAGATAGTATTACCTGGCTAATGTGCAGTATTAAAATTATACCACATATACGGCTTAGTGTTCAAGCCAAAAAGTTCCACTTTAGACCTCAAGACTTTCTGCAACATCTGTATCGTCTAGGTAACATTTTACAAATTCCTTATTGCCACTGAATTTGTTTCCCAGCCAAGGCTTATTCCTTGTCACTCTTCCATAAAGGGTAATACACTGCACTTGAGCAAGGGTGGCCCTATATTTGCAAAGGAAATTAAGGATTTTTAAATCTCACAATCCTGATGTTTCCTTTTTAGGAAAATTGTTTCTTTTGATTTGGTATAATGTACACTGTTTTACGGATCAGATGGAAAAATTCTTACTTTAGTATATTCTGAATTTAGAATCTAAGACAATAAAATGTGAAAATAGTTTTTGGTGCTGAATACTTCAAAGTACTGCACATGCACAAACATTCACCAAACCTTGGGCATAACCCTCTATTTATGAACTGAGATGTACCAGGATGACAAAGTGTATACAGTGCAACAGTCCATAAATATATACAAATATTTAATAAATGAATCCTACAAATTAGGGAAATTTGACTAACACAAGTGTCCCCAAGAGGGCAAATAAAAAAAAATAAAAAAAAAATTAAAATATTTTAATAAATGATCAAATTAAAATCTGTGGTGTTTTGCTTTCCACAGGTAGGACATGGAAAAATCCTCTAGGCTAAATTTTATCTCCTGTTCGATTCTACCACCGCCTTTGAAAACCCCTGAGCAATTCCGTGAAGAACTCAGTAATCTCTGTACAGCCAGGGCACTGTTGCCATTCCACAACATTCCAACGAAGACCTCTGCAACTACTTCATCACCCACAACTCCATTGTGGCACATCCAGGATTTGCCTCAACTCAAATTCCTCCTTCTGCCCAGAACTCTCCTCCATTCGCCTCTGCTCACAAAGGTTATTCAGCAGATTTGAATATCACCACTCTACTGAACATAAGCCATCAGTCCAACTCCTTGGAGTAATAGTCAACATAGCTGATACCACCCATCCTGCTGCTTCCAGGACAGGTTCACACCCTCAGATTGAACCCTCTCATGAACAACTGCTTTGCTGTCTCATTCTTCTTTCTCATTTCTGTTCTCTATCATTTCCCTGCCTGCTTTTTAATCTGGTGCAGCCCCAGCTGATGCTTGTTAATTATAGCAGTTCACCTCTCATTATTAACTAAACTTGAGCAATCACACAAATTCATTCACAAGCCGCTTATAAGAGGATAAGCTACAGGCTAACCTCTTAAAATTACTTAAAATCATTAGCAGATTAATCCATTAAAGCACCTCTGGTTCAACTTATAACAATACCCCTTTCTTGTAACAGTAGATTGTAACTAATAAGTAAGTGGTAGTGTAGCCTCACAGAGGCATGCAGTTAATTGTGCTACTAAATTTTGTCAACCTTGTTGCTGAAAATAATCTCACAAACAATGAATTTGTGGCACTCTGTGGGTTTTTGAAAATGGTGGAGTGTTCATCAGTACAGGTGAAATGACATGAAAGTAGGCAACACCCATAAACCATTTATTTCAATAGTGTGAGAGCAAATGAGATACCGTCTGCTGCTTCATGTATATTGATGGGTACCATCAATACTGGAGCTCTGGCTAGTCCACTTCCAGGGATAATTCAGTATCAGCAGACAATTAATAGCAAACATCAGATCACTTATGGGAAATAGAGACTGTTTTCACAGGAACTCTAAAATAATGGCTGGAAAGCTAAAGACCACTTCTTATAAAATGTTCCCAATACACTATTTCTGAATGTAAAAAAATAAATCTCACATCTGTTTTGTCATGGAATCACACCATGACTCCTTTCAGGTCGCATATTTTTCACTGTCGTAACTGACATTAGTCAGCCACAAACAAACAATGTCCTGGATTACAAGGATTACAAGGGTCATCAGAAGCAGATTCTTTATAGCGAGAGCAAATAGTGATATCCAATGCTCAGGCATGCAGGGACTTCCTGAAAGCATTACAAGCAGAGCATTTCCAGCGACACTACCACATTTCAGTTACCTGACTAATTGATAAAGATGATCGAAAAGTTTTTTTGCAAATACTGCATAATAAAGTTGTTGTTGTCTTCAATCTTCTTCTTCTTTCAGCTGATCAGCCCATTAGGGGTTGCCACAACAATCTTATTTCATATCTTCCTGTCCTCTGCATCTTGCTCTGTCACACCCATCACCTGCATGTCCTCTCTCAACACATCCATAAACCTTCTTTTAGGCCTTCCTCTTTTTCTCTTTCTCTATCTTTAACATCCTTTTCCCAATATGCTCAGCATCTCTCCTCTGCACATGTCCAAACCAACACAATCTTGCCTCTCTGACTTTGTCTCCCAACCATCCAACTTGAGCTGACCCTCTAATGTACTCGTGCCTAATCCTGTCCATCCTCGTCACACCCAATGCAAATCTTAGAATCTTTAACTCTGCCACCTCCAGCTCTGTCTCCTGCTTTCTGGTCAGTGCCACCATCTCCAACCCATATAACAAAGCTGATCTCACTACCGTCCTGTAGATCTTCCCTTTCACTCTTGCTGATAACTGTCTGTCACGAATTACTCCTGTCACTCTTCTCCACCCATTCCACCCTTCCTGGACTCTCTTTTCCACCTCTCTTCCACACTCTCCATTACTCTGTACTGTTGATCCTAAATATTTAAACTCATCCACCTTCGCCAGCTCTACTCCCTGCATCCTCACCATTCCACTGACCTTCCTCTCAATCACACACATGTACTCTGTCTTGCTCCTACTGACCTTCATTACTGTACTCTCTAAAGCATATCTCCTCCTCTCCGTAACCTGCTCCCAACTCTCATTACAGATCACAATGTCATCAGCAAACATCATAGTCCAAGAGGACTCCTGTCTAAACTCATCTGTCATCCTGTTCGTCAATATTGCAAAAAAGAAAGGACTCAGAGCCGATCCCTGATGTAATCCTACCTACACGTTAAATGCATCTGTTACTCCTACCACAGACCTCACCACTGTCACACTTCCCTCGGACATATCCTGTACAACTGTTACAAACTTCTCTACCACTCCAGACTTCCTCATACAATACCACAACTCCTCTTGAGGCACCCTGTCATATGCTTTCTCCAGGTCCACAAAGACGCAATGCAACTCCTTCTGGCCTTCTCTATACTTCTCAATCAACACCCTCAGAGCAAACATTGCATCTGTTGTGCTCTTTCTTGGCATGAAACTGTACTGCTGCTCAGTAATCATCACCTCACTTCTTAACCTAGCTTCCACTACTCTTTCCCATAACTTCATGCTGTGGCTCATCAATGTTATCCCTCTGTAGTTACTACAGCTCTGCACATCCCCCTTATTCTTAAAAATTGGTACCAGTACACTTCTCTACTCCTCAGGCATCCTCTCAGCTTCCAAAATCCCATTAAACAATCTGTTAAAAACTCCACTGCCATCTCTCCTAAACACCTCCTTGCTTTCACAGGTATGTCATCTGGACCAATGGCCTTTCCATTCTTCATCCTCTTCATAGCTGTTCTTACTTTCTCCTTACTAATCAGCACTTCCAGATTCACTATCTCCACATCATCCAACCTTCTCTCTCTCTCATTCTTTTCATTCATCAGCCGCTCAAAGTACTCTTTTCATCTTCTCAACACACCCTCCTTGCTTGTGAGTATGTTTCCATCTTTATCCTTGTGTATGCTTTAGATCTTGTAAATTTTCCACCCAGTGATATAATTGAAAGTTAGGCAATGTCATGCCACAATCTGCTTTAGGTTTTTGTACAATTACCTTTTGCATGGGTGGACATCTTCAATTCCAGATAAATGAGGCTATAATAAAGTCTAATTTCTTAAAGAATGATCTGTTAATGCTATAGGTATGCTTTGAAATAGAAAAAGAAGCTTGGGAAGAATGTTCATGTTGATAATATTGATTCTCCCTACTGATGTGAGATGTGGATAGACCATATACGTATTCAAATATTGTTTTTTTTTTCCCCATGCTGATAGTAAAATTGCTTTAAAAAGATCTTTATATTATGTGTGATGTTTAACCCTAAATATTTAAAATGTTCTGATAAAATGAACGGACAGATGTCCAGTCTAGTATTGTGTACTAGAGAGTTCAGTGGAAAAAGCATACTTTTTCTAAATTGATTTTGAAATTCTGCAAGTGCATTAAGGACTAGTGATAAAGATGCTTTAGTCTAATATATACAGTACCATATCATCTGCTCATATTTTCCCTTATATTTTCATCAATTTTTGCTTGATTTTTTTTAGGTTTATATCAAAGTTATTGCTTAAACTTAATTTCTGGTCTTTTATATGTTAAATCCACTTGTCTGTTCTTTTATGTGATTCTCCTTTTTCCTTCTTTATACTCTTTATATCATCCTTTATATTATTCTTTACATTTATTTGTACCCCTAGTGTAGTACTCAATCAATACCTTCAGCTCAGACAGCTCATTTCTATGTTATCCGAATTTCGTCAGAATTTCTTATTCCATTGGAGTTGATGCTCTTGGCTTCCAGGAGGCGTTGGTAGTAGTTGACTATGGGGATAAAGAGGCCATGCTTCGTTCAGTTATGCCGCCCAAGAGTGGCAAGATCTCAATGCCCACCTCACTTGCAGTTTCGCTCCCACATTTGCTGTTAGCTAGAGCAGATGCTGCATCGTGAGGTCCTGGCTGATCCATTCCTTCTTTTGTCTCTTCCAGCTCAGTCTGCGGTAGGTTGTATCAGGAACTGGAGACCAGCTTAGATTTTGATGAAACGTTTGTGACCTTTTCCTTCTCTTTCTGACACCTTGGTCTCCTGCCCATGTTTTTTAATATACTTGCCATTGATTCCTCTTCAGTTAATTAAATACAGGTAGATTAAAAAAAAGAAAACAAGGAAAACTAAATTACACAGCTGCCAGCAGAGCACCACCATTCTTCGCAATGGATAAGACCGATTTCCCATTATTCTTTATTTTTTAATTACTGAAAAAATGACAGCAAATAAATTTACTAGGTGTTAGGATAAATTAACCATTCAAATAATTCAATGATTTATATCACTCTTTCCAAAACCCACAATGAATTTATATCCCTTGTGGTGGACGGCCAGGACCCATGCCTGGCCGGGACGCCCCTTCACTGGATCTAGGGGAGCAGCCATGGGATACACTCTACATTTCCCGGAACACTTGGTGGCAGCCCCCCTGGGTTGCATCAGGGCGCACAGCATGGAACACCAGAGCTCACCCTGGTTGGGCTCCATGGCCACTGCCAGGGGGAGCTGCAAGTCTTCATGAGCCCGTATGAGCAGCAACGCAGCCACACCCGGAAGTGCAGTCTAATTGAGGTTAATTACCACCTGAAGCACTTCCGGGTGGAGTATAAAGGGAGACTGCAGCCACTACTCAGGGCGCCAGAGTCGGAAGGAGGAGGACGATGCTGCCCTGGGAGGAGTGGAGTACTCTATGTTTTACTGATGTTTTACTGATAGGAGTTTGTTGTCTCCTTTTAATACCTTTGGCAATTGGTATCAGCTGTCAAAGGTATTATTGGTGTACCCTTAATTTTTTATGTTAGTGCTTAGAGTAAGAGACACTGTAATGTGTTTTACACTTTCGGACTGCAGAAACCATCAGTGGTTGACATGGGAATTGCATCATTAACTGGATATGGTGTCAGATTTGTTATTGGTGTTTAATTTAAAGAAGTAAGGAATAGACCTTGTGTATATGTCATCTTTTAAGTCCTTTGGTAGGTGGGCAGTAAGAATTCTTACTGGCTATGGGAAGTCATTTCATTTTCTAATCTGCTTAATCCAGTCCAGGGTTGCAGGTGGTACTGGAGCCTACTCCAGCTAGTATAGGGTGCAAGGCAGGGACAAACCCTGAGCAAGGTGCTAGTCCATTGTAGGGTGAACTTACACACCCACAAACCAGGGCCAATGTAACGATGCTAATTTGATGCATGTCTTTAACAGTGGAAGGAGACCTAAGCAGACATGCGGAGACCATGCCATCTACATGCTGGGAAAACCCGGGATGCAAATCCTGGTCTCCTTACTGTGAAGTAACAGCACTACTATTACAATACCTTGATGCTCCACTATAGGAAGTGTAATGAATTAAAAAAAAAACTTTGAAATTATATGAATTCTCTATAAATTCTTTCAAACAAAATTGATAAAATAACCGAGTCTTGCATTGCTACATATGTAAAATTCATACTAGAAAGTGTTTTTCTAAATATTTCAATTAAGGTATCTTTAAACTTTTAAACACAAAGAAATACATAAACAACCACCATTTCACAATCAAATACAAGACAGATTTCCAAGAGAGGCTAAATAAATCAAACAAGCTTTTAAAGACTACCAACTTGTAAATTATTTGGTATCATTCCATACCATATCATTTAACTTTCTACAAATCTGCCAACCACTGAATGCAACAAAAAGCACTGTTACATATCCTCCCAGGAAATACATTCTTGTACATGAAACTTGTATCCTTACAAATTGGATGCATACATCTTCTAGCACACAGTTGCTTTGATAAATGCCCACTGAATAGTACCGTGCTTAGGACTGCTTTTCCTTTTATACTTAATTAACAGCTTAGATTTCATCTTTGAACTTCTGAATTGAAAGAAATATAATGTCCTTGGAGCATCGTGCTGTAGAGGTTTTATCATTCCAGAGTGTACTTGATACGTGTTTTAATTAACATCAGTACATACATATAAAAATGAAATGGGCTCTGAGAATTCATTTAATGTCTTATGAAAATAGCTTGCAGGTTTACACAAAATTAAAATGAGCATCTTAACATTCATAATTGGGGAAACCACACTGATTTTTTTCCCCCTAAAGCCCTGACATTTTTCATTATATTTTTCTTTAAATATCAAAAATCATATTTTTTAAGTTTAAGAAAAATTATTATTGCACTTTTTTCTGCTTGAGAAGGTGCAAAATTCACCTTTATTACAAAGACATGTAGGACATTAGATCAAGTGTACACTACCTTCTCAACTTTTCCTAACCTGAAATGGTAATTCATCTGTGAGTACTAGGGTGACCAACCATCCTGTATTTTGATGGACATCCTAAATAGACATCCCAAAAGAACCCAAGGTGGGATTCTGCTTGTCCAGATTTATCACATAACATGATTTCCCCAGTGAAAGAAGTTTGAGGAGGAGAATTAAGTGATGGGTAGGAGAAGATGAGGTGGGGGTCAGCATGGAGAAGGTCTTGATGTCACTCCTCTCCCAGCCCACCCTTTATAAGTCAGTGGGTAGCTGATGTTCTATGCTATTTGAAATTGGAAAAAAAAATCTAATTCTCACTTTGAGGATTCTGTCCAAAACTTTCTTAATATATGACAAGATCTAATTAATAAAATTTTCAAATAAGCATTTATATCGGGGGGGTTAGGGGGAGTGGAAGATTTTGCTGTTGGCTGTCCGCTCTTTCTCTCAGCGGGGGGTGAATTCCGTTTTGTTAGGTTTTGTCATTTTTGTTTGTACTTTGTTTTTTAACTTTCTTATTTTTTTTTTCCTTTTCTAGTTTGACTTAAGTCACTTGTTGTGTAAGTTCAGCTTGATTGTAGGCAGTGTTATTTAAATGAAATAAATTTTATTAAAAAAAAAACATACTGCTTAATAGTTTTTAATTTATGTTTACAGTTAACAATTTTCAAAAATTGGTATCAGTAAGTGTTTATATGTGTACATTTAAACTCTGGTCACTGGATCCTTAAAGCTGTAGTGCTAACGACTGCACTGCAGTGTAGTAAAAGGTAATTAAATCGATTAGCTTTTCTTTCTCCTGTTGTTTTTCCTTTGTATTTTTATTTTTCCTTTGCTTTAATTATAATTAAATTGAAGTAAATTGTTGTATCTGGTATGTTGTTACATGTTTGATCTGTTGAATGGCATTGTAATGTCCTTGGATAGCTACTGATGAAAGTAACAAATATATATACCAGATTGTGCTCCCTATTTGGAGAAATATCACACTTGAATGCCAGGAAAAGGCAGTATGACTGGTGATGTGACTTGTGAGCCTGTCACAGGAAATGTACGGTAAGAAAAATCTCCTAATAATATGTTCACTTCATTTTACATGCCAAATAAGCTACTTACCCAAGATACAAGCAAAACTGTAAACAAAATGAGGCAGTCAGTTGTGAAAGGACACAGAAGATGCTCAAGAAGACAGACACTGATAAAGTGCAGAGGCAGTGAGAGAATGCACATGTAAAAAAACAAAACTGGTTACGGTGCACCCATTCTTGGTGTATGAGCCGTTCAGATTGCAAATAAGATTGCAAACTGGTGATGCTGACAGTATTATACTCAGTCCTTCATGCTGCCTGTCATTTACCTGCATAATCTGTGAAATATGTAGTGCTATAATTATGCTTACTGTATTTCCTTACATTTTTTTTTACAAATGTTGACTGGGATTGGCTCCAGCAGACCCCCGTGACCCTGTGTTCGGATTCAACGGGTTGGGAAACGGATGGATGGATGGATGGATGTATTTTCCTTAGAAATATGAAAAAGTTAATGGCTCTGACCATGTTAATAAATGCATACTAGCATTATCTAAAAAGGAGTTAGAAAAACTGCTGTCTGCACCTTTGAGTACTATTCTTGAGGGTTTCCTTTTCCTTTGGGAGATCTGCAGTGTTCATTAGATTTAAGAGCTCATTCTGAAAATCAGGATCATCATACTGTGTAGCAAAATATCCTTGCAAGTGAAACATTTCATTAATAATTGAATGAAGATCCTTTACTGTCTCTGAAAGATCTAAAGTGATTTTTCTGATGTCATCTAATCAACTTTGATGCAAAGTTGCATTTTGAGTCCTGCTTAGAGAGAAAGAGGAAGAAAGAGAGAGAGTGACTACAGTAACATTTAGGTTTTAATTAGCTAATATAAAATTACTTTAACTTGTTTTAAACTACTCTTTCTTCAACAGAATGGAAAGACAAATAACTAAAAAATTACTTAACTATAAGCAATGATTATCTCAAAGTAGCAAATATATCTTTGGAGAGAGATAAAGTCTTCCCTTGACCACATAGTGAGAGAGTGAGTTATATTTTTTGAGGTCCTCTAGGTCAGGCAGTACTGTGAGCTCATAATATCAAAGATGCTTATAAACCAAGTTGTGAAAGATGAACGGAGAAATGACACTTCACTGGACCCAACAAGAACATAAATACATTTACCAAATTCTGGTACTGCACTTGTGTTTCCCACTGACAGAATTATTCCTTTCACATAAATTTTCCCTTGTAAGCATACAGAGGAGGCAAGTTACACAGATGTCACTTTTCCACATTTACTCTGCATAGTCAAGTGTACAGAGTTGTCCAGAATATCTGGAGAGACCACAGATGCACTGCCAAACACATCAGTGGGCTTGTAAATATCTAGACATGTCAAAATATTTATTGAAGCTTCAACCAATGTCTCTTTGGCTTGGTGGAGAGAATATTTTTGAAACTGTTAGTATGTTAAATAACCCTCTTCAAAAATAAAATCTGATTGTTTAAAAGTCAACAGGAAACCCAAAGAAATAGATAACATTTGAATAATGTTCAGCCTAATGATGTTTAGGTGATAAAACTTACAGTCTGGAAAGCAGGCTCTTGAAGCAAGCAGCAATGTTCTGCAAGTATAGACCAATGTTTCAGGAGTGAATAAAGAAATGTGCAAAAGTCTCACCATGTCTTTCAATTCTAAAATTACGCCCCATGATTTATCACTGTCTGGTAGAGTCACCTATGAGTAGGGGCAGTAGTCATACAAGAGTCCTGTTTTCATGCTCATTTCTATATATTGACCCAGCTGACCGAAAGGTAGCTCGTATTCTCAATTGACTCTGTCAGAAACCTTGTATGGAAAAGAACTGATTGAATTGTTCAGCTTATGTAAAGAGAGGACATTTTTAGAACTCAGTTTTTTGAGGCAAATGAATGGTTCAAAAGGTACAATTACCACCATGAAAGATATCTGGAGATTTCATCTCTGAGTGTCAATTCACCTCATCAACATTCTGTAAAGGTTCACTTTGTTTAGCAACCATTATTCATATGACTGAGCATTTATCAGAGAGAATTATCCAGTTTTTACTTCTCAAACTTGAATATTTTCTTGACTAGCATGCCAAAAGCGACATTTTCCAAATGCTAAAAGCTATCAAATATTCTCCAAGGCTATTGGCTGGCACATAAATTGCTGTAACCTTTATGGTTGAGGCTAATCTATTGACAAATATCCCTGGACTTTCTAGCAACCTTAGTTGATACATATAAACTCTCACTTGATTACTTTTATGAAAATATTTTAAGGTACAGTAGATTGATTTTATTGTTGGCATAGACCTCACTGGCAAGTTACCAATTAACCAGTACTGTTATTACTCTTGATATTTTATGATTTTTATTTTTTTACTTATCATAAACTATTTTTGGCCTTTTAAATTATATTTCTTTTTTCTTCAATATCATTACATGTTTTTTTTTTTTTTCCTCTTAACTTTTATTTTGCTTATGTAGGATTTTACTCTTTCTCTTGTGACAGTACATTCTTAATGATTTAATATTAATTTATCTGGTGGTTTTATTTTCACTACTACTATTACTAGTATTATTGCTGTTAATTAGTATTAAAATGAATATTGCCATTGTTGCTATTTTATTACTAAGCATTAATATTAGAATTAATAATTACATCAGTATTACCTGCAGTATAATCAGCTATGTATTTCTATAGATTGACATTTTATTAGGTATTTGCACATCAATTAATGTAATATTTTTGCATAATTGTAATTAGTTCATCACTGCTGTTGTGCTTAACCATGTGTTTTTGGTGTGCTATGCTACCTGCTCGACTATGAAGAGTTTGATCTGAGCCTCATTTGGGGAGCCAAGATTGGATTGGAAGGGAGTGGGAAAAATGAGTGCAAGACAGAGCACGCTGTTTTACATTACCTTCTTACGCCCTTATTGCAAGCATCACAGATGCAGCTTGCAGAGCATTACAATCAGTGGTGAGGTTAGACATTCATAATTGTAATGTATCACCAGAAGTAAAAATATCTACTAATATTGTTTTTTGTTCCCACATTGAAAGACAAATCCTAGGAACCAAAAAACGCATAATATTGACTATTCATTAAAGTTAGTAAGTTAGGAAGTAAAAGTCTCAGTCATGAGCATAAAAGAGAAAAAGTGCTCTGGATACAACATTGATTGACAGTTGACAGTTGATGAGTGCACCCTCTAATTTTAGGGGATCAGGGTTTAATTAAATGTATCATCAGGACCATTGTGGGGGTTGCTGGGACATATCTAGTGGGACAAACTTATATCTCAAAACAATAAAGAGAAAATGAACATTTGAATTAATCACAGATCTCAAATAGAATGTGCATGCTTACCTAATGACACACCATTTGAAAAAGACTGTCACTACAAATAGAATGTATGCTTTTTACTACAGAGGAAACAGAAGAACTGATATTCAAGTCACAACACACTTGTTACATGCACAGAGAGAAAGCTAACAAGACTTTAGTTCAACAAATACAGTACATAATAAGCTAGTGCAAAACAGAATAACAGAAATTAGAAATGTAAGTAGGACCAAATTTAGTTACCATTGTAAATTATTATTGCAAATCTCTATACACATTAGAGAGTAAAGAAGTAGATATCAATACCTTTCTTAATAATTGAGAATTGCCACAACTTACACTTCTTTGTAGAGGAACTATACAAACCACTTAGGTTTATTGAAGTTCAGAAACACTACACATTCTTGACAAAGTTGGAAAGCTATAGGTCCAGATGGTGATACAGTAGAATTTTGCAAAACAGTGTCTGCTAAACTTTCGCCATTAATTCAAGGAAAGTTTGTAGAAGCAAACTTGCCCCATTAATTCAAGGAAAGTTTGTGGAAGCAAAACAAGACTATATTCTACCTCACACTTGATGTCAGACATTGATCACTGTGTTTCCTAAGAAAAATAAAGACCATTTGGAGTACGTGCCTTATGGACCAATCTCATTATTAAATAATGATGTCAAGGTAATGGCCAAAGCTCTAGGACAAAGAATTGAGAGACTGCTCTCTATAATAATATAACAAAACCAAACTGGATTCATTCAAGGCAGGCAATTGTCGTTTGCCTCTTGTTGGATTTGCAGTGCACTTCAACAGCAACCAAGGTCCCAAATGTTTTACTGTCTCTATATGTAGAAAAAGTTATTGACAGAATAGAACAGAGATATCTATTTACTGTATTGTGCAATTGTGGTTTTGGTCTACATGTTGTTGCCTGGATTAATTTACTTTCCTCAATCCCTGAGGCCTTTGTGAGGGTAAACACTATAGACATAGGTTATTTTAGATTAGAAAGTGGAATCTGACAAGGTTGTCCACAATCTCCAATGCTATTTGCAACTGCTGTCAAATTGCTGGTCTTTTGTCTACATCAAAACTCAGAAATAAAGGGAATTATAGCAGAATCTATAGTACATTTTTTCTATATAAGAGGACTCTTATTCTGTTAATCCTTTACACAAATACATCATTGCCAGTCTTGATACTGTACTAAATGATATCTAGAGTTAAAATGTGTTTTTTCCAGTAAACTTGTTTGCATGTAATATTATATTAGGCTATCTTCTGATGGTTTCAGAACAGTGCATATATCTGGAGGTTACAGTTACAAGGAGGCTTAAAGATCTTTTTAAGCACAATTTTGACAGTCTTATGGACAAAACTAAGCAAGATGTCAACAGATGTTCAACTCTTCACCTCTTTCTAGTAATTTAAATAGTTAAAACAAACATTCTTCCAAAATGTTTATTCCTATTTTGGAATAGTCCTTTAATGATTAATAAATCATTTACTAAAAAAAGCTCAGTTCAATTATCAGCTCATTTATGTGTAAGGGCAAAAAGACCATGTAGTTAAAAAGTCACCATTACAAAGATCATGGATTACCAGCTGTACTACTTGGTTGCTAATACTGAAACAATGAAATAAAGAGGTCAGTTCTGAGTACACATCTTTCTGATTGGCTCTGGAAATAAAATCTTGTAAGAAATCTTTTCACTGTGCTCAAATTTCTGCTTTGGTCATTAATAATTATCACCAATTTCCTTGTAATAAGGTTCTGCTTCACTGACTCAAAATATAGAACCAATATAAAAACACTTTAAGGAAAAGTTACTGCTGTCTGCTGCTCCGTTACAGGACAACATTTGAACCCTCCCCAACTATACAATGTTTAAGCTTGGGAAGATACTTGGCATATCAACCTTCGGAGATCTTGATAGTGATAAAATATTTGCACCTTTTGTCCAGCTCTGTTGTAAATATGGAATTCCTTCAACACGCTTATTTTTATGTTTATTTTTTAGAAAAGTTAGATTCCTAAATCTGCAATGATAATAATATTAAATCTCAAAAAATTATTACTTATTTATGCAATAACAGATTATAAAGTAGTTCAGGCCACAATGTGTTGAATTTGCACTTATAGCAATTGGCATGCCAATGAAATGAAGTTGGCTTTACAATTTCAAAATGCAAAGACAGTCCAAAATTTGCAAAAACTCTATATTGTGAAGTCAATCCCAAACTGTAATCTTAATTGATTGAAAGTTTATTAACAAAATTAGGAATAAATATTACAAAGTACTCAAAAGACCAACCTAAAATGGTAATCTAAAATGAATGAGTCCTAATAAATATGATAGCAAAATACAGAGAATGAAAAATCAAGTAATCCAGAGAAAACTCAAGAAAAAACAATACACAATCTACACCCCTTATACAAATGTAATGCTCCCCAACTGTTCTTCTGACTGACTGAAAGAAAGAATACTCAGCATTAGTGATGTCAAGGTGGCCCCACTTTTGGGGTTACACCCACAGAATACAGAACACTTGAATAGAAAATACATAAATGTTAAATAATAAACTTAACAAAAATTACATAAATATATGAAAATTAAAATGTTAAGAAAAAATACAACAAACCCTAACACATAGGCTGACACATAACAGCTATGTTTTTTTGTTCCTACTAGATCTATTGACCCTAGCCTATTCACTGTCCATGATTCTATAACCTCTTCCAAAACAAAAAAGTATAAAAATTACCTAGTACCAGGCCAGCAAAGTATGTGATTAACAAAGAAGACCATCAATTTACAATATCAGACCACTTACACATCTAAGTGCATGGAGGAGAGCAAAGAACTGCAATATGAGAGCACAGTTAGTAAACATTAATCCACATTGTGCCTTGTACTGTACTTGAAAAGGAAGCAATGAGTCATTAGATGTGAAAGGATCCTGTAGCTTGGAATGTCATGATAGCCTGGATTGAATTAACTGGAGAATCAAAGAGACATTTGGGTGGTCACCTTCACCGTTGCTTACCTGAAAGGATACCAAGTATAGCAAAATGGGATCAGACCAATCTCCCTTGTTTTGTTGACAGCCAGATTTATAGTCTTTATTCTCGTGGATGTCATCCTGCTGAAGTTGGGGATAAAACCTGGTGTTGGAACCTTCAAAAAAGATCTCTTTCAGCGTGCAGGCCTGAGGGGAAAACATCAGTTATCCGTTGGAATAGGTTAAAAAGAAAGAGGTGTGTGCTTAGTTAAGTACACGTAGAATAAGAATGGGTGCTATCTATATTATCTTGCTGTACAATGGAGGCAATCATCTCAGCAAAGAATTTGCTATAATGTAGATTAATTAATATTAGGCTTTATTAATGTATTTAGTCAGTTCAACAATAGACTTATTATGTCTCAAGTTCATTGTCATGGCCTACAAGTAGTTCAGTGCTTGAGTGTATTTATGGAAGTTTTTTCTTCTTGTATTGATGTGATGGAGCAACTCAGAATATAAAAGTTTGAGTGCCCTAGGTGTTTTGTTTTCATTAAAGAGAACTACAATATATGTGGTATTATGGCAAAAGCACCTTGCATCCACTTACTTTGTACTAGTAGAGTGCAATCAGTATCTGAAACCATGACAAGGCAGGTGTGACAGTCTTCAGAGATCAGTGTCTATATTGGCATTTGGTCTCCAGGCCTAGAGAATAACCTCTGACACACTAACACTGAATACTTTCAGCCAACAAATTATTCAGCAGAAGTGTGTCAAGAAATGGGGGCTCCTTTAGGGGCTCCTTTATACCAATAGCAATATGCCTGCATAATGCCTCAATGTGACAGCCAATTCAGAACTTTCTTTTTAATTTTCTTGCTTTATAGTCATTGTGGTGTGTGTTCTTTCTTTTTATTTTTTTTTTGTTTTATAGTCATTGTGGTGTGTGTTCAGACCAATGTGTGTGTGTATGTTTATTTATTTTTTTACATATCTATATATTTATGTCCTGTGTATGACATTAAACTGCATCTGGCCCTGCAAGCTGTCCTCCAACTTGGTGAAAGCCCTTGGGAGCTTTATAGTCATTGTGGTGTGTGTTCAGACCAATGTGTGTGTGTGTGTGTATGTTTATTTATTTTTTTACATATCTATGTATTTATGTCCTGGGTATGACATTAAACTGCATCTGGCCCTGCAAGCTGTCCTCCAACTTGGTGAAAGCCCTTGGGAGAATCAGAACTAGTGTGGTGCTGAGGTTTCACCCATTGCACGGAGGCACTCGGATCCTAATCTGAGGCGGGCCATCTGGGTAGGCACATGGAGCATTTTGTCTCTCTGGCATGATGACCATCTTCTTCTGCTGCCAGATCTTTATAAGCTCCTTATTTCAGTGACAGTAGGCTCTGAGGTATGCATACCAGGGACTGACCAGATTTCTGTAGGTGGGTGCACTTTTTATTGATGGCTGTCATACGCCGGGAGTAGCTGTTACTGTGGTGGATTGGCTACTCCCAATTGTATCTGATGTCACTCCTTTTAATTACCATATTACAGGACTAAGATTAAGGCACTCTCTGTGTGTCTTGTTTGTTGTCTCAGTGTATGCTCTGACCGTGGTAAATGATGTCTCAATGAGGGAGACATTCTATTCATAACTTCACTTGGTAGTTGATGGGTGCCCACAAGGTGACACTCCTCTAGTCATGAGTGACTTCAGGGCAACCACTGGCACTGACAAGGCTGGCTATGAGGATTGTGTCGGTCCCCATAGGTCTGGTGTCCGTGGTAAAAGTGGCTCCATGTTCTTTGACTTTGCATAAGATCAGGGTCTGTGGATTGTTGAATCCTGGTTCCAGTGTCCTAAGTGGCATTGTTGGACTTGGTACTCCAATACTGGTGGTGTAGTGAAGGAGATTGATCACATCCTCGTAGGCAAGCACTGGAGTCTTCTACAGAACTGTAGGGTCTACAGAAGTGCCCAGTTTGTGAATTACAACCATACACATCTTGTTTCTACTCTGAAGATCCAGCTTAGGTGTAGTAGGCTATCACCTACTAGGAGAATGGCGCTGAACATTCTCCTAGACCATAAGATCTGGCTGTTTCTAATGAGTTTGTGTGAGGAACTTGCAGACTTGTGTGAGACGGTTGATCCTAATATGATGTGGGAGTCCTTCCGTGACAAGATCCTAAAGGTTGCTAAGGGATATGTTGGTGTTGCCGGTGTTTCCAAATGGAGGTACTTCATCTTGCAGGGCACCCTGGATATTACAGCGCATGGCTTGATGGCAACTCCAGTCTGTACTGGGAACTGCGAAGGATGACTGTAAGAGCTCTGAGGGCAGATAAGGAGGTGTTTGTATAAGGAATCTGTGAGCAAGGGAAACACCATCTATGGTCTATTGACCCATGTCCTGCATACAGATGAATTGAAGCATTATCCGAATCTTTTTCTCAGAGAGGCAAGGTGGGTTGTGGGACAACTCTTATAGATGATGCTGCAGTTGTGACCTGTCTACTTTGAGCAGCTGTATAAAGCTTATCCTCCAGCTAGGATGTTGGACAAATCTGGGTCCATGGTTCTTGAGGCTGATCCTCCACTTAGCTGTGAACAACCCAATCTCATATTGCACAGGTGGTGAATCATCTGAGGGTAGGGAAGGCTGCAGGGATCTGTGGTATCCTAGCATTGCAATCAATCTTTGCTCCCATTTGGAAGACGGCGTCATCCCAAATGACTGGAAGATAGACCTTGTTGTTCCTATCTGGAAAGGGAAGGTTGATCATCTGTAGTTTAGTATATACAGGGGGATAACACTGCTCTCAGTGCTGGGTAAGGTCCTTTCTAGGGTGATCCTTTATACTAGCCGTGATCACTTGCTAAAATACCAGTGATAGGGACAGCCTGGTTTTACACTTAAGAAGTCTACTATAGACTGCATCCTCCCACTGAGGGTTTTCATCAAAATCAAACACAAATATCAGCAGAGCTTCTTTGCATCCTTTGTTGATTTTTGTAAAGCGTTCAACTCAGTTGATCGAGCTGCCCTGTGGGACATCCTCAGGCTTTACTGGATACCCCTGAAGTTGCTGGATGTCATGGCTGGTCTGTACACTGGAACTGTGAGTGCTGTGCAAAGTGGAGGCAGAGCCTTTGTGTTTTTCCCAGTTGATTCTGGAGTTCGTCAGGGGTGTGTTCATGCTCCTACTCTGTTCAATGTTTGCATGGACTGGTTTTGGGCAGATCATCGGGTCCAGCAGCAGTGTGGCATTTGAGCGAGGAGTCTGAGTGTCTGGGTTTGCAAGATAAAAACCAAGATTCAGGCTTTTACTGACCTCTTAGGCACAGCCATCAGCAGTGTGTCTGTCTGTGGAAAGCATGTCGACCACGTCAATAGGTTTACTTGCCTTGGTATTGACATTCATGTCTCTGGTGACTCTTCCTAAGAAGTTAGTACATGGATTGGGAGAGCATGGGGGGGGGTCATGAGGTCACTGGAAAGCTGTGTGTGGCGCTCTCGATATCTTTGCAACAGGAAAAAAGGTCCATGTCTTTAGAGTCTTGATGCTTCCTGTTTTTTTATATGGTTGTGAGACATGGATGGTATCCAGACACCTGAGAAAAATACTGGACTCCTTCGGTACTGTGTCTCTTCGGAGAATTCTTGGGTGCCGCTGGTTTGACTTTGTGCTAAAGAAGCGATTGCTCATGGAGTCCGAATGAGGCACATGACCAGCATTGTGAGGAAAGCGTCAGTTACTGGACTACAGCCATGTGCTGCACTTTCCCGAGGTTGATCTGGCTCACAGGATTCTCAATGTTGAGTGGCTGGATTAGGCCAGGGGGACGCTGAAGTAACACCTGGATCCGGCAGACAGATGATCATTTCCGGGGGGTGGGACTCGATCATGTGTCTGCTTTGGGGGTTGCCAACTGGGATCCCGAGGTTTTACATCATGTGCATGCTCCCCAACCCGACATTATTAATGTAATAAAACTATTAATGTATTTATTTATTTAATGACCTTCTGTAAAAAGACATTCCTACTACATTAACATCTTCTACCACGGCAACTGGAATGGCCAGTGACAAGTCCACCTTTGACCATCAGTGTGGACCATCCATAACTGTAGACCAAGTATGGAGACAACTGAGGAAGCCATACACCAGAAAGGCTGCAGGACCAGATAAAGTCAGTCCTCAAGTTCTTAAGGTCTGTGCTGACCAACATTGTGGTATCCTCTGTTACCTGTTCTGTCTGTCCCTAATGCTTCAGAAAGTGCTGCTTCTGTGGAAAACATCCTGCCTTGCTCCTGTTCCAAAGAAGACTGGTGCCTCTTCACCTAATGACTACTGTGGAAAAAATTTACTGATACCCTATAAATGAGGCAATGAATGCAGGCAGGAGAAAGCATCAACTAATCTTCTTTATTGTCTATGTCTTGAAAGAGGTAACACTTGCAGGAGTACAAGCACTTTATTAGCAAGTGCTACCTCATTAATAAGATCACAATTCCAAGGAGTTCATTACATAATCAGAAAACCTTTAACATCATTGGTTACATGCAATTGCTAAAGTGACATGGTAGAACATCTATACCTTAAATGGTCACAATTTACCTTTTTCATTTGACAGATTGACAGTCCTGTTAACTTAGGAGTATGTGACTTTTTATTTGTTTAAGAATACACTGCTGCACAGCGCTTCAGCACATCCAATCCATCTTGAACACTTTGCCTGACCATAGGTTTCCTTTTCAGTCTGTCAACAGGAAACATAGCCTAAGCATAACAATAGAGCCAGCAAGCATGCTTTAAAAGAAGTCTGTTTTTCTCTTATACAAAGTCTTCAAGGTATATTAGATAATAAAGTCACTTAAATGCCTTTTCTTAATAGCTCAAACCTTTTATCATAATGAATGCCTAAATAACACCTCAGTTTTAAGCAAAAGCTCAGAAAAGTAACAGACTCAGCAAAAACCCACTAAGCAATGTAGCTGGTTTCCATCAATAGTACACCTACATCACATACTATATGCATTCCAAACCAGGGTTCAAATTCATCTTTCACACTACAGACCAGAGGCACTTACTTCTGACATTATGAAAACCTTTGAGAGACTGGTCCTGGACTATAACAGTCCTCTTGTGGTAGACCACCTGGAGCCACTTCAGTTTACTTATTGGACAATATGAAGTGGAGGATGCAATTATTTATTTGCTCCAAAAGGCTTATACTTTCCTTGACAAAGCTGACAGCATTGTAAGGATTATGTTTTTTTGATATCTCCAGTGACTTTAATACCATCCAGCCATCCCTGTTAAGGGGTAAACTCAGATATGCAGGTGGATGAGCCTATGGTGTCCTGGATAATCTGTTGAGTAGACTGCAGTTTGTGATACTCTAGGACTGTGTTTCTGATAAGGATGTGAACAACACTGGAATCATCACAAATAACAGTTCTGTCTTTTTCTCTTCTCTTTGTACACCTCATATTATAATAAAACATAAGGTTATGTCACTTGCAGAAATTCTCATGTGTTTCTGCTCTGATGGGGATGTATTGATAAAGGGGATGAGACAGAGTATAGGAGTTAGGTGGAGAACTATGTTTCTTGGTGCTAAGAGAATTGTTGTCTGCATCTTAACAACAGAAAAACCAAGAAACTGGTTATTGAGTCTTGCCACACCAAAGAGCCTCAATATCTGGTCACTATTCAAGGAGTGGATGTAGAGGTGGTCCACTCCTACAAATACTTGGGGATCCACATTAAAGACATCTTGGGCTGGTCTCCCAACACACAGGAACTATATAAGAAAACTTAGTTAACTGTGTTTCTTTACTGTGGAAAGTGACATCCTTCTCATCTTCTATATCCCTGTGTTGCCCAGCTCAATTTGTTGTGGTGTGCTGGGAAGGTAACATCACTTCAAGAGAGGCCCACTGAATCAACAAGCTAGTTAAAATGCAAGCTTAGGTATAGGACACACTCTGGACACCCTGGAGGTAGGAGAGAAGAAGAGAACTAAAACAAAACCGAGGGACCATTATGAACAATGTTACACATCCTCTCTACACTATCACAATACTTTCAGCCAACCAATTATTTAGCAGAAGTGTGTCAATAAACACCTATGGGGTTCCTATATACCAATGGCAATCTGCCTGCATAATGCCTCACTGAGACAGCCAAGTCAGGAGTTTTCTTTCTTTTAATTTTCTTGCTATATAGTCATTTTGGTGTGTGTTCAGACCAAAGTGTGTGTATATATATTCACCTGTTTTTGTATTTATTTATGTAAACAGCTTCTTTAAAAAGCCAAATTTTACCCTGGTGACAAATAAATTTCTATCTATTAATCTATGTTTTTGTTGCAGATGAATATATAAGCTGATATAGTTGTTTCCATGGGTCAGATGTGTGGCATAGCCGCTATATTTGATGCATGCCATTTTTGTTAACTACAAGCACATGCATGTGGGGTAGGGCACAAGCAGGCATCAGCCAAATTCTGCTTGTTGGCTGAAAAATGCATAAAAATGAAGTACACAAAGGGCTGGTCTTGAAGGAAGTTTTTGGAATTGTTTTGGGAAGTCATTTCAGAAACATACAAAGCTGGTAAAGGTTGTGAAGGACCAGGAAAAGCCTGTTTAGTCAGTTTTTCAGGGAAAAGCCTATATTTCCTTTGCTTAAGTTGGGGAAAAAAGGGAATTAATAAGATGAAATGGGTTTTAGGGCTGAGGATTACGAAGAGCCATAGTATGGACTTGTTTTTTTTTTTTTTATTAAGGTAGGTGCAATAACCTGGCATTGAAGTTGTACTGCATAATTAATTTTAGTTTTTTTTTTTTTAACTTTGGACTCTTTGGTCACCAATTTTATTACACTTATTTATTGTTAGTTATTTTTTATCCAATGCATCCCTTGGTTCCGTTTACTATATAACTCTGGGGTTTTGCTAAAATCTTTCTAATGTTGAGGATGAGGGGGCATGACAATGGATAATACCTCCTTTTGATTTATGACTGCTCAGAACTGATAATGGTTATTAATGCCCTCAGATCAGCAAAATGAACCCACATGTTAGCATTTAAGATTTTTTTTTGTTCTAGCCACAGAATCTTCTATTTCCAAAGACGGGTCTCTGTGTTACTAACTTTTTTGTCAGCTCTAAGAATAATTTCTTCTGAAATTTTGTTTGTTTATCTTAAGCACCCAGCTACATTCAAACTAATTTTACCTGACTTGTGAAATTGTCAGAACCTGTGAGTCTCTTTCATCTTCATTTTATCTATAAACTCTGTTATATTTTAATTTTTTATCAGTACCACACATCACAAAAGTAAATTTAGTTGTGGAAGTTGAATTTGAACCCTACTTCGATGTGTAGGTGTGAATCCAGCCTTATTATCTGCTGAGATTGTTCTATTGAGTTTCACATTCTTTTTATGAGCTTATGCTAAAAGGCTGAAGGTGTTATTTTAATATTCACTATGATAAAGGTTTGAGCTTTTAAGAAAAAGGTATTAAGAAAATGTATTTTCATTGTCATATTTCAAGGCACAATCACTGCTCTATTGTAAGGCTTAGGCTAAGTTTCCTGTTGATGAACCATCTGGGTTAAAAAGGAAAAACCCAATGTCTGGCAAACCTTGAGAACGGAATGAACATTCAAACCCCTTGCACATAGAGTGCTTTTGAACCAAGGTTATTATAGTTTTGCCTTTTTATATTAGTTTTTATTTCTATATTTTTTCTGACCTTACTTGGAAATTCAGTTTAGTTTTAGTTTTCCTTCATTATATATTTTTAGTTTTAATTTAGTTTTTATTTTACAAAGACATTTCTAGTTTATTTTTATATATATTAGTTTCAGTTATAGTTTTAGTAATTATAGTATGGTTAAAAAGCTACTATGAAGTTTAGTTTTTGTGTCACAATGAGACAGAACTGTACACTTAATGGGTTTGGATATAATACGAGTTTAATGTTAGTGGAAGCTTACTACACTACACAACACACTCTACTATTTGGTTTTGTTTTTGTCTGATAAAAACAAGCATGATCAAAACCAGGTACTGAATATGAACAATTTTACACAATTTTAATAATTTTTTAAATATTTTCTATGTTATTTGTGCTGAACAAATCTGCGCTGATTGTTGGCACTTTTTTCTTTTCCTTTTATTGCCCAGAATGGTCAACTTTGTAATGAAATTTAGGTGAATTTTAAGGTTTGAGGGTTTTTTTTTTACTCTAAATGTCTATACCACACAACATATCTCACTTCAGCGACAATGTGCTTATAATGAATGCCTTCAATACTGCATTCAAAAATCTCAAACACTGGGCTTTGTTATTTTCTACCAGCCATCTTGATCTCTGATTCCATCTCAGGCACAAACAATTTATAGACAGAATTTTGCACCTGAAGGCCTGCAAATATATGAAAAAAATAAGAAAAGAGATTCTACTGTGTTCTGACAGGTGTAATCACGAAAATCACGGGGGCAAAGGAAGAGCAGAGGTCTTAGGCTTGAATCAGTGTGCATACCCAACCTAGCTGCATTGAGGGAAACAAAGAAAACCAAGCATGTAGTGTGAAGGTTAGGGGCAGTGAGACTTGAATAGCTCATGCATAAGAACAGTAAATCCAAGATGAGCAGAGCAAGAGCAAGTAATAAGAGTATGGACAGGCACAAAATTACAGAGACAGCATCTGAAATTGAGAACAATATATACATTATCTAAACCTGTTTATCCAGAGCAGCATCGCAGGAAACCAGGAGCCTATCCCAGCAGGTTTGGATGCAGGGCAGGAAAAATCCCTGGTATGCAATATGTATGATATGGCAGATGTTAAGAACAAAAAGAATATGATATTTCAACTATCTGTTTTGAGAGAGAGAAACATTGAAAAAATGGGGACAGATATTTTAAAACATAATTCAGCTACTGGATTGTTTTCACAATATCAGGTATTTTGAGCTGTGAATATGAACTAAAAAACAGAAATTAATAATAAATATAGAATAAATACAAAAAAACATTAGTATGTTTAGCTTTTCATCACTTTTCAGACTCTCTTCGCCTTCCTACCTGTAGTTCAGTAGAGACGTTGCCAACTCAGGAATTTTACAAGGTTTGTATTGCTTCGTTGTTAAACAATGTTTTTAAAGCAAAAGAGACTGGTCAGCAACAATATGCTTATCTTGTATGATGACCTAGTCAGCCTCTCGATCAGTGCCGTTTAATTAAAAAAAAATCGGGAGTGGTCTCCCCTCGACTTTCTCGTGCACTCAGATATGGGGATGGATATTTGAGGAGTAAACCGCAAGACAATGATTATATTATGTACATTAAAGAACCATCAACAACAAATCAAATCAAATTAATAATATACTGAACAATTATTATAAAAGTTAAGTTGAATAAATCGGACTCTGAAGCTGCATAAAAAATTTTTAAAAAGTATGTGTTCAGGTAAAGTACCACTTCCGGTTAATGGATTTGTCCCAAAAGTTAATACAGATCTACAATTCTGGTGTAACAACCACATGCCAAATTTCATCCATCTATCTAGTTGTGTTTTTGAGATATCATGTTTACACACACACTCACACACACACACACACACACACACATCATTCCAAAAAAGGGTATTTTTGGACTTGGGGAGGTCTAAAACATCAAGATTCATCAAAATGTCGAGGTTGAATTTTTTCATGATTACTATACTTACAGTCAACAACAAGCTTTCTGTCCATACGGTAAAGTTTTTGTTAACCAGCACATTCTGATTTCAGGCGTTTGAATTACATCCTGAAATACAACAAGTGCAAAGAAAGGCGGCGCGTAAATCACTTTCTGTTCCACAGGTTTTACGCGCGTATTCAGCTTGCTCTGTCACTGCAAATGCTGTGTAAATGCCGCCCTCTGTCACCAGCCGCAATTTGCTGGATGAATATACAGTATGCGGGCAGCTCGTGGTGGATGACTTTCAGTTTTAGAGTTAAAAGTTATAAGGGTTAAAAAAACTAACAGCAAGAATATTCATTCAAAAATGAAAACTAAAATTATTTTTAGTAAATTATTATTTTATTTCAGTTAGTCTTTCCAGCTACTTTAATAGTTTCATTTAGTTTTAGTTTTTCATTTCGGTTTTGTTAATTATTTTATTTCAGTTTATGAAAGTTTTTTTAATAAATAGTTTCAGTTTTGATTTTAGTTTTCGTTAACTATAATAACCTTGTTTTGAACACATTTAAAAATTCATGTACTCCAAAGCTAACAGGACTGTCAATGGACCTGGTTAATTGTGGTTATTTAAGGTGTCAGTGTTTGTCATGTCCGGTTAACAACAGGGTTTAACCAATCATGTTAAAAGTTTTCTGATTATGTAATGAATTCCTTGGAAATGTGATCTCATCAATGAGGTATAAATATATTGCAGCAGGTATCCCTTTTTTTGTAACACCTGGTAATAAGTCCCTTGTACTCCTCTAAAGGTTACCTCCTGTAGGACTTAGATAATAAAGAAGACTAATGGATGCTTTCTCCTGCCTGTACTTTATTGACTGATTCAAGATACCCAGTGTTTTGGGTCGGGAGTGCCCATTAATTTTCTTCAACATAGTACATTAGACACATTTCTACCATCACCACTTGTGGCTTAAAATAAGCTGATTTTGGGCCAATATTAACTGCTCATTTTTTTGTTTCAAAGCATATTCTCCTAGAAGTTGTGTTTTTTCTAAATAAAAACATGTATTTATAAAATAGTGTATTCATTTAAACAATATGCCTGTTTTACATAAAATTTGGATGATAAAGAAAATTGTGTTTAATCAAGCACTGCACCAATATTATGTGTTACTTGTGTGTTTACTTGCTTAGTGACTGTCTGAAAGCATTACCTTTTCCTTGTGAAGCATTCTCAGCCAGGTTAGTATTGTAACAGAGTCACAATTCTTAGCCAAGTGCAGTGTTATTTAATAGTGTTATTTACTGTACGTTGCCTTGAACTTTGCAATTCTTACTCATGCTGGAACAGCCTCAGTAAACAGCCTGCAATACATAGTGTACAGCAACAGTTCAACACAAAAAAACTCTGTATAATAATAAAATGTCACTCATACGTTTTCAAGATTGACTTAGATGCTGCTATCAGGTAAGCTTCACTTCCTCATTATGCTGGAGGCAACAGGTTGTCGTCAAATAACAAGCTTGTAGCTGTGAGTAAGATGATCTATTTATGATTAGAGCAGGTCTGGCTTGTTATTTCCTCAAGTGAAACATGACACAAACAGTTGAAAATTTGTCATTGTTTCTTTATATGGTGTGGAACATGGCCTGGACACAGACAGGTAGACGTGATTTTAAATCACCCAACACACGTTTATTTACAATATGCTATTTACAAGGTGCACACACAACCCCAAAACTCCCCCAAAGTCCAGGCCTCACAATGCTTTTGCCTCTTCAGGTCCGTCTCCACTCCTCTCCACCAAGACTTCGTTTTCTACACTCCCGACTCCAGCCATTGAATGTAAGAAGGCGGCCCCTTTTATTCACACCCAGAAGTGCTCCAGGTGCCTCCCAATTAGCTTCCGCCGGCACTCCCCAGTGTGGCGGAAGTACTGGCTGCGCACCTGGATGCACTCCGGGTGTCCCTGGTCTTCTTCCCCTAAGCACTTCTGGGTGTAGCAGAAGTGCTGAGGGCCAGGGCTCCTCAGGCATTGGGGCGCCCCCTGGCGGTGACCATGGTCCCCAAAGCCACCAGGCTAATAGACTGTTGCACTGCTGTCAGCATGGCAGTGCCAGATCTAAAAACTAGCATGGCGAGTTGCTTGCGTACTAAAGTGACTTTAGCTGCAGGTGGAAGTCCCATTTTATTTATGATGCCAAACTGAGCAGTCTATTAGCCAGTGAAAGTGGTGCTGTGAAGAAGCTTACTGTTGTTACGGCCCTGTCCAGTCTTATAGCGGTCACAGGACATCCTATCTTTGATTGCCAGTACAACAAATAGTTCTGAGCAGACATCAACCACAGTGCCAACTGTGGTCATCTCTGCCCTTGTGAAAAGAATGAAGTTAAGCAACATCAACTCAGAGAGGAGAGGCAAGTTTGTTGTACCACATGAACATCACTGAGAGAATAAAAATGAATGATAAAAAAGTGCTAACTTTTACAAGTAGCCAAAATTTAAACCAGGTGTTACAGACTCAAATCAAATGTATGCTTTTATTATATTATAGTAATAATAATAGCAGCTCACTACTCAAAATGCCAGGACTCAAACCGGCAACCTTTCGGTTATAGGGCAGCAGCTCATACCTCTGCACCATCCAGGAATACATATTAGCTTTCTGTCAATTCACATTTGAGTTTGGATTTGTAACTCATTGACAGCAACATGTAAATTGAATTCCTTTCATCCTACACTTACCCAGATCTTTGTAGACATGGAACACACATGAAATGCATGTATTCCAAATAACGATATACTGTATTATTTACCCTATGGAACTGCAGGCACCTCACACGCAGATAAGGCTTGAGCTTGGAGAACTTTTTACCCGAGTTGAGTTCTGTCAAGGGGGAGGGATGGGAAAGCAGGCTGCTTGCTGCTTGTGCTGATCGACACATTTTAAAAATCAAAAGACGCTAATGGAGAGATGCGAAGGAATTTAAGGTGGGTCGGGATTACAAGTTTTTTCATAGGCTTCAGGGATTCTGTTGTTAAAGATTAAAACTTATTAAGCTTACTTTTCCTATTACACACTTGCTCTATTCCAAGGCCAAGGCCAGGGACTGGGAGCCACATATCTTTTCAGCTAAGTCAATTGAGGTGAGGAAAGAACAGTAATATACTTCAGTGATAATCATACTTGAGTGAAGTCCGAAGGAACTACTGACAGAAGTTAGTGTACCATATTCCTGGGTAATAGTGCATTGTAACTATAAACTCTTTGCTCCTAATGGTTGTTAAGTCCAAGAATAGGCAATTGAAAGTAGCAACAGAGATGTGACATATAACTGTGGGTCTATGGGAAAAGAATCTTTGCATTTGACAAGAAAATTATTTTTTAAGCAGCTTATGCCCTTAACCTTTTTATGATAAAAGAAAAATGCAATCATGAAATGTAAAAAATTAACACAAATACAGTATGAGACATAAACATAAACATTCACTGTGAATCCAAACTGAACCCATGTGAGGTAAATGTGATATGTGATGAACTGACATCACATATGGGTTGTGCATAGCTTGTGTGAAGGATGGCTGGGATAAGCTACATTATCTTGTGAGCCTGCAGTGGAATAAGTGGATTAAAGAAAATGAAGGATTTTTTAATTAACACAATTTACTTTGAATTTCCTGAGATTTTATCTCTATTAAGAGCCTCCTCTGATTTAATCACATATGCTCATTCAGTAACAATTTATTCAATAAAAAAACTCATAGCTTCAGTTAAAAATGTACTTCTTATGCACAGCAAAATTAAAGGATGACAGAAGTATTTCTCACAGTACCAGTGTACAGGCCGGACATGATATCCAGCAACCTTGAGGGGATCCCGCGAACCCTTAGGATGTCCCACAGAGCAACTCGATCAACTGAGTCGGACGCTTTACGAAAATCAACAAAGGCTGCAAAGAAACTCTGCCGATATTCGCGTTTGCGCTCTGTGAGAACTCTCAGTGCTAGGATGCGGTCGATGGTAGGCTTCTTAGGTGTAAAACCAGACTGTTCCAGTTGCTGGTAGGTGAGCAAGTGATCACGGATCCTATTTAGGATGACCCTAGCAAGGACCTTACCTGGCACCGAGAGCAGTGTTATCCCCCTGTAGTTGCTGCAATCCAGGCAATCACCCTTCCCTTTCCAGATAGGGACGACAAGTCCCATTTTCCAGTCAGCTGGGATGATGCCAGTCTCCCAAATGGAAGCAAAAATTGCTTGCAATCCCAGGAGGACAGCCTTACCACCAGCCTGGAGAAGATCACCCCGGATACTACAGATCCCTGCAGCCTTTCCCCACCTCAGCTGGTTTACCACCTGTGCAATCTCTGTGAGATTGAATGGTTCACAGCTAATTGGAGGATCAGCCTCAAGAACCGTGGACCCAGGACCTCTGCATTTTTTCCAGTTGATTCTGGGGTTTGTCAGGGGTGTGTTCTTGCTCCTACTCTGTTCCAGGCTTGTATGGACTGAGTGTTGGGCAAGGCCGTGGGGTCCAGTGGCTGTTGGGCATCTGTTGGTGAAGAAAGATTCACGGATCTTGACTTTGGTGATGATGCTGTGATCTTAATGGAGGCTCTGATCGGGGCGCTCGAGAGACTGAGCGAGGAGTCTAAGTGTCTGGGCTTGCGAGTGTCCTAGATAAAAACCAAGATCCAGGCCTTTAATGACCTCTTGGGCACGGCCATTAGCAGTGTGTCTGTCTGTGGAGAGAGTGCCGACCTTGACAAGAGGTTTATTTACTGTACCTTGGCAGTGATATTCAAGTCTCTGGTGACTCTTCCTATGTCAGTAGACAGATTGGGAGAGCATGGGGGGGTCATGAGGTCGCTGGAAAGGGGTGTGTGGCACTCCCGATATCTATGGAAAAAGATGAAGGTCCAAGTCTTTAGAGTCCTGGTGCTTCCTGTCTTGCTATATGGCTGCGAGACATGGACGCTATCCAGTGACCTGAGACGAAGACTGGACTCCTTTGGTACTGTGTCTCTCTGGATATCCTTGGGTACCGTTGGTTTGACTTTGTGTCGAATGAGCAGTTGCTCATGGAGTCCTGAATGAGGCAAATTACCTGCATTGTGAGGGAGAGTCAGTTACGGCACTACGGCCATGTGGCGTGTTTTCCCGAGGGTGATCCAGCTTGTAAGATCCTCATTGTTGGGGACTTGAGTGGCAGGACCAGGCCGAGGGGCTGCCCACGTAACACCTGGCTGCGGCAGAAAGAGGGTCATTTCTAGAGGGTGGGACTGGACCATGTGTCTGCCTGGGGGGTTGCAAACCGGGATCCCACGTTGTTTCGTTGTGTAGTGGGTGTGGCAACACACTGTACCAGTGCATGCTACCCAACTTGACTTGACTTGACTTGAAATGTTTCCAACAACAAGAAAAATTGTATATTACTTTACCATTAGGTAATATTAAACTTTGCATATGTCACTTAAATCTGAACAAACATTTACTTTATATAAATTCAGAATTGTCTCATGCTTTTATGATTGTTTGTAACTGATTCTGTTATTCTAACAAAACACATTTTTTCCACTGATATTGACTGGTGTTTCTTAATAAACCAAATAAAACCAATAAGTGATTACAAATAACTATGAATTATTAATGATCATTCCTAAGTGACTGGGCATGTATAGCATATATACAAAGCAGAAATAGTTAAGCACTGACTACCTGATTTTATTCTTCTTAAAGCATGGGTTGATATTATACTGATTATTAACTTTTTTATGATATATTCAAACATGAGAAATAAACAAATGCAACCAGTAAATCCAAAACGACTTTGCCCTGAACTCAGTGAAAAATATACAAGTATGTAAACATGTATAAGTATTAGACAAAATGTGTATGCCTTTAAGACACAAAAATGTTTCTAAAAAGTAAAGAATAATATCAAAGTCTAGAAAATTATTTGTTTTAATTTATATGTAACATATATGATATTATTATAAATATATGTGCCAGTCTTAGAAAGTTAATGCTTTAAGTTCAATTTAATTCATATTAGTGTTTGCTTAGACTCACACCTGGTGGCATGGATCGTGGACTATCTTACAGACAGACCTCAATATGTGCATCTTGGGAACTGCAGGTCTGACATTCTGGTCAGCAACACAAGAGCGCCGCAGGGGACTGTACTTTCTCCGGTCCTGTTCGGCCTATATACATCAGACTTCCAATACGACTCAGAGTCCTGCCACGTGCACTGCTATTGTGGGCTGCATCAGGAGTGGGCAGGAAGAGGAGTACAGGAACCTAATCAAAGACTTTGTTAAATGGTGTGACTCAAACCACTTACACCTTAACACCAGCAAGACCAAGGAACTGGTGGTGGATTTTAGGAGGCCTAGGCCCCTCATGGACCCCGTGATCATCAGAGGAGACTGTGTGCAGAGGGTACAGACCTATAAATACCTTGGAGTGCAGCTGGATGACAAATTGGATGGGACTGCCAATACTGATGCTCTGTGTAAGAAAGGTCAGAGCCGACTATACTTTCTTAGAAGGTTGGCGTCCTTCAACATCTGCAATAAGATGCTGCATATGTTCTACCAGACGGTTGTGGCGAGCACCCTCTTCTACGTGGTGGTGTGCTGGGGAGGCAGCATAAAGAAGAAGGATGTCTCACGTCTGGACAAATTTGTTAAGAAGGCAGGCTCTATTGTAGGAATAAAGTTGGACAGTTTAACATCTGTAGCAGAGCGACGGGCATTAAGCAAACTCCTGTCAGTCATGAAGAATCCACTGCATCCACTGAACAGTGTCATCTCCAGGCAGAGGAGTAGCTTCAGTGACAGACTTTTGTCACTGTCTTGCTCCACTGACAGACTGAGGAGATCGTTCCTCCCCCACACTATGCGACTCTTCAATTCCACCCGGGGGAGTAAATGCTAACATTATTCGAAGTTATTGTCTGTTTTTACATGCATTTTTATTACTCTTTAATTTATTTTTTTTTTTTTTTT
>JANRMT010062821.1:21403406-21433701 GCA_026402145.1 Polypterus bichir lapradei | reverse complement strand
GTGAATTTCCCCTTGGGATTAATAAAGTATCTATCTATCTATCTATCTATCTATCTATCTATCTATCTATCTATCTATCTATCTATCTATCTATCTATCTATCTATCTATCTATTTGAATAGAATATACATTTCTTTGATAGTAATAGACAATGGTATAGTCTTTTCCCCCTGTACAGTGTGTTAATTGAGTCAGTTGTTGTTTAGAATAGGTCCCAGTACACAGGGACTTAAAAGATCAATGGATCTGAAATGGGATAGACATATTGTTTTCTGACCGTTCTTAAATGGTTCAGAAACATTTAGAAGTGATTTGTAACAATTAGAAATGAAACAAGATTTATAAGCTTTGAACAGAACTTTTCTTAACAAGAACTTGTTTTTTTTTTTTTGCTATATAAATTTTTTTGTGTGTGAACTGCTTTACTTTGAATTTTTACTAAAGCTTTTAAAAACGAAGATATTTTGTCTGTGGAATCATTTCTTCACGTCAGGCTTTTGCTGAACCCCATTTTGTATGCTAGAGCTGCTGAACTTTGGTAATTTTGGGAAAACACAGAGGCAATAAATCTATATATATATATATATATATATATATAAAAGTCAATGTATGTGTGTATGTATGTTCCAGCATCAATTCCAAACGGCTGGAATGATTTTCATGAAACTTGGTACGCATGTTTTTCATTTGCCGACTAAACATACTGTAGGGTGAAATCAACCCATAACCCACCTTCTTCTGAGTAGGGTGGGGGTGGTGATCTTACGGTCTTGTATGCATGTTATCATCCAGTTGACACTCGGAATGACCACCAGAGGGCGAATTGGAGGTGACTGCCAGCATTCTTTATGTTTGACCACCACCGTGCCCCTGTTGCTTTTGAAATTAAATAGAGTTGGCCGGTTCCGAGCATCAACTGGATGGCAACATACATACAAGACCGCAAGACAAGCACATTAGTGAGTCTTCATTGTTTGTTAATTTATTTTTATTTTTAAAGTTGTGTTTTGTTTTTAATTATATTTTTCTCAAGCAATTAAAAAAAAAACACTTTATTTTTCTCTAGGGGCAACGCTGGGTATTTCAGCTAGTATATGATAAATTCATCCTTTCATTTTATGTATTGTGGCAAGCGGCGGGGGGTGGCACCCAGCCGAGATGCCCGGGAGGACCAAGAAAGGGATTATGCCTCCTCCAGACCTCAAGTGGGCGACCACCTGGTGTCTTTGGGGACCACGGGAACAGAGCTTAGAAGCTCAATACTATAGGGGCCTGTGGTCACCACCAAGGAGTGCCCCAATTCCTGAGGAGCCCTGGCCCTCAGCCACACCTGGAAGTGCTGGGGGAAGAAGACCAGGGACACCCGGAGTGCTTCTGGGTGCGCGGCCGGTACTTCCACCACACTTGGGAGTGCCGGCGGAAGCTAATCGGGAGGCACCTGGAGCACGTCTGGGTGTGTATAAAAGGGGCCACCTCCCTCCATTCGATGGCTTGAGTCAGGGGGAAGAGATTCGGAGCTCGGGAGGAGAGGAGTGGAGGCAGTCTGAAGAAAGAGAGGCATTGGAAGGGCCTGGACTTTGGGGAAGTACTGGGGTTGTGTATGGCACTTTACTATTGTAAATATGAATGGTGTAAATAAATGTGTGTTGGGTGATGAACCATCGGTGTCCGCCTGTCTGTGTCCGGGCCATGGTCCACAGTACCTACTTTTTTCATTTCTTAATTGCCAATCCTGATAAAAATGGGTGGGGAACAGAAATCAACTCTTGACAGAATGGCAGTTCATTTCAGTGTATATTCTTATATCCACTCATACTTTGAACTGAGGCAGTTTAGAGTTGCTAAATATTTTAACATACTGTATATGTGTTTATACAATTTGGGAGCAATTCAGAATAACAGGAAAAAAACATGTGTAGACCAGGTGGGAAAAAATACTACTCTGCATAAGCATGTGACTCGGCCATTATGCCACTCTGTATATCCTTTTTCAAAGCAGTTCTATGTAATTTGTTAATTGGTAATATTACTTAATAATATGTCTTGTACAATTGTTATTTTAGTTTATCAAACTAAAATTACTGGTACATTTTTTGAAATTTTTTAAAATATAGCACTATAAACTAAACTTGCTATGCTGATCATATTTTATTTCTTACACAGAAATCCAGATAAAGTATAACGCATAATATTTTTAATTTACTGCTTAAAATTGGACAACAGATTTCAGAAGCTTTAAATGTCATGGTTTGTGTAAGGTTGGTAATGCATCAACCGCTTCCACTGTGGAAAAAGCCATATCAAGCAATTCATAATACATAGGATTAATGCATCATTTCTACTGAATAAGTGAATAGAAGGCAAAATACAAAAAATGAAGGACTTTTTGAAATTAATGTAATAAAGAGGATAAACTTTTGATCTTTTTATTTCATCCATTCATCCATTTAGTGAGTCCACTTAAACAAAATTCAATATCATAGGATGAGTCACCCAAAAAGAATAATCTTCTGAATTGCATTGGCAACAAAAGATACTGAACACAACTCACAACTGTAAAGGAGTTTTGGACTCTATGTGTTAAATTGTTCTTCAGATATCACACGGCATTATAAAACAAGAAAAATGAAAATAAGTGAAAATGTACCTAATTCTGATACAGAGTACATTTTTATGATCATAAATGAAGGCCTTGTACATCTTGTTCTTTTGAATTGCATTTTTGTTTGCTTTGCAAAGAAACTTGTGATGTTCTGTTAAAGAGGTTATATAAATTGAAAATTGGTTGATTGGATAGCTATGAGAAGGTCTTACATTAAGGGAAAATGGACACTTGCATCATGATACTGCCTCTGCACACTGACTTACAGAAAATAGAAAAAAAAAAGAATTTCTTAGTTTTCTTTGAAGCAGCAACTATAAATTAAACTATAAATTGCCCTTTCGATGGGCTAGATAAGGTTCAGCCTCACATGAATCTGTACTGAATACAGCAGGTCCAGAAAACAGATTAATTGATGACTGATAGGAAACTACAGTGGCAAAGTAATTTTCAAGACATTTTAGAACTGAAAATTTGGAGTTTGCTGGGCCACTGCCATGACCCACAGTCTTGTTACTTTAAGTACTATTAAATTGCTCTTTTTAAAATGTGATTGAATGCATTAGACACCTTCTATTTGGCATTGCACTAATTTAGATCAAATGTAGATAATGATGTGAAATGTCTACATTAGTCAATGAAACAAGTTTTAAAATCTTCTTTACTCCCTTTTTAAAGTGTCATGCCACAAACTTTTTTAGAACATTTTGCACATTGGCTACTTCTCTGTTGATAGTTCATTAAAGCAGTGAATGCTCTTCAACTATTTTCTGTCCTACAACATTGAAATATTACTATTCATTTTTGTTATTATAATTTAGCTTTAATTTCTGATGGATATTTCACTCTGAGAAAGTTTACACATGTTTGTGCTATTGACTGTTGAAAGTATCATTGAATTGGACGTGATACTAAAGCAGGATTATATCCTTGTGTATGTGCTAAACTCACCGGCAAATTGGATAGCCATATTTGTGAAAAGAATTCCATGTAGCTGATATTACATGCTACATAAATTAACAACCATATGTTGAAGTAATAAAACCTAAATATTTATTAATAAAGTGTTGCTTGCTAATGAAGCTTCTTCTTCACTTGGGATACATTTTATACTAAATAATTTCCAAATTTTGAATTTGGGTGACTGAGTAATGCTTCATGCTTGTGTTTTTGATGAGCTTGTTTATGTTTACGTTTTGATTAAATGCACACATTTATTTTTATCACTTTTATTTTCAATTATCTTAGCATGTTTGAAATAATAATAGTTATAATAATACATTAAAGTTGTATTATATACTGTAAATCACTTTTACCATGATAAGATACTCAATGAGTGATAACACAATGATTCTCTGAAATTATCTGTTAATCAGATCATAGCAAATCAGTTCAATTAGATATGTCAAACTGTGGTGGGCACAAATTACTCCTGACACTCTTCTCCACTCCTCAGGCATCCATTCACTTTCCAAGATTCCATTAAACAATCTGGTTAAAAACTCCACTGCCATCTCTCCTAAACACCTCCATGCTTCCATAGGTATGTCATCTGGACCAAGGGCCTTTCCATTTTTCATCCTTTTCCTAGCTGTCCTTACTTCCTCCTTGCCAATCCATTGCACTTCCTGATTCACTATCTCCACGCCAACCAACCTCTTCTCTCTCTCGTTCTCTTTATTCATCAGCCTCTCAAAGTACTCTTTCCAACACACTCTCCTCGCTTGTGAGTACATTTCCTTCTTTATCCTTTATCACCCTAACCTGCTGCATATCTTTCCCAGCTTGGTCCCTCTGTCTAGCCAATCGGTACAGATCTTTTTCTCCCTCCTTAGTGTCCAACCTCTCATACAACTCATCATATGCCTTTTCTTTAGCCTTCGCCACCTCTCTCTTCACCTTGCGCCTTATTTCTTTGTACTCTTGTCTACTTTCTGCATCTCTCTGACTATCTCACTTCTTCTCTGCCATCCTCTTCCTCTGTATACTCTCCTGTATTTCCTCATTCCACCACCAGGTTTCCTTTTCCTCCTTCCTCTTTCCAGATGTCATGCCAAGCACCCTTGTTGCTGTCACCCTTACTACATCTGCTGTAGTTTCCCAGCTGTCTGGTAACTCTTCACTGCCACCCAGTGCCTGTCTCACCTCCTCCCTAAACGCAACCTTGCAGTCTTCCTTTTTCAACTTCCACCATTTGATCCTTGGCTCTGCCCTCACTCTCTTCCTCTTCTTGATCTCCAATATTTTCTTGATCTAAAAAATATTTTTTTATTGTTGGATCAGTAGGTACCAAGAAAAGTTGTGTTCCACCAGCTTGTACATGAAATCACATTAAAACAAATTCAGTAAGAGCAGACAACAGGATGAACCATAGACAAATCCACTACAGCTAAATGTGAATAGGTAATATTGGTGAAAAACTGAAGCTGACATAGCCTGTAAGACAGTTATCTTATTATTTTGATATCTGGTACCCACATACTGTAACTGGTAGTTCACATGATTTGATTTGATTATAAAGACTGAATTCTGTATCTCCTGAATTTTAGAAGCAAATTTCAGTAAAGATGGGACAGGAATGACGGAAAAATATAGAATTATTATTCTAGGGTACCACAAAATTCAAGCTAAGTGATATAGGTAATATTCATTATATGAGTTAAAGTCTACATACATATGTGTCAAAGCTTATAAACCTTAACATTTCAGGAAAGCACAAGAATGTTCCAAAAATAACACTGTAAAAATGAGAGTTTAATTTCAATTTGCATCTTCTACAAACTGTATGTAATTGCCAGCAAAAAAAATATACACCTTGTGTAGATAGAAGCAAGAATTCCATTATGTGACTTACCAATCTACGAAGCAGGCAAAAATAGCCTTTATTTTCTCGGCTTTTGGTTATACTACTTTTTGTTATTGAAACTGCTGGAATGACCCAGAATACTATGAATTGTCAACAGTGACCTCTGTGACATGAAAGCAGCTATAAATATTTAATATTTGAGAAGTTCCATTGTCATATTTCTCAAGGCATGAAGAACATTTATTTTAAAACAGCATTATTGAACCTGCTGCTGAGTTGGTTTCTTATCGATTTATTCAAGGACTAATAATCTTGACTGTAATCTGAATTTTCAATCGCATATTAATCAGATCACTAGGACAGCATTTTTTCACTTAAGAAACATAAGCAAAGTTAGACCTCTTATATCACTGAAAGATGCTGAGAAATTAGTTCACGCGTTTGTTTTCAGTCGACTAGATTACTGTAACGCACTCTTCTCAGGACTACCCAAGAAAGACATAAATCGTTTGCAACAAGTGCAGAATGCAGCTGCTAGAATCCTAACTAAGAAAAGAAAATCCGAACACATTTCTCCAGTTCTGATGTCACTACACTGGTTACCTGTGTCATTCAGGATTGACTTTAAAATTCTGCTTATGGTTTATAAAGCCTTAAATAATCTCACCCCTTCTTATATATCGGAATGTCTGACACCTTATATTCCAAATCGTAACCTCAGATCCTCAAATGAGTGTCTCCTTAGAATTCCAAGAACAAAACTTAAAAGAAGTGGTGAGGCGGCCTTCTGCTGCTATGCACCTAAAATCTGGAATAGCCTGCCAATAGGAATTCGTCAGGCTAATACAGTAGAGCACTTTAAAACATTGCTGAAAACATATTACTTTAACATGGCCTTTCTATAACTTCAATTTAACTTAAATTAACTTAATCCTGATACTCTGTATGCTCAATTTCCTCATAATAACTATTCAGGGTAGCTCTAAAATCCACACTGACCCCTACTCTCTTTTCTGTTTCTTTTTCCGGTTTCTTTGTGGTGGTGGCCTGCGCCACCTCCACCTACTCAAAGCTTCATGATGCTCCAACAATGATGGATGGATTAAAAGGCAGAATTCTAAGTGACCATCATCATCAAGCCTTTCCGTGAGAACCCTAAATCCAAAGAGGAGTGTTTCATTTATGTTAGGTAGAATGCCCAGAGGGGACTGGGCGGTCTCATGGTCTGGAATCCCTACAGATTTTATTTTTTTTTCTCCAGCCGCCTGGAGTTTTTTTTGTTTTTTCTGTCCCCCCTGGCCATTGGACCTTACTCTTATTCGATGTTAATTAATGCTGATTTATTTTGTTTTCTTATTGTGTCTTTTATTTTTCTATTCTTTATTATGTAAAGCACTTTGAGCTACTGTTTGTATGAAAATGTGCTATATAAATAAATGTTGTTGTTGTTGTTGTTAATACTAAAATATAGCTAATATACTGTATATACATGCATTTTTAATCTAGTATTTTAAAAATGTATCTACAATGAAATCCCTTATTTACCACTTTTCTATTGCCCCACTAAACAATTATTAATATGGGACCAGTGGAAAAATTAGCAGGGTTGAGTTTTAAAAAAATATTGTTTCTCCCTAAATAGTACCGTATATAGGATCACAGGGTACCAGAGCTTAGACTGGACCAGGCATGGACCAACCCAACCCAGGTAGGCTCCAGTGTGTCACAAGGCACACACATATTGAACCAGTTTAGCGTCAATATTAAATCTAAAAGTGTGGGTTGAAAACTGGAGTACCAAAACATAAATAAATAAATAGCTTATGTAGACACATAACAATATTAAATCTCTAAACTCACAGTGTTGAGTATAGCTTTCAAACTCAGCCTAAAAGGCAGCAATCCTAACGAATGTGCCACCACAGTACCTCGCCAGTAACTCTGACAGTGAACAAATACATAAAGAAAAAGTAACAGAGCAAAGCTTCCCTGACTTTGAAAATATTACCCATTGCTGGATGAGCTCCTCATATTTCTTTAAAAATATTTAAAGAAGTTTCAGATAATATGAATATAGACAGATTACTATGTTCCAATGACAGCTTACTGTTTCTCTTTTTATTAAAATGATGACTCAAATCTAAATAAGACAGAGAATAAAGTTAACATCTAAATCAAAAAAGGAACTTTAGCTTTAGTGGAACTTAGGCTTTTTTGTGGATATGTGAATTTTAAATAAAGTCACTGTTTAAAAGAAAAAAAGCTATATAAGTTTCCAAAGACCGATTTTCAAAGATGCTATCTCTGTTATATGTTCTTTCTCCTTTATTGTCAATTAAACTTCAAACTTTTAATTCTCAGCAGAATTCTTTGCAGTATCTTTTTCAGTATTCTGTATTTAATTGTTTATCCAGTCCTTTTATCTAATCTGATATATACACCAGATGCTGGATAAAGAAAAAAAGACTCTGAAGTGCTATGAGTGGCCTTTATTTTCCTTGTTGGTTCAAAACTGCCCAGCTTAAAAATATAGATATTAGCTTAAAATTTAAACTTATTTGTGCGATTTTCTGTAGTTTTTCTTATGTTACTTCATACATAAAAATGTGTTGCAAATGTGTATAAAATCTTTTAATTAGGCGTTCTTACTGTTTTGTTAAACATCAATCATGATAGAATTCACTTGCCTTCCTTCCTGTCCTCGACTTTTTTAACTTCATTGTAAACACCATATTTATCTCTTTTTCAAGATAGCCCCCTTTAAACTTACAATTAAGAATCGCTGATCATTCTGCCTCCTGCCTTTTTTATCAAAGGCACTGAATGGCTGAGTTCACAAAGAACTCTCTTTGTTTGCTTTGGACAACAACCTACAATGTCCTCGTTCTTGAAAAGACCACTCCATAGAAAGTGCTCTGCTTTCTGTCATAAATGTTCTTTGTTCTACTAAAGCACTTAATTTATTCCAATTATTCCCAAACTCGGTCCTGGAGACCCCCTGTTTTTTCCAGGGGTTCTGGTTATTTAATTCATTATTTACTAATTAAAAGAGAGTTAAGTACTTAGAGCTTTAGAATAAAAGAAAACATTTCTAAATGTCTTATAAATGTAAAAAATACTGCTGTGCTTTTCTAAATGCAGAATAAGAGAACAGAAAAAAAAGACCAGCTAATTAAATGAGATCAGTTGTTATTGATTATTATGAATCTGGTTGGAACAAAAACCTGCAGCAACATGGGGTCCCCAGGAACAAGTTTGGGGACCATTGCTTTATTCCTTTCAATGTTTGTCAGCTATTGTGACAGTTAATCAATCTCTGTTTATCACTTCCCTCCATAAACATGGAGTCATTTATTATGTCCAACATTAAAGACCTGCTCTGTACCTTGTGGCATAATTCACTTCAAAGGTTGGCCACTGTATGGGTGGCACGGTGGCGCAGTGGTAGTGCTGCTGCCTCGCAGTTAGGAGACCCGGGGTTTGCTTCCCGGGTCCTCCCTGCGTGGAGTTTGCATGTTCTCCCCGTGTCTGTGTGGGTTTTCTCCGGGCGCTCTGGTTTCCTCCCACAGTCCAAAGACATGCAGGTTAGGTGGATTGGCGATTCTAAAATGGCCCGTTTGTGTGTGTCCTGCGGTGGGTTGGCACCCTGCCCGGGATTGGTTCCTGCCTAGTGCCCTGGGATTGGCTGCAGCAGACCCCCATGACCCTGTGTTCGGATTCAGCGGGTTGGATAATGGATGGATGGATGGGTTGGCCACTGTCACACATGTGCACATGGGAAGAAGCTGGAGGGCTTAAATAATAGTAATACCAGACCAAGGTGTGGCAAGCTGCACTAACTCTCTCTCTCCATCCTCTGCAGACCATCCTCGGAAAATCCCACTAGGTGCTGGCGCTTTTGATGATGTCACTTCCAGTACCGGTGCCATGGATGACATCACTTCCTGTCCCAAGGTTGTCACTTCTGGTTCCGGCCTCAATGATATCACTTCCTGCCATGGCCTTTAAATCCGCCTTCTTGTCAAACAGAAGTCACTTCTGTTTTGGACTTCAACCTGAACACAACTCAACTAAAAATCAACCTTTTGCAACTAAGGCATAATATATGGGTGGCTACCCTAAACCTTTTTAATCTATCTGTGTCATTCTTATCACACCACATATGTAACTCAAGGATTAAAGCTAGGCCTGCTTCTGTTCCTTTTTCTTTTTACATTCACTCACTATGGTCTCATCTTATGTTTGTTGTTTTTTTTTTCTTTTCTTTTTTTTGTTTCAGGGGATTTTTCTGTTGCTTTACAGCCCTGCAAGCAGGTCCTCTAACTTACAGGGAAAACTTGGGGACTGGCACTCCAGCCACCATAAAAAACCTCATACTGTCCCAGTGTGGTGCTGAGGTGTCACCCACTGCATTCGGGTCCCAATCCGTTTAGTTTGTCATGTCATGAGTGTGGCACACGCTATCAGCACAGGTTTCCCATCTTAATTGTGAGTCTTTGGAATTCTTTATCCTCAGGGAGTATTAATATGTGAGTACTTTGTCTTTATAACATACAGTAGTTATGAACCACTGAAAATTCCTTTGTTTAATTTGAGGTTTGTCATAATACTCTTTTGTTGCTTCAGTAGTTTGTGAATGTGTTTTTATCTCTGTTAACAATTTTGCACCAACTTTTAGTGACAGCATGTCTTTTGATATTTGACTTACAGCTGTTCATCTTTCAACTTTGTTGTCAGTTTTGCTTTATGGTTTTGTAATGTTTTTACAACGTTTGGCTGTTGACCCGAATAATGCAATTGCACTTCAGTTTTGACAATATTTTCTCTGATTTTATTACCAAACTACACTGCAATTTCCTGAAAAAATGCAAATTTCTCAGTCTGGTTTCCCCAGATGGTCAGTAGACAATCCAGTGATGCCTGCTGAAACTGTAAATCAGGTGGACACTGCCTATGCTGTGATTCAGCAGACAGCCCTGGGTAACTCTACTGTAATGATGCTGAGATCATTCACTCCAAGCCTTGCATTCAACCTCTCTAATTAAATTATCCATAGGCCCCTTCATGGTTCTGCTACTTAATACTGGTAGCTGCTGGTCTCTTAATATGAACCCTACAAGAAGTCTGTATTCTGCTTTGGCCTACCCTGACTGTCCCTTGTATAATCGGACATCCTGAAAAAGATATTTAAAAAATATAATTATTAAAAACATATTTCTCAATTCTTGTTCCAAGAATGAGATTCTAATGATCTTCTATCATGCTATCAGTTTACTGGTATCACAGGACAATTAAGATTTTGTTTTCTCAGCATGTTTGGGTGTACCTTATGGATTTTGGCCTGCTAATCGCAAAAATCATCTTTAAATATTCCTATTATGTACGGTTTTATGGCAATCATCAAATTTTTGATTTTTTCTCATATTATAAGTATACATATACAGTATATTTGCTACAACTGGAAAAACTGGGTGATATGATGGTATCGGTACCACTTTCATTTACATATGGAACAGCCATGCTAAGCCACTGCATTTTGAGAGCTTCATTACATTAAAATTAACTGGTTGCTCCATAAGCATTTGGTTGCAGGACAGAAAAATTTTGCTTATAGATCCAACAAAGCTATTTTTTCCTCAGCTTCATATAAAACTTTGACTGATTAAAAATTTCAGGAAGCCAATGAAGGATTTTGATATTTGAGATTGATGTTTCCATGAATAACTGATATGATAGATTAAGAAAGGCATTTTTGTTTGTTCAAAAGTCACAGAAATCATCAATGACAAGTGCTTTAAAGGTCTGGTAGTGGGCTTGGCATAAATCGCATGGAGTGCATTCAAGGATATTGTTAGGAATGTTCTTAGTGACTACAGAGGGCTAAACTACATTTGGCTGGTTGACAACATGCTTCAAGCACACATAACCATCCATCCATTTTCCAACCCGCTGAATCCGAACACAGGGTCACGGGGGTCTGCTGGAGCCAATCCCAGCCAACACAGGGCACAAGGCAGGAACCAATCCCGGGCAGGGTGCCAACCCACTGCAGGACACACACAAACACACCCACACACCTAGCACACACTAGGGCCAATTTAGAATCGCCAATCCACCTAACCTGCATGTTTTTGGACTGTGGGAGGAAACCGGAGCGCCCGGAGGAAACCCACGCAGACACGGGGAGAACAGGATACATAATTATAGAGATTAATTTTCTGCATTCACATTTTTTACTTTTCCCTGCTAATTTAGGTACAGTCAACGACAAACATGGAGAAAGATTTCGCCAGGACAACAATGGAAAAGTGATATCAGGGCAAGCAGAGTCCATTAGTGCAGGATTGACTACAGTAGGACACTGAAATGGGAAACATCAGATTCTAACTTCAAACACAAATCAGCAGCAATTGAACTGATTTAATGTGTCAGCATTATTAAACAATTAAACAATAAAATTCAATAAAGGTTAATTGGATTCTTCACAAATCCCTATGTGATACAGTCGATCTGAAATGATATTAGTGTTCAGCTTTAAACTGTGTGTGATAATCATCAAACATTTTTCAGAAAGGAAAACTTGAAAAAAAAAAATTGGTGTCCAGTGTATTCAGTCATCACTTTAGGATACTTGGCTTTACAAAGCATTTTGGGACTGTTTTGCCTTTCTGGTCCTCTGTTCTTCAAGAAATCTTCAGCAGTATAGACTCAATCAAGTGTAACATAGCTTTGTTTTTCTTAAATGCTAGTTTTACTCAAGTCTTTGGATTAGTATAAATTTAGTTCATTGTTTCCCTTTTAATTACTCAGATGTACTGAATCTTCAATGATTAATCTTTGCAGGTTGCCTTTGATAAAGGTTTCTGCCAAATAATCCAAAGAAAGTGTTCAGTCGAGTTCTCTTTTAACAACCAATTTTGGATTTCAAAAAAAGATGAAAATGGTTTATAATGTACAGTAGTTGGGGCTACTTGGTTGTCCATGAACTGACTTAAATATTTTATGATGGTTCCTTGGACTCCTAGATAATTTTTTTTTTAGATCAAAGTATCTACTGGTTACATTTTTTTAAATTTCATTTAATGGGGATGAAAGTGGATAGCAATCTCCTGTGGAGCCAGATGATCTTCTTATAGGCACTTCCATTTTGAGACATTTTTCATGACAGTTGTTATGCCATTGCTAGGCAAAACAACTGGGAGTATGCAGTGTGATATCACAATTATGTTGATGTAAAGTTCAGCATTGCACACATCCGAGATTGCTAATTCTCCCTGCAAAACACTTTAGCACACATTCTTGTTATTGTATTCTGAGTACAAAATTACCTTCTGTTTTTTGTTATGATTAACATCTTTTGAATTTGGCTCTGTTTACATGCTACATATTTTGCTATGTTTTCTCACACTGTTTCCCGACTACGATTCTTACTTCACATCTTGAGTTTTGTTTACTTTAACTATGTCTTTGCAATTGCATCCCTTGGCTTGTTATTTTGATTTTGCAACTTCTCCTTATTTCCTTTCCATTCTGAATTGTGCTCTGTGCAATGAGTGCACCTATGGGTAAGGTCACACGGACGATGGCACAGAGAAGGAGAAGTCATGGGTGACTATTCAAGGGCAACTAAAGACTCAAAGGAGCAGGGCCACCAAGGTTCTGCAGGGTTAGCATTACCCTGGTTCCTTTGGTGCAATTGTGGAGCAGTCCTGACTCAATAAGCGATTTCAGAGTTTGGCTGAATGTGACCTCGCTAGGATGGAATGGGGTTTACATCCTCATGTAGAACGATAATTTCTTCTGTTGAAAGGGCACTCAGCTGCAACAGCTCAACTAATATGAGGGAAAGATGGTGAGACAGTGAGAAATGAGAAGTCTTAAGTCTTTGTCTTTATTATCATTGCACATATAAAATGAAATTGGATGCCAACCTATCAGTGGAAAGCAAAAAGGGATTATAAAAGCTACAAGAATATACACACTATGGCACATATACAAGACGTTTTTCACATATTGCTGGTATTCATTCATTGCATAATTTAAGGTTTCACAATATGAGCAGCATTTAGTGCAATTATGGCCTTTGAGTAAAAACTGTTTTTTAGTGTTTGTTCATATTTTTATTGTCCTAGAATGTCTGCCTTTAGGGAAGCACTTCAAACAGAGAGTGACCGGGATGGAATGGATCTTTAAGTATGCTCTTGGCCTTTTTAAGAAACATTATTATTAACAGTTATTTATGTAGCACTTTCAGATGGACAAGCCATCCCGCTAAGTAAACTGGGGTTCAAGTTCCATTTAGAGAGGCTCAAATGAGAAGACATTTTTTATGTTCTTTAAATTTTGATGTTGTTTCTTTTTATGCACCTATTATTCCTCTGTTTTTATTTAGTGGTAAAATATAATTTTGCATATTTTATTTTGTGTGGCATCAATCTTGCTTGGTGGCTGGTAGTGTTACTTTTATTACAGTTTCACAAAATGTTCCCTAAAATGCATTTTGCATTCAATTTTGCAATTTGGAACTGCTAAACTCACAAAAATTAGTTTTTTGAAGCTTTGAAATTTTTTTTTTTTCTTGCACACTCACCTGAGTGTGGATCCACTTCACACTGCTAAATTTTGGGTCAGAGGTAACACCATCTTCTCTCAATTTCCCCAAATCTGTAAGATGATCCAAGTCAGAATCCTTCCAAGGACTGGTTAGCTGCCTCACATCTAGGCTAAAGGATTTTAGCAGTGAAGAAGTGCCTCTGAAGTTCCTATATTTACCATGGTCTGAATGGAAATAACCTGTCCCTTGCTTTTGGACATAGAGAATTAGGCTAAGATTGAGCTAAAAATATTTGTGGTAATGGCATGAATTCCACTGGACATTTTTTGTCCACCAAAGCTATTATACAATTTCACATCATTCTCTAGTAGCTGCTAAGAGCAAACAAAGTTTACAACATACAGTATGTGTATCGATCAGTCGCTAGTAAGAACATAAACATTCAAATTACGAAAGGTAGTAAGCACTTGAAATCCACCTGGCTGGCATCATGGCAACTGTCACACTTTTCAGATACACCGCCCCTTTACTTTAGGAGAAGAAGGTTTGGGCGTTAGGTGCTATTTCTAACATTTATTGTATTTATATAAATATAATTACTTTTCACAATTGATTGCTTAATACTGAGTTCTACAGAGGGTTTTTTTTCTTGTCCCAATGAAATACACTCTACACTCTAGCTTTTGCAAAAACATTATTTCTTTTTAAACTTTTTATATTTACCGTGCTTTGATACCTCGCTAAAATGCAAGACGCCCTCCCCTGACACAGTCCAGTACAACAATCATACACCTTCACCAACTCTTACCTATACAGTATTGCCTAATGCAAATACCGGTACAATATTTGGAAACCCCCGTCAAGATGACACACTCTAAGCATGTAACAGATGCCACATCAATATGTTGATTAAATATGAAATGAGAGTCTGTCTAGAGGGTGTCACACGTGCACATTTAGGAGGCTGCCAGCAAACCTTAAGGTAAGTAAAGTCTCACAAAATGAAAGGGTTTTGATGGGTACTAACACCTCTCTTTCTATTTCTCCAGAAACAAAGATGACAAATAATTGCACTTACCTCCATTCCAGAATCCAAAAATGGCTGCTCCACCTTTCCACTTCTATCCCCGCATTGATGACGTCATTCCCAGTCCCGCCATGATGACATAATTTCCCATTATCTCATCTCCTGTACCCATCTTTTGTTTGTATAAATACCACTCTGTACCTGAACCTGGTGTCGAATGCTTATTTTGAACCTTATTTCAAATTGCATTTTGACCTGTCCACTGGACATTATACGGAGCTATTCCCCAAAACTTTGTGATGAGTTGGAGTGAATTATTTGTTCTCTTACAAGGGTTAATATGGAAAAAATGAGGGACCGTGCAGGAAGGAAAGAATGAAAGAGAAATAGTGGATAAGAAAAAAAGAGCAAAGCTGAACTAGGCCACCTAGAATAGGAGAAGCTACCACACCTATGGAATGCCAATGGGTGAACCCATTTCATTAATGTAAAAAGAAAAATGAAGAAGGCTTTTTGGCTTGAAGAAGATATATGCTGTTTCTTTTGAATTATAAATGTTAAGCTTGACAATTTCGCTTATTTCATGAATGTTAAAATCCATATGAACTTTTACCAGACTTTTAAAAAGACTTTTTTCCTTGCTTATAATTAAATGTGTAAGTGGTGTTATCGTGTTAGCTGTTGAATGTAAATTGTATGTGTTCTGGTTTTGTGTTTTCTAATATGCAATAATTTCTCTTCCAGTCTTTCAGTTATTTATGTGGTTGTGTTTTCAGAATGTTTTTGCCACTGCTGTATAGAAAAGTGTATTCTTAAAGTTGATCATTTTCATATATTTAAAGACAGTCATGAGCATATATGAAAATAAACATTATATTCTAGTGCACGCTAGTATAACAATGGTTAAATCACAAAAAGGTTTCTGCATGAATATATTTATTTTTTTTAGCAAGCTGGAAACCACCAATATTTCATGAGTGAAGGTCAGGTATGTAGAGAGAGGCTGACAGGCAGACACCCCCCCCCCCCTTTTTTTTTCCAAATGGTGAATGTGAGCTGAGGACTAGAGATAATGGTGGCAGGAACTGGATGGGTTCAAGGTAAGGAGAGGGCCTGTCAAGAGGGCATGATGGATAGAATAGAGTGCTACGCTCATAAGGCTGGGAAATATTGGTGGAACAAATTAGAGGCAGGACCAAGGCAACAGGAAGTTGGGAGTCAGATGGGGTGACAGATGAGCTGAGTGAGGTAAACTCTTGATACGAACTGTAATAAAAGTAAGGTAGTTCTGTTGCTAATTGGTTGACTCATCTGATTTGAGACTGTTTATGCCTTGCACAATAAAGCTTGATTCTGCTGCCTATCCTGAGACTCCGAGTGCCTTTGGTAATTAATAATCATACCAGCTTGGTGTGCAATAAGCAGGTGGGCCAACCTTATAAGCAAATGCCTATATTAGTTATGCCAAAGACGGGTAATATGTGCATATGCTGCCACCCACATGAGGGTTCCCTAGACAACTGTTTTCTTCACCTTTGCAATGGGCCAGTCTTATGTTTGTGTGCTGAAGCCAAGATTATGCATTCTAAGCAATCTTATAACATAATATACTGTAAATTCACTGGCCCATACATTAAAACAGAATTTCTGTCTGTATGTTCCTTATACAATCCAAAGCCCTTTGACCAATCTGGACCAGATTTTCCATAGTTTCCCCGTAGGGCCATACGGACAAGACAGACTTCTTTGGAACAAAACATTTTGGCCCTGGGGAACCCAGTGTTTTCTTTTTTTTTCCTGTATGCTATAGTTTGCACACCAGCACCATCTACTGGATCACAGTAAATGAAACATGGAAGTAGACTGAACCCAGACTAGCAGACAGATTGACCAGAGCTTAACGTTACTTACCCAGGGAACAATGCAGACTGCTCCTATTTACTGTAATATACAAAGTAGTATTGTGTGCTTTTGCAGGGAGGTGTTGGGTGAGGCTTGATCGAGAGTGGAAATGTAAGGAGAATCAAAGGATTGTTGTTTAACTCCTGCTTGGTCGACTTTTCTTCATGATTGAAGCACTACAGACTGTCCACAACCTTCATGGCTACAAACCTAGCAAATAGTTACTGCAATTCTGAGATCCAATCATACCCAAAAAGAACAAATAATCAACGCATGAGAGCACAGGCAATGATAGAGAGGCAGTGTAGATGAAGGATGTGACAGCTGGTACTAACAAAAGGGCCAAAGAAAAACAGATAAACATTTGCTTTCTTTTCTTAATCCATTCTACAAAAATACTGGGCATTGCTTTGGCTAGTGTAACTTATAAACTGTAAATGAAACTGTAATTTAATTGTTTTGAAATAAGCAAAGTAAAATTCACATGAGTTTGAAAAACTTGATGATGAAAATAAAATGATGTGGTTTTACATTTGGAAACATTTTATACATATTTTAAAAGCATCAAAACAGTTAGAATTAGGTCAAAAAATGAAAATGTTTTCTTAAAAAGTATTTAATCTACGGTGTGGTATTTCTACTCTTGGTAAAGGTATTATGAGTATATATGTCTGCACCTGCAATATATTCTGGAAACTAATATGTTAAAATCAGAACCTGCTCAAGGTATAAGCAAACATAGTGGCTCCACAGGGCCACACGACCACCAGGGGCCCCCCACTTGTTTAGCATGGGAAAGATGGGGAAGAGAAAGACAACATCTCTGATTACTCCTAGTGGGACAAATGCAGTCTTTGATTACATTTAACCCTGACTCCTGAGCTTCGATCATACCCATTACACCAAGGTGTCTTTCAATTTAACTTTTTAACAGGGGTCTTCAAAGTTTTATTAAACGTAGTATCTCACCAAGTATAAACATAACACTGCTTATAGTTATATATATTATTGAGCTTGAATCATTTCTTTTATTTGCTAAAGTGTAATTAAATATTGTAAATAGGCCATGTTTATTACAAATAAATTGACTTGAGGATAAATAAAACCAAATCAAAGGTCAGTATTTGCATATTTTTTGGAAATGAGAGTTTTTAGAGTATAAGTGAGACACTCTTTTAAACACATATTGGTTCTTTGACATTTTTCATAAACAGTGAAATCTTAAGTATTGAAACCTACAGCAGCATTTTCTCTAATGTTCCTTAGTACTTTTTGTGTTGTGAATCGGAAATGTGACACTTAATATTCTTTCGAGATAATATAGTCAAAAAGCAAACATTTTATGTTGTAATCTTTCTTTCAATTCACCAGTTTTGTTCCCACAAACTCACTAAAACTTTCCATTCTAAAGAAAAAATGTTATTCCCAATTTCAGGTTGTTGATTTTAATTTTAATGAAGTGCAGCAATGCAGAGCTGTTGAAGCTGTTTCTGTGTTCATACATTGGAAAAATTCTATTAGCTGAATGCCATTAGTCAGAGCTTACTTAAAATGCTGGGTTAAATTTTGTGTGAAATAGCTTGAAAACCTGTATGATGTATGCAGTGTAAAAGTAAGGCTCTAGTGGTTTACTAAATAAAGAAAATTTTAAATTGATAGGAAAAGCAAATATTCTGTTTTGTAATCTTTTGACAGAAGGATCCAGAGGTTGAAATTGAGGTTTTTTTTCCAATTTGTCAAGCTCCTTTTATGATTTAAATTCTTCCTACCATGAAATATATGTAATTATCACATAAAGCAAAAAAATTTATCCTGCATTGGAGATTTCCATGTAAATTGTTACTTATTTAAAGACAAGCACATAAAATTGCCTTTCAAGGTTTAGCTCTGAAAAGAAAAATGTAGTATATCTGCAATTTCTGTATTTTTTTATTGAATTTTCTGCTTTTACTTTTAGTTTTTAATTAAAATACTGTACAAATGACTGACTTTAGTTCTTTTCTGTTTTGTTAAAGAACCTTATGAAATGCCGTTTTTGGAATAAACATACAATAAATTCAAACATTTAAAATTAAGTACACCTGCGGTGAATACATGAGTCATCAAAACTGTACAGTATTTCTAATACAGACAAACAGGGCCTGTTATGAACAGACTAATATTAAAGATAATTTTATTGTGAAAGTTATTCCATGTTATTATATGTCAGTCCTTTTACCCTCAACACATTCTTGAAGGTTGTTTCCTGTAAACTGTTTATTACTCCATTTTGATTGTTTTGAGTTAGCCTCATTAATTTCAATCACTGTTTCAGATTCAAAAGTCAGTTCTTCATCCATTTCAGATTCACTTGTCACTGAATTGTGCTCTGCATCATCTAATGCTCTCTTAAAGAGCTCTCTATTCTCACTAATGCCTTGCAGTATGAAGATCGTGGGTTTACGCCCTGGTCCACCCTGTGTGGTAGCGCTTTCAGTAGTGAGTAAAGCACCATATAAATGTAATGAATTATTATTATTATTATTATTATTATTATGTGAGAGAATATAGAGAACAATCAACCTCTCTCTCAATCTAACCTCTCTCTCTCTCATTCCTCCTAGGGCACGAAGCAGAAGCAGAAAATGGCCGACAGCGGGGTAACTCTCATTGAAATCGTAGTTGAAGAACTCCAGGCACTCGATGAACAGATTCAGAAACTCCTGTCACGACGGAGATACAGTACCTTAGAGATCTGAAGGCCCGGCTGCTGGATAAACCGTCCTCGCCATCTGTAACCGGCGAAACATCAACCCCGCGTTGTGCCGACCTCACCCCCACGTCTCGTAGGAGCGACACCGCTGATGACCTCGGTGGATTTCAGCTATGCAGGCGGGGGTTCAAGGCCAGAGTACCTCCATTGGCACAGGTGAGCATCCTATCTCAGAACCGGTTTGACCCTCTCCGCATCCCCAGTTCGCCTTCAGCCCCTGGTGATGTAATAGTGGTAGATGATTCTATTGTTAGAAACCGTAATGTCAAATGCCCTAATGGAAAATCGTTCGTTTCTTGTTTTCCCGGTGCTCGTGTCCGAGATGTGATGAGATGTGCGCCAGCAGTCTGCGAGAAGCACAAGGATAGGACAGTTGGAGCAATCGTTTTGCATGCCGGCGTGAATGACATAAGGCATCGACAATCAGAAATCCTCAAGGCTGACTTTGCAGCTTTGATTAAAGACATGAAGGAGAGGACCCCATCGGCAAAGATCTTCGTTTCGGGTCCACTACCTCTCGTCAGACGATCCAACGAGTACTACAGTCGTCTGCTAGGATTGAACAACTGGCTACAGGGTTTCTGCAAGAAGAAAGACGTCGGTTTCATCAACAATTAGAATCTCTTTTTGGAAAGGCAGTGTTTCTTCAAGCGTGATGGCCTGCATCCGAACAGTTTCTGCGCCCGGGTCCTCTCCGAAAACATATCGAAGGTAATTCGTTTATCTTGACTATCTATCTCTGCTTTTAACCCCTTCCAAAATGATACTGTTGTGCTAGGACATAATAAGTGTTTAATAGAATCTTCCGTTAAAGTGCACAACATTAATACTGTAATAAGCAATCTCAATGCACGTAGAAAATCTAGGAAATACGGCATAAACTCCAATAGTCTAATTAAAATTACTATTTTAGAGGAACAATGTATTAAAACTATAAAAACAGATCACAGATTAAACAAAAAATACACACAGAGCGGCGCTAATAAAAATAATTTAGTTCCTATTCCAAATATCAATAACGCACATAGTATTCATCTCTGCACCTCCGAAACATTAAATATGGCACTATTAAATGTTAGAGCTTTAACTAACAAAATGTTTTTTATCAACGATCTTATTAGTGATAAAAAAATAGATTTTGAAACGTGGCTTAACTCAGATGGTGCGGCTGTTTTAATTGAATCTGCGCCTCTGGATTACAGTTTTACTCGTGCAGACCGCCAGGGAAAAAGAAGGGGCGGCTTGGCAAACATTTACTCGAGCCGGTTAAAATGTAAAGATGTCAGTTTTGGTAAGTTCAAGTCCTTTGAGTATCTCACCGTTGTTATCCATGGAGATTCTCAAGTTCTAGTATTATCCGTGTATAGACCTCCAAAATTCAATGCGTCTTTTTTTGAGGAATTCTCTGACTTAATGTCAATTTTAATTACTAACTATGACACACTCCTAATAGTTTAATTTTCATATAGATAATCAGTGTGATCTATAAGTAAAAGAATTTATGAACCTCCTGGATTCTTTTGATTTGAGGCAGCTCGTAAATCAGCCTACACATAAAGCAGGTCATACGTTAGACTTAGTGATTACTAAAGGACTGAAAGTTGATATAAAGCAGATCATTGATATTGGTCTATCAGACCATTTTCTTCTACTGTTTAATATAGAAATAATGACAAAAAACACCCATGAGAAGCATATTGTTAAAAAACGCTTCTTTGACTCAGCAGCAGCTTTAAAACTTACAAACATTCTAAGCAATCAGTCCGTTTATAGTACCAACTATAATAGCGAGGATAATGTAAATAGTAAGGTGGAGAGATTTAATACTAAAGTGAGAGCAGCTGTTGACATAGTTGCACCTGAAAAGACAGTGAAAAAATCTTCCAGCATTATTAAACCATGGAAGACCCAAAGAGTGTCTGATTTAAAGAGAACATGCCGCAGAGCTGAGCGTAAATGGAGGAAGACTAAACTTACTATCTACTATGAAATATTAAAAGTTAAAATAACAGAATACAATAACACTGTCCGTCTTGAGAGGCGCTGCTATTTCTCTAAGATTATAAATAACAATGCTAGTAATCCCAGAGTTTTATTTTCTACAATTGATCGCCTACTAAACCCAGGTAACTCAAAGGAATACCTCCTAAGTACTTCCAGTAAAACCTGTGAGGCTATCGCTGTATTTTTCAATCAAAAAATTAATGATATTAGAAATAATATAGTATATCTCCCCAACACTAAGGATCCTCCTAAACCCCAGCATTCTGTTATAAACAAATTAAACTCTTTCACTAGGATAGATTTGCCCGATTTACAAAAAATAATATCTCAATTAAAACCCTCCACCTGCGTCCTTGACCCAATACCAACAAGGTTTTTCAAAGAAGTATCGGGCGTGCTAATTGATAATGTTCTTGACATAGTAAATTCGTCATTAGATACGGGGGTCTTCCCAGACTGTCTTAAGACTGCTGTAGTTAAACCCCTTCTTTAGAAACATAATCTTGACCCCTCGGCTCTTGAAAATTTTAGACCCTTCTCTAACCTGCCTTTCTTAAGTAAAGTTCTGGAGAAGGCAGCCATTATGCAGTTAAATGACCACCTAAATAAACATGCTATTCTTGATAAATTTCAGTCGGGTTTTAGAACAAATCACAGCACAGAAACTGCACTCGTTAAAGTAGTAAATGATTTGCGAGTGAATGCAGACAGAGGCCATTTATCTGTTCTCATCCTCTTAGATCTGAGTGCTGCATTTGACACCATTGATCACAATATTCTTAGAAATCGCCTTAGTCAATAAGTGGGCCTCTCTGGCAGTGCCTTAAATTGGTTTGAAACCTACCTGATAGGGAGAAAATTCTTTGTTAGTTGTGGTAATTACAACTCAAAGACACATGATATCCAATATGGTGTTCCACAAGGCTCTATCCTGGGTCCGCTGTTATTCTCAATCTGTATGCTTCCGTTAGGTCAGATTATCTCAGCGCACAACTTGAGCTACCACAGCTATGCTGATGACACACAGCTGTATTTATCAATAGCACCTGATGACCCCGATTCTCTTGATTCGCTAACACAATGTCTGACTTGTATCTCAGAATGGATGAATAGTAACTTTCTCAAGTTAAATAAAGAGAAAACTGAAATCTTAGTGATTGGCAATAATGGATACAATAAGGCCATTAGAAATAAACTGGATACATTAGGATTAAAAGTCAAGACGGAGGTAAAAAGCTTAGGGGTAATTGTTGACTGTAATCTGAATTTTAAATCCCATATTAATCAGATCACTAGGACAGCATTTTTTCACCTAAGAAACATAGCAAAAGTTAGACCTCTTATATCATTGAAAGATGCTGAGAAATTAGTTCACGCGTTTGTTTTCAGTCGAATAGATTACTGTAACGCACTCCTCTCAGGACTACCCAAAAAAGACATAAATCGTTTGCAACTAGTGCAGAATGCAGCTGCTAGAATCCTAACTAGGAAAAGAAAATCCGAACACATTTCTCCAGTTTTAATGTCACTACACTGGTTACCTGTGTCATTCAGGATTGACTTTAAAATTCTGCTTATGGTTTATAAAGCCTTAAATAATCTCGCCCCATCTTATATATCGGAGTGTCTGACACCTTATATTCCAAATCGTAACCTTAGATCCTCAAATGAGTGTCTCCTTAGAATTCCAAGAACAAAGCTTAAAAAAAGTGGTGAGGCGGCCTTCTGCTGCTATGCACCTAAAATCTGGAATAGCGTGCCAATAGGAATTCGCCAGGCTAGTACAGTAGAGCACTTTAAAACACTGTTGAAAACATATTACTTTAACATGGCCTTTTTATAACTTCAATTTAACTTAATTTAACTTTATCCTGATACTCTGTATGTTCAATTTATCATAATAACTATTCATGGTGGCTCTAAAATCCGTACTGACCCCTACTCTCTCTTCTGTTTCTTTTTCCGGTTTCTTTGTGGTGGTGGCCTGCGCCACCTCCACCTACTCAAAGCACCGTGATGCTCCAACAATGATGGATGGATTAAAAGCCAGAAGTCTACGTGACCATCATCATCAAATCCTTCTGTGAGAACCCTAAATCCAAGGAGGACTGTTTCATTTACAGTACAGGCCAAAAGTTTGGACACACCTCCTCATTCAATGTGTTTTCTTTATTTTCATGACCATTTACAGCACTTCATCACTCTCCTTCTTGGTCAAATAGCCCTTACACAGCCTGGAGGTGTGTTTGGGGTCATTGTCCTGTTGAAAAATAAATGACTTCTGCACAACACAACTGCTGGTCCCAACCCCATTGATAAAGCAAGAAATTCCACTAAATAACCCTGATAAGGCACACCTGTGAAGTGAAAACCATTTCAGGTGACTACCTGTTGAAGCTCATCGAGAGAATGCCAAGAGTGTGCAAAGCAGTAATCAGAGCAAAGGGTGGCTATTTTGAAGAAACTAGAATATAAAACATGTTTTCAGTTATTTCACCTTTTTTTGTTAAGTACATAACTCCACATGTGTTCATTCATAGTTTTGATGCCTTCAGTCATGAAAATAAAGAAAACACATTGAATGAGGAGGTCTGTCCAAACTTTTGGCCTGTACTGTATGTTAGGTAGAATGCCCAGAGGGGACTGGGCGGTCTCATGGTCTGGAATCCCTGCAGATTTTATTTTTTTCTCTAGCCGTCTGGAGTTTTTTTGTTTTTTCTGTCCCCCCTGGCCATTGGACCTTACTCTTATTCTATGTTAATTAATGTTGACTTATTTTGTTTTCTTATTGTGTCTTTTATTTTTCTATTCTTTATTATGTAAAGCACTTTGAGCTACTGTTTGTATGAAAATGTGCTATATAAATAAATGTTGTTGTTGTTATCAAGGGGTAATACAGTTATTTAGAGGTAACATAGTTTTTGGTATGCAGCCTACATTAAAAGAAATACATAACATTTGTTTTCAAAAAGCATGAAGAGACTAATGCAATTGTTTGGTTAAACAGATAAAATGCCCTAGTTGGTTTAAAAAGTGACTAAGTGTTGTGCACAGTAAGACTTGCCAGTTGGCATGTATACAGAAAACTTCAGAAAAGTGTACGAGCTGAACTTAAGAAATGTTTGAGAAGAACAAGAGTATAATAGAAATTAGACTTTTATTTGGGTATGTTTATTTAGGTATGCAAGCCAATGAATCAATCAGAGTAAATATTTAGATAGTGTAAGACAAAGAACAAATCAGAGTAAATGTCAGAATAATTCAGCACCTTCATGTAAACTCAATTATCAATAAGTATGAGCTTCTGTCTTTTGCCCAGGGCACTGTCGTTTGGTAGAAATCTGTAATAGAAATGCTCCCTCTTCAAGCATTTGTTAAAGAGAAATAAAAGGTGCAATGAACAAGTTTCCTCCTGCCTGGTTCCTGACTCAAAGTAGTCTTAATTGAAGACAAGGTTTCTTTAAGACAATAAGGCGACTGGTGATAAGCACTGGATTCCAGTCCAGTTAGTGTTCTATACTAACATAAGCTGTATCAATAAGGGTATTGTATGAATAATGCAGGGGAAAAAATTTAACAAAAAGGTAGACTCTGCTTTTTCTACAGAACCAACAATCTGGAAAAGAGACAAGAAAAATCTGAGGAGACATCAACGAAAAAGCGTGCGTGAACAACTAGGCTTAACAGAAGGGTATGGGTAAAAGAAAACGTTATTAAATCTAAATAAATATTATAAACATTACAATTTTTTCTTAGTTCAAAGTACTGTAATTTATAACTTACAAAGAAGCAGAACCTCCATTCTCATTATGCAATAAAGTGACACAATAACAACCCTGTTAGATTTAAAATAGATTTTAAATTATAAGGCATTTTGATGCATGTCATATATTGATTTATTTTCCCATGCACTCTTTGTGTTGCAAATATCTTATATATCTTGAATATGAAACAGAATAGATGATTAATGTTTGCAAGTCTACATACAGTAGCTGATGAAAGGTTTAGATATATTTCCTATAATTTTATGTTTTAATGAAACACTTTGTTAAATTCAAAAGCCTAAAGTAGAAATGTATGTGTTAATTTCATTAGTAGTAAAAATAACACAATATAATTGCACCTGTCTACTTTAAATTTCAGGACAACATTAAGCTCTTCATGTGTTATTTAATTGCATATATACTTGTCTCCTGGATGAGGCATATTTCACCTTAGGAGACTTGCACCTTAGCAGAATCATTCACATTTCCGACATGACCTTACTAAATCTCCAAAGTTCATTTAATAAGATATTGTTTTTCAAGAATGGAAGTATATTTGAAATAATGACTCATTTAGCCAGTGTCAACAATTGTACCACTGTGACTAATAATCCATTTAATCCCAAGCACTCTGGTAATAGGTCATGAAGAAAAGTTTCATCATTCAAGAAAACAACTGTTTTATTCCTCTGTAACTGTTTTTGCCACCTCCACTGTACAAAACTTGATAAAGCGTGCTGTGCAACCACCAATCCATGATCTTTCCTGTCAGAATAGGTGCCACAACCATAAAAGTGGGTTTAATAAATGCATAGATAAACAAGTGTTTAAACAACTGGTAAGATTTTTTTTTCTCATATGTGACACAAAAGGACAGCACAGATGCACAGCTCCTCACAGCTTCAGGGATCTGATCACCCATTGTTTCTTCAGGTACGTTATTTTTTTCTTACATCCAATAGGTGTAAATTTTGGGCCAACTGGACCAGTAAAGGTGAGTCTGGATGTGAAAGTGAATGTAGCCTGTGGTGGACCAATGCTGGTTGGAAAGAGACCACCTTCCCAGATTCACAAAAGGAGTGGACGGTTAGCTGTTAGATTGCCGGCTAATAGAAATATTTTTTCTTGAATACATGGACACTGAAGAATTTTACAACGTAAAATCTATACATTTAAGACACTGCTACACAATTTAATCAGTTCTACATTTAGCAGGAACTGGGTATTAAAACCTCTTTAGAAATATGTGACTTTAATTTACATGAGCGCCACAATACCTCCAATAACATAATTTTAAAGTCATAATTTAGAAGCTTGGAATATGATGAAAAGGACCACAGTGAGGTTATTTAATTTAATTCGAAGAACACAGAGGTTATACTTGCAAAATATAAAGAGAGTGCAGAGACTAGAAATGAACCAATATTGTTAGAGGAAGGTCATCAAAGTCAATGTACATCAGCAAAATATGACATTTAAAAAATTAAGATATTTTAGCAGTTATGTCTCTTATGCAATAGCAGTGATTACCTTAATTTTTTTAACCAGCTGAAATTTGACATATATCACTGACTACACTTACAGTTTAACGATGGCCAGCATAAGACATCTAGGTGCTTGCTGAGCATTTTGTAAACTTTGAGATGCTAAATGATCTGTTTTAAAGGTATATCCCAGTGCACAGTTTGGTTAACAAATGTGAGGGCCACACCAAATAAAAGCTGAAATGCTGAACAGATTTATTTAGCGAGCAGATATATGCCAAAAATAAACAGGGAGCAGATTAAGTATATAGTGGCAGATTAGATATGTAGACAGATTAAGGTGTCTAGGAGCTCCTAGGCTGCAAGTTTGCAATATAACACACTAGAAGCACATATGTAGACAAGGAGTCCAGGCGCACACAGATAAAATGTGATCTCAAATCATATGCATGGTTGAAATTGACCATATGCAACAACACAAGATCAATGTAGCAGAAACCAACAGCATTTACAATCCCAAGGCAAGCCAAACCACACTGTTATTGCAGCCAAAAAACTTAATCAATTATAATAATAAATATGAGTATAAATCAATAAAATTATTTTAGCCTATCATGTGCCGATACAGATATTATTCCGATATTATCGTGCATCCCCAGTCTTCTAACTAGATTTCTTGTAGTTGTTCCAACAGACAATACACAGTTGTAAATTGAGGTGCATTTTCATTATAGGATGATAGCTTTCTTGTCTTTTATGTGGACAAAGCATCGGGTAATTCAATTCAAACATATTTTAGCAAGCAAGTAAAATTTATTTATACAGTAGAGTGCTTTTCTCAGACTGGAGTCACAAAATGCTGTACAATAAAATAGAAGAACAAAGAAGTTATAATAAAAATAAAATAAAGTAAAACTAAACTAACAAAAACTACCCAAAAGCTTGTCTAAAAATTTAAGTCTTAAACTGGGCTTTAAGCTGTTCAACCAATTGTACCAATCTCAGAGCAGGAGGAAGACTGTTCCACAGTCTGGGAGCAACAGATTGAAGTGTTAGATCCCCACACGTCTTCAGCCTGGAGCGAGGGACAGAAAGAATGCTGTGTTGACTGGATCTCAGGCCTTGACTAGTGGAATAATAGTGCTTGAGATCCATAATGTATTGAGGAACCTGACCATGCAGGGCTCTCTAAGTGAGTATGAGAATTTAATATTGTATTCTGAATTCTGCTGGAAGTCAAATAGAATAATAGAAGAAATGTGAGTCCACTTATGGGAGTGTGTTAAATGCCTTGCAGCTGTGTTTTGAAAGGTCTGAAGGCTAGTTAAACCAGATTTGCTTAGATAGGAAAAAAGAGAATTACAAAAATCAATGCATGATGAGATAAAAGCATGATTAAGCATTTCCACATAGGCTTCAAATGCTGGGATTGATCAAAAACAACACCTAGGTTGCACCGAGAGACCTGAGAGAAGCTAGAAAGTGACAAAAGTACTGGTAATATGGTCAATAGTATTATTACAAAGAAGCTCTATTGGTCCTTGTAGGTTGCTTGTAAAGTCAGCAAAAAAATTTCTAGACATTGATGGAAAATTCTCCAGCAACAGGTTTGATTTAGACAATTATTTCATATTATGCAAATAATGAAGGATTTATTCATACAGTCAAGTCTAAAGTTGAATAGCAAAACCAAAACTGTAGAAATGCCAATTTTCTGTCCTTGATTTAGTTTACAGGTTGTATTGGAAAGTACTTTCACTCTGAACAGAGTGTTGTAGCCCACTAACTGAGGATAATAAAACAAATCGCTGCAAGTTTATTTTCTTGTTGTGATTTGCTGTATCACTTTAATTTCAAACAGAATCTATTATGATTTGCAGTGTTCATTTGACTACAGCAAGGTCAAATACATTAAAATGCTCAAATTAACAATTGCAAATCCTTATTTTAAGTTAAGTTGGAGGAAGAAAGTGTTCAACTCGTGTATATTTGAAGATGAAACTTTTGCTTCCAGTGTATGCATGTGTATGTGTATCTTAAATATACAGTATTTAGAATTTTACAATAATCATACTCTACAACCCCACCAATATTTCTTAGGAAGGACTTAGGATTCAGACTCAAAGGAAGTTCAGTGTTCCCGATGTGGGTATATTAATTTTTACATTCAAAAAGCCAACTATTTCTTTAACCAACATATACGTTTTATATGAGGAAATTGTTTCTTCTGAGATATTCATATTTACAGGATGAGATAGATGTGACCTGTGTTTTGAGATCTTTCCAAAATGAAAATGAACCACACATTCATGGCACTAATGAATACTATAGATAGACAGCTAGATAAATAGAGAGAGAGTTAGAGATACAGAGAGATATCTATACAGAACACACACACAAACACACACACACATATATATATATATATATATATATAGTGAGAGAGATGGTTTTATGAACACAATACTTGTTTTAATATTTTTATTTTAAGTGCATGACAAATTAACATGTTGCCAATCTGAAGACAAGCCTGGGGACTATATTTCAGATTGTGAGGTTACAGGCATTTTCAATGTTTAAGTTGTAGATATGCCAAAAACCTACATTACCACAGGTGTTCTAATAAAACAAATTTTACACGTTGAAACAAGCACAAACAATTTTAAGACATTTATTTTAGTTTAATTAAAGTGTAAAATTGCAATAAATGTACTCAAATTCAAACCAAAATAGATGGCAATTCTGCTTTTATTTGTCAAAATTATAAAGCCTATGAATAGAGGGGATTTCCGAGACCTTTTTCAAATATGTTGGAACTGAGAGGGAAACAATAAATGTGACTTGAAGGAAGAAACAATTTTCAGCTGGGAATATTTCCTGACTAGTTTACAAGGTCAGTTTCTGGTGTTTGCTTTATACACCTAATCTGAGCCTTTGACAGCCCAAACAAAAAAAGTAATATGTATGACATAATTGAGGTAAAACAACATGTATGATGGAAGTAAAAAGAGAATGACAAAGAGTTGCTGCTTAAGCAACTCTGAGCATAAACTTTCATAGTTCAGGAAGAAATCTGCATGTGTGAAACTCTAAATATGAGCTAGAAATAAGAATGTGTATTAGGAGGGATATTCTATGAGAATGGTGTACTTTTCCAATAAGTTCATTTCTTTAACAGTTAGTGTAGGTGCCCAGAATTCCTTATTAATTATAAGCTTAAATAATTATTGAAACTGAGTTTAGAATGCTTCAAGGAATAGAATGAAAGTTCTGAAGCACTGGCCATGTATAAGAGGCTGGTTGTAATAATGCAACTCTAGGGAAAATATGTAATTGTAGGAAGGGAATGTTTTACAAAACAAACATTTGCTTCAATAATATTCCATTTTATATATATATT
>JANRMT010062821.1:21362343-21403006 GCA_026402145.1 Polypterus bichir lapradei | reverse complement strand
GAATCCAATGCTATTCTCCACTAGGTTTTCCACTAAAGGCCCAGATTATATTCTATGATCAGATTGAGGGCTCTTGTGAAATTCCTTATAAATAAGCCTACTTCGACCTGTGAAGGGTTCAACATGAAAATGAAATCAAAGCTGTAAAAGGATCAATTGGTTTTAGCAAAGTATATGTATATGTGTTACTTAGATGTATTTTGGTTTTGAGTAGGGCCCTTTGTGTACAAAATGTGTCCAACCATTTTGATGTCTATATTTATTAATGTATAATTTCAGCCTGAAGTAATACAACTGAGGTTTGTTAATGTATACATTTTGATAGTAACAAAACAAAAAGTCAATGTCTAGTTGAAAATAATTATTTAAAATGAAAAAAATCTTTTTAAAAAATATTTGTTACATAATGTATATTTATTTTTGTTCACCTTAACTTAAAGAAAATTGTGTACGACTGTTCTATTAAGCCTGTGTGTATTGAATTCAGTTCAAACTTGTTCTGTTAAAACTGTATATATATATATATATATATATATATATATATATATATATATATACACACACATACAGGTATATATATTTGCAGCTGATTCCCTTCATTTTAATAGCCCTGTTTTTAAGGACTTAGTCCTCTGAATTGATTTGTTTCTTCATGAAATGGCAGCCAAACAGAAATGAGACGTGAAACGAGCCAACAGATGAGCCGCTAAACTGAAGTTTCAAACTCCAACCAATTTCACTCCAACCAATCTATTAATGAGAAGCTGATTCTTGCTGTTAATTAAGCCCGTTATTTAATTTTGTGGTGTGTTGCTGCTCTCATTCTGCCACAGCAGACATTTCCAAAACTGTTGATTTTCTGTTCGGCAAAATGTTTTGGTGACCTGAGAGATCAACCTTACTTTTCAGATATTGTGTGACGGGCACAGGTGAGCTGGTCGTGTGGCAGCTCGTTTTGTGTCTCATTATTGTTTGGCTGCTAATTAAAAAAAGACAACTAAGGGGCCTGAGTCAAGTTAATTAAAACTAAAGCAAAATAAGTTAATTAGCAGCAAAAACTGGTCACTAATGAAGAAGATGATTAGAATGAAAACCTGTAGCCACTGCGGCCCTCCAGGCCTGGAGTTCGACACCTGTGGTCTAATACATTGGAGGGCTTCTTGCCAGAAGGTTGTACGAATGGAAGTGAAGGTCTGTGATATGGTTTGCATATTTGTAGCTGGAGATCCACAAAGGGAGAAGACGAATCACGTATCATAAAGTAGTTTTTATTCCTGAGCTTTCAGCCCCTGCCAGGAGCTGTCATCAGAGGATAACGCTTCGACTTACAAGAATCAAAGGCAATATATTTTCATAGCTGTGTGCTTCTCGGATTGCCTTTGATTCTTATACAGGTGCTGGTCATAAAATTAGAATATCATGACAAAGTTGATTTAGCAGCCCTTCTTTTCACTTGCATTCAGTGACCTTCAATAATACTGATGGTTTTCCTCTTTGTGATCATATAACATTATTTCTATTTATTATCTATCTTATTTTATGTTCATATATTTTATTACTATTTATGTTTTATTGTTTATTGTTTTTGTTTTTTTTATTTCTCTTTTATTCTATTATTGTAAAGCACTTTGGCCGCAGCATTACTATGTTGTTTTAAATGTGCTATATACTGTAAATAAATTGACATTGACATTAAAACTTCCTGGTAGACGGCTGCGTTGACCTTGGACCTCAGAAAACACAATGGACCAACACCAGCAGATGACATGGCACCCCAAACCATCACTGACTGTGCAAGCTTTACACTGGACCTCAAGCAATGTGGATTCTGTGCTTCTCCTCTCTTCCTCCAGACTCTGGGACCTTGATTTCCAAAGGAAAGGCAAAATTAACTTTCATCAGAGAACATAACTTTGGACCACTCAGCAGCAGTCCAGTCCTTTTTGTCTTCTGACGCTGTCTCTTGTTCAAGAGTGGCTTGACACAAGGAATGCGACAGCTGAAACCCATGTCTTGCATACGTCTGTGCGCAGTGGTTCTTGAAGCACTGACTCCAGCTGCAGTTCACTCTTTGTGAATCTCCCCCACAGTTTTGAATGGGTTTTGTTTCACAATCCTCTCCAGGGTGCGGTTTTCCCTATTGCTTGTACACTTTTTTCTACCACATCTTGTCCTTCCGTTTGCCTCTCTATTAATGTGCTTGGACACAGAGCTCTGTGAACAGCCAGCCTCTTTAGCAATGACCTTTTGTGTCTTGCCCTCCTTGTGCAAGGTGTCAATGGTCGTCTTTTGGACAACTGTCAAGTCAGCAGTCTTCCCCATGATTGTGTAGCCTACAGAACTAGACTGAGAGACCATTTAAAGGCTTTTGCAGGTGTTTTGAGTTAATTAGCTGATTAGAGTGTGGCACCAGGTTTCTTCAATATTGAACCTTTTCACAATATTCTAATTTTCCGAGAGACTGAATTTGGGACTTTCATTAGTTGTCAGTTATAATCATCAAAATTAAAAAAACATTTGAAATACATCAGTCTGTGTGTAATGAATGAATCTAATATACAAGTTTCACTTTTTGAATGGAATTACTGAAATAAATCGACTTTGTCATGATATTCTAATTTTATGACCAGCACCTGTATGTCTAAGTGTTATCCTCTGATGATGGCTCCTGGCAGGGGCTGTAAGTATAAAGCAAGGCTTCCAGGTACAGTGGAACCTCGGTTCATGAACGTCTCAGAACATGTACAAATCGGTTTACGACCAAAAAGTTTGGAAAATTTTTGCATCTGTTCATGACTACAGACTCGGTATACGAACAAGCTAGTTTCCCTTTTAGTTTCTGCACTCCGATGATTTCCACACGTGTTAAGTCTCTCCCTGTGCATTCCCTATGCAGCAAGAGAGAGAAAGAGAGAGAGACACACATACGCGCACGCAAGAGAGAGACACACACATGCGCGTGAGAGAGACACACATGCACGTGAGAGAGAGACACACACGCGCGCGCGAGAGAGAGAGAGAGCAACACACACATGCACGCGCGAGACAGAGAGACACACACACGCACGAGAGAAAGAGAGAGACGTGTGCGAGAGAGACACACACACGTGTGCGAGAGAGAGACACACGCACGCGTGCGCGAGAGAGAGAGACACGGCTGGACGCATAAGGCTTGTTTTTAAAGAGACAGATCCGAGCATTGTTTTAATCATGTATTTAATGAAGACTTTTTTCTATTGGATTTTAAGCTCCACTTCACTTCTGTTTACAGCAATCGGTTCGTAGCATGCATTGTTGCAATGTTACTTTTCTTGGTGGTTTATTAAATTACGGATTTTTCAAATGTTCATTTTTTTCCCTGTGCTTAAAACTCATTAAAAAAAAGTGTTTTTAGTGAGCAGTTCGTAGCGCTACAGCGCGAACTCTTGCAGTGTTAGTTTTCTCTGTTGTTCAAGGTTTTCTCAGTGTTATTCAATGTTTTACATTTAGTTTGCAATTACACTGTGCATTCTATGGTATAATTAACTATATTTGTGCTTAAAAATTAAAAATATATATTTACATACAGTTCGTACGGTCTGGAACAGATTAATTCTATTTACATACAATCCTATGGGGGAAATTACTTCAGTTTACGACCAAATCGGTTTACGACCAGAGTTTTGGAACGAATTATTATTATGAACTGAGGTTCCACTGTACTCCTATAAACAGAACCATACACAAAACCCAAAATGTAAAAAAGCACAAAACAAAGAATTGAGAGCAAGAAAAGGGAACAGTGTCAGAAAATGCTGGAACAAGTAACAAAAAAAGGACTGGATTTACTAGCCACTATCCACCAACTGCATGGGCAGGCAAAACAAAAGCACCATACTGAATAAAATCTCAGCGGCTGACCCCGAATTATACAGGAATATGATACTGTAATTACTGCATTCAAATACAAATCTTACTATCCCCAGGGAGTTCTTTGTGGTAAGTATTTTTTTAATAGATGCAGATTCTTGTTTAAATAGACAATGTATATGTCACACACATGCGATTAGGAGGAAGCTGAATGGACCAAGTGGAGGTAACTACCTGCCAGGTCAGGGGGTGGCGGGGTGTGCTAAACTTACTTCTGTGATTTCTGCAGGCCAAATACAGGAAAACCTACCTGATTCAACATCAACAATGTCACCTCTGCTTCCGGTGCCCAGGCTGACATCACCTCTGGTTCTGGCACCCAGACTGACATCACCTCCGGCGCTCAGACTGATGTCACTTCCAGTTTTTGCCTTTAAAGCCGCCATCTTGTCACTACTAATTCAGTTCAGTCTTGGAACTCAAAGAGAGCACTTCTATGTTCATTTCAATACTCATTTGCAGCCAGGGACAATATAAGGGTGGCTGCCCCAAAACTTTTTTGTGAGCTGAGACTCATTCTTTCACAATGTTTAAATAATGTTTTTCTAGGAAGGTACCATAGGTTTCATTTTAAAAGCTAATGAAAGAAGAACTAGCAAGAACATTCTACCAGTTTCTTTTGGCTCATGATTGTGAACTATGGCTCTTGGAAGCTTGCAAATATTAAAAGGTACATTTAAAAAGAGACAGGCATTATTACGTTGGGCAACAAGAGAAAAAGAATAAGTAAAAGATATATTCTGCAGTGGGCTGGCGCCCTGCCCGGGGTTTGTTCCTGCCTTGTGCCCTGTGCTGGCTGGGATTGGCTGCAGCAGACCCCCGTGACCTTGTGTTAGGGTATAGCGGGTTGGAAAATGACTGACTAAAAGGTGTATTTATTTAGCTAGCGAGCTAGATGATGATTTTTTTTTGTTCCCGGGATTTACAGAAGCTCAAGAAAAAAATAAATATAACAAACACACATAAAAACATCTGACTTGGATAATGATATGAGAGATGTTGCTATACAATAATAATTATTATTATTTTTATTATTATTACCCAATAATAATAATTATATTTATTATTATTACATTTACAGTATATAGTGCTTTTCTAACCAACTCAAATCACTTATTATTAAAAGCTTTTGTAGGTTTGGTGCACTGGAGACAAAAAGTGAGAAACAAAATACAAACCCAAAAAGATCTAAAAACAATAGGTAGATATTAAAAAATCTCGATTAACAGCAAAAACAAAGCTATCAAATGTTAAGGACACATAGAACCTGGAGAAAAAACTTGCATTGCTTAAATATATACAGATCTCTCCAGTCTTGTGACTGTAACAGTTGAAAATCGACGTGAATTAAGAGATGAAGCTGAAAGTGTGATCACCAACATTTATTAAGGGGGTAAGAAAAGAGTCTAGAGTGAATCCTGACAGTGCATCTCTCACTACAGAAGGCTCTTCACTGAAATGATTAATCAACAGCAAGGCACTTTAAACCTTTTTTAAGAGTGTTGAGACTCGTTCTTTCACAGTGGTGTAGTTGGCAGGATGGCCTCTTGGTGGAATCGGAAGCCAAAACAACATTATGTCTCAACACACCATCGTGATGGACCACTAAAGACCTATCAGGTAGGAGAGTACTGTTCTTGTGTTGCCGGGCTGAGGTCTGACGGTGTGTGTCCGGGGGATCTGGAGTATGTTCCGACCCAGTTCTCCTTAAAGAGAACCTGGGAGCGTAGGCAGAAGACCTACAGACGAGGGCCAGGTTCTGAAAGGAACACAGTGGAGACCTATTATGGGCTCCCAAGGATGAGGACCGACCCAAAGAAACCCACAAAGAAAAATTTCTTTGAGAAAGGTGGGGGTGCCCTGGGTTGGCAGGTGAGGGAGATAATGAATTGGGAGTATAACCCAGAAGAATCTCTCCGAGGACAGGCCATGACACTATGGAACAAAGTTGGGTGTTGACTACGGCCATATAATAAAAATGCCTGAAACATTGTGGAAAAGGTGGCCTGTGCAATAATAATAAATGGCCTACCCACTAAACTCGCCCAGCTTACCTGGGGACATTCATATAATAACATGATCACCCTCCTGGGGATCATTAACACCTTGATGGAGGAAACCTACTTGGGAGAACCAGAACAGAATCCCTGTGAACCCAGAGGGAGTTGTGCCACTAATTTAGAGTCTTTTTCTTACATTGCGGAACATGCTTTGGAAAACTCTGATCCACGGCGGAGGGCTTCGCGAGGTGACACGAGGGTCTGCAGAGAGATGCAGAACGAGGGGCAGAGTGCTCCTGCTAATCCTCTGGCCTTTTCTCATATGGGAGAAGCACTGGTCAATGGCTTTAAAGTATCATCTTTATTTGACTCTGGCAGTAACATTACCATTGTTGCTCGCCATTTAGTGTTGCCGCGACAAAGGTCAAAAATAAAGACCTGTCTAACCTGTATTCATGGGGACGTCCGATTGTATGAGTCCTGATGTTACATCTGACAAAACGGCGTTTTGAAAAAAATAATAGTGGCGGTGCACGACAATCCTCCATTCCCCTTGATACTGGGTAGAGATTGGTCTGATAAAAACTGAGGCAAAACACTCGCTATCCCTACAAAAACACTAGGTCTTGTTATGGACGCTGATTCTGCATCCTCAGCTACCTGACACAGGTACACAGCCGGTAGGGAAACAGAATGCGGCCTTAGAGAATGACGTGGAAACAGCCGGACCGTCGCAGAGCGATACGTCATCTCCAAGCGCTGTGCCGGCCCGGTCTGAAACCACGCCCCTTGAGGTCGAGTCTGATCCCGTAATTTCAGTTTAGGCAGACACCGGCTTCATTTAAAAGGGAGCAATGGAATGATGACTCCCTTCAATTTGCGAAAAATGCAGTTGTCTTAGTAGATGGCCAGCACACAACACATCCCATGCCATAAGGTCCCCACTTTGTATTAAATAATGATCTTTTATATCGGGTGCAGATCATGAAGGAGAGGTGAGGTCACTGCTCTTAGTTCCACGGACTTACCGGCGACAAGTCTGTGAACTAGCTCATACCCACTTCCTGGGAGTCCATCTGTGTCTCGAGAAAACTTTAGAGCGAATCAAGCTCCGAATCTTTTGGCCTGGGATTAATGAGGAGGTCCCCCGTTTTTCCATGTCCTGTCCAGACTGTCAATTACGGCAGATTCCTCAAGGGACCATGCTCCTCTAATCCCTTTACCCCTAATTGATGTCCCTTTTGAACGTATCAGGGTTGACCTGGTGGAACCCCTAGAGCCTTTAGCCAGAGGACATAAATATATAATGGTCCTGGTGGATTATGCCACCCGATATCCTGAAGCTGTTCCATTACGCTCAGCCACTTCCAAAAATATTGCACAGGAGTTGGTAGGAGTATTTGCGCGAGTCGGAATCCCTAAAGAAATCCTAATGGATCAAGGGACTCCATTTACCTCGGAGACGTTTAGGGAGACAGCTAAGTTACTGAAAATAAAACATTTAAAGACCTTTGTATATCATCCTCAAACAGATGGTCTAGTCAAGAGGTTTAATCAAACTCTCAAACAGATGCTACGCAAAGTAGTCAATGAGGACGGAAGGAACTGGGATCAGCTCCTCCCCCTCGTCCTTTTTGCATACCAGGAAATCCCACAAGCCTCCATGGGGTCATCACCCTTTGAATTATTGTATGGACGACAACTCCGGGGTTTATTGGATATATTAAAAGGATGGGAAGAGGAGGTCCTTCCCTCTGTAAATATACTTGAATATGTCACGCAATTACACAATAGATTTGCAAAAATTAGACCTATCCTACATTCTCACATGGAGAAGGCGCAAGCAGCCCAGGCTCGTTGTTATAACTGTGGCACATCTCTTCGGGAGTTCCACTCGGGGGATTGTGTCATGGTATTGGTTCCTACCTCACACTCCAAATTACTGGCTCATTGGCAAGGCCCATATGAAGTTAAGGAGAGGAAGGGTTTGGTCGATTATTTAATTATCCAACCTAATCGTCAACCTAAAGAGAGGATTTATGTCAATTTGCTGAAACCGTGGAAGGAAAGGGACCCCGATCCCTCTCTGGGTAGCCCTGCACACTCTTCGCTCATACCTTAACTATATACATACCTTAACTTCGGTGATTATTTGACTCGCCTACAGTGACAGGAGCTCAAAGCAGTTATCCTGTCTGTCCCAGAGGTAGTGAGCAAAAATCCTGGACAAACCTCCCTGGTTGCGCATGACATAGTGACAAAACCAGGGGTTATAGTCAGAGAACACCCATATCGGATTCCTGAAGCAAAAAAGGCAGAAGTGGTGTTGGAGATCAAAAGAATGCTGGATCTAGGTGTGATAGAGGAAAGTTTTAGTCCCTGGTAAAGTCCCATCGAGTTGGTCAAAAAGCCTGACAGAAGTTGTAGGTTTTGCAATGACTTCCGTTGGCTTAACCGTCTTCCAATTCGATGCCTATCCGATGCCATGAGTGGATGACCTCCTTGAGCGGCTAGGACATGCCAAATTTTTGACTACTCTTGATATGACAAAGGGGTACTGGCAGGTTCCCTTAATGGACTCCGCGAAGGAAAAGACTGCATTTAGCACTCCAAGTGGACATTGGCAGTATCGTGTACTTCCATTTGGATTACATGGGGCACCCGCTACCTTCCAACGTCTGGTGGACAAAGTGCTCCGACCCCATAATTCGTGCAGTGCTGCCTACCTGGAGGATGTTGTCATCTATTCCAGCACCTGGAAGGAACATCTACTTCAGGTTGATGCTGTATTACGGACACTAGCGAATGGCGGATTTCGTATTAATCCAAAGAAATGCTATTTTGGATTGGTTGAAGCCAAATATTTAGGTTACCTAGGTATGGTCAAACCACAATGCTCCAAAATATATGCCATAGTGAGTTGGCCCCGTCCGATAACCAAGTGGAAGGTACAAGCATTTCTTGGCTTAGCGGGTTACTATCGCCGGTTTGTACCACGGTTTTCCGAGAGAGCAATGCCCTTGACAAACCTGACAAAGAAGGGGAAACCTAACCACATGGTTTGGGATGATGATACAGACGCTGCATTTAGTGACTTTAAGCAGGCCCTTATGTCAGCTCCTATTTTGAAGGCACCTGATTTTACTTTGCCTTTCATTTTCCAGACTGATGCTTCGGACACAGGTCTTAGTGCCGTGCTGAGCCAAAGTATCGATGGAATGGAACACCCCATTATGTACCTGAGTCGGAAACTGTTGGACTGAGAGGCCAAGTATGCAGCAGTGGAGGGGGAGGCTTTGGCAAATAAATGGGCGATTATGCAGCTGAGGTACTACCTCCTGGGTCGGGAATTCACCCTGGTGACTGACCATGCACCGTTGCAGTGGATGGCGTTACACAGGGATTCGAATCAACGAGTCATAAGGTGGTTTTTGGACCTACAGCCTTATAAGTTCTTAGTTGTTTATCGTCGAGGTCTGCTGCAGGCCAATGCTGATGCCCTTTCCTGGTGCCATGACCTCACGAGCAGGTACGCTCAAACCGATGGGTCTGGGCTGAGGGGGCATTTCACACACGTGCCACTAGGAGTGAGCTGAATGGACCAAGTGGAGGTGATTACCCGCCAGACCAGGGGGTGGCGGGGTGCTCTAAACCTTTGTCTGTTATTTCTGCAGATCAAATATGGAAAAAACCTGTCTGACCTGACCTCACTTCCTGTTCTGGCACCCAGACTGACGTCACTTCCTGTTCCGGCACCCAGACTGACGTCACTTCCTGGTTACAGAATATAAAATCCTCCATCTTGGCTAACTAAATCAGTTCAGTGTGGGAACTCAAGCAAGCAACATCGCTATGTTGAATTTAATCCTTTTGCAGCTAGGAACAATATACGGGTGGCTGCCCCAAACCTTTTTTAAGAGTGTTGAGACTCGTTCTTTCACAAAAGTTTTTAATGTAACATTCTTCTAAAGCACCTAAAAATGTGTAAAACCACATCTAGAACTTTAAAATTTTGGATGCATTCTTCTTGTTCTATTTTGGCAATGTAGTTATTTCTCTGGATGTTCTGTGTGGTTCTATGCTTGTATGGTTTCAGTTCAGTTATTTATTTATTTAGTGTTACTTCTTGGATGCATGAGTCTATAAAATGATTTCATAAGTGATTTTCAGACATGCAAGTTATCTCAGGAATTTACATTTAAATGTGTGAACGAAGCTGAAGTCAAGTATCCTGAGAAGCTTGACCCACCAATAATTCCAAGGAACAAAACTACAAAACCAGAAGTAAGATAATCTGAAAATATGTGTTAATTATATGAGACTCTAATAAGGATGTATAATAGTCTAGCTCAATCATTTTATGTAAATTTATTTGCTCACTCAGTGTTAGCTGTTTGAAAAGTGTCTCTCCTTCTGCACAAGCCAAGGAGAAATTTTATGTGCCATCTGCTTTAGAGAAGCTATTTTCTAATAGAGAAAGGGACAAAGCAATCTCCCTCCCAGGCTGCAGTGAGTCATATGTATAACAGGATACAAGTAGTGCTCATCTGGTGGAGGCTGAGCGTTTGATTCCACTGTTTGGATCTGGCTCTGATGCTTTCAGTTTCACAATCATAGTATTTATGTCTCAGATGTCTCTTTGTAATGTGAGTATATTATGGCAAAATAAATATATAAACAGAGCAAAGGCAACCATTACAGTTCATCATTCTATTTTCTTATAGCAAACTGTGACTTTTGGTGACTGTGGACCTTTTGAATACTTTTGAGAATAGTGAAATAAATGGCCTAGTTGTTACTTTGAACTGCAGATGTACCTCATAGAAAATAAAAGAAAAAAGTACTAAAATGTAAACAAACAAACTTTTTTGTTTCAGAAATGTACAAATTAAAAGAAATGCATTTATTTCAGCCACCATTGCGGTGTACCAAGCCAGCACATGTCAATAACTGCATCAAGACATGACATAAAACTAACTTAAAGTGCTGTTCTTATTAACAGTTTCACAGGGTGCATGCCTTGCATAGGCTTTTCAATATCTTCTTACCTCATAATACAAATAATTCAAAACTACAAAAATACTTCTGAAAACATTGCAGACAAAACGGCTATACTCCTAAACTGGCACAGATTGGTGTATCCTTTGCATCATACTTCTTGTTTGTAGTGCTTACTGCAATCATTAGTCCTTGCTTTCCTAACCCAAACACTTCAACACAGATTCATTATCCTCAGACTTCATGTTCATTAGTAAAACAGCATCTAGTTTTATACCTCCAGCACCTCGGTCATCACCATGTTGTAAAATATCAAAATGTGATATCAAGCATTCTTATTTAACAGTGTCTATTCTTGTAATCCCAATTCCTATTTGTTTGCCTGTTGTATATAATTTTAAATTTAGCAATTTACCTAGACACCAGGGGCCTCATGTATAATGGCGTGCATAGAACTCACACTAAAACATGTTGTAAGGACAAAAACAGAAATGTGTGTACGCACAAAAAAAATCCAGATTCATAAATCTGCGTACGCCAACTTCCATGTTCTTCCGCTATATAAATCCATATCAGCGTGAAAAGTAACGCACCTGCAAGTGCCTGCTATCCCACCCTTACTCCTCCCAGAATTTTGTATATTTTAATATATAAATCGATATAAGCATCATCTTCCCTGTTCAGTGTTTGGTTAAAAGACAATGGCAAAGACAAGCAGGTGAAAAAAAAATTTCAGCGAATGTGATAAGGAGGCAAGGAAAAACGTGTTGGCTTAAGCAGTGGTATAAGCAACAAAATGAAGTTAATCGAGTAATACACAATCTGGAAAGGTCAAGTTCAGAAAGTCGCACAGTGCCCGAAATAAAAAAGAAGTGGTCAGATATCAAAGTCAACGTGAAAAGGCGAGTCATAGCCCACAGAGAAAAGAAAAAAAAAATTGGGACACCGTGAAAAAAAAGGTTGAAATGTCCACTTTAATCTCATAGTTTATCTATACTAGGCAAAGCCCTCACTGACTCACTCACTCACTCACTCACTCACTCACTCATCACTAATTCTCCAACTTCCCGTGTAGGTAGAAGGCTGAAATTTGGCAGGCTCATTCCTTACAGCTTACTTACAAAAGTTGGGCAGGTTTCATTTCGAAATTCTACGTGTAATGGTCATAACTGGAACCTATTTTTCTCCATATACTTTAATGGACTTTAGCGTGATGGCCATGGGGGGCGGAGCTGCGTGTCACATCATCACGCCTCCCACGTAATCACGTGAACTGACTGTGAACGCAGTACGTAGAAAAGAAGGAAGAGCTCCCAAAGAGCACTGAAGTAAAATGCATACAAGCTTATTCATAAGTGCAGCTACTGCGGAAACAAAGCATGGTGTAAACCGTAAGTTTAAATTAAGTTTATGGACACGCTCCCGCTGCCGTTTGTCATGCCTTCGTCGAATACTTTATTCGCGTGATACAAGTTTAATGAGAAGACACGAGGTATAAACGAGACTTTGGATCACTTTGTAACAGAGTTAAAATTGCTGAAGCGAGAAACTTTTAAGTGCCGGGTCTTAGCTAACATTAAATAAAGCCGTGGACATTGCAACATCACACAAGAGAGCAGCTCACGTGAACTGACTGAACGCAGTACGAGTGATCACTTCCATGCATCAAACCTGTTCAAAAAACACATTACACAATTGACAAGGTAGGAAAAGAATATGCTCCGAGCTGAGCTCCACAGCTAACGCGGTCTTGCGGAAGCAACTTCGTCACGCTGCCACCAAATACTCACAGAAAAATCCACAAGTTAATACACACGCTGTCTCTAGAGTTTCTCCACACTCAATGTATTCCTCGCATCCCCGTTATACCCTCTGATCTCCCATTTCAATTCAGATGCCTCCACTTTCCATTAAGGCTCTGCTGCGCGATGACAAGTAATAAGTCACAGGGACAGACCTACAAAATGTTGCCATTGATTTCAGGCAAGATTGCTTTTCTCCTGGACAACTATACGTTGCATTCTCAAGAGTGAGCTTGCGCAGCTTCGTCATATTACAACCGGAGTGCTGAACTGACAACGTGCTATATAAAGAGAACTATAACAATTGTAATAAACGAACAATAAAATAGCGGAGAACCCGTGGATTAAATAAAAAGGCAGCTTCCTTGGCGAAGCAAGGAAAAAGGATGGCCTTATATGTCGTTCGTTTATAAAACAGCGGAGAAGCTGTGTAAAGGCTGCTTCACAGAAAACCAGTGGAGCGCCTTATATGAGCAGGCAGTCAGCTAAAGAAGGGAATCAATAAATATCTATAATCGTAATAAACGAACAAAAAATAGCGTACAAGCCGCGGATTAAATAAAGGAAATGGGTACCTGAACAGTAAAGTAAGTCTCAAATAGCTACACAATAACTATAGCAATCGTAATAAACGAACAATAAAACAGTACAGAACCACGAAGCAAGGAGAAACAACGGCCTTATATGGCGTTTGTTTATAAAGCAGCGGGGAAGCTGTGTGAAGGCAGCTACACAAAAAAACAGCAGAGTGCCACACTCTGAATGTATTCCTCGCATCACCGTTATACCCTCTGATCTCCCATTTCAATTCACGATGACAATTAATAAGTCTCAGGGACAGACCCTACAAAAGGTTGCCATTGATTTGAGGCAACATTGCTTTTCTCCTGGACAACTATACGTTGCATTCTCAAGACTAAGCTCAGCGCACAGCTTGGTCATATTACAACCGGAGTGCTGAACTGAAAATGTGATATACAAAGAGATCCTTAACAGATAGTTATTGGTATATTTTCCCTCAGTTTAAAAAGGTTTTCTTTTCTTCTTAATAAAAATTTAAAAGTAGTACTTTGTCACTGCAAAGCTTGGGGATTTTGCTATATACAGTATATACATATGTAGATATGTATATATATATATATATGTATGTATGTGTGTGTATATATATATATGTAGATATGTATATATGTGTATATATATATATGTGGATATGTATATATATATGTGTGTATATATGTAGATATGTATATATATTGTGAACGATAGGGGGCGCTCTCGCTCCCTTGAACCCCTGTCCACGACTCCAGACACCAGGTAAAAGTCCAATTGTTGACTTTATTTTCTTGCCACAGTGCACAATGCACACTCTCCACCACAATACTCATATAATAATCACAATACTCAATAATAAACACAATAAACAATCCTCCAGCTCCCAGACGCGTTGCTACCCTTCCACCCAGCTCAGCTCGCCGTCTGGGAGCTCCCACAGTCCTTTTATAATCCCTGACCCGGAAGTGTTCTCAATCCCCAGTCCATGTGATCCTCAACCACCTCCGGGTCAGGTAAAAGTTCTTTTCTTCAACCCGGAAGTCCGTCGCTCTTCCTATGACGAACCTCCGGGTCACAGGGCACAAAGAAGCCCTCGGTCCTCCCTGCAGCTCCCTCCTGTGGCCCCCACGGCATCCAGCAGGGTTTTGCATAAAAACTCCATTGTCCATGATGCCCTGCTGGTCTTCTGGGGATCTCCATGCTGCAAGGAGGGCTCCACCTGGTGGCTTGGGGGTATTGGCCGGGATAAATGGCCGGCCATCCTTCACAATATGTAGATCTGTATATATATGTATATATATGTATCTGTGTGTATATATATATATGTGTGTGTGTATGTATGTATGTGTATATATAGATATGTATGTGTATGTGTGTATATATATGTATATTTATCTGTATGTATGTATGTGTATATGTATATATGATGTCAGGGATGCCAGAGGCAACGACCTGGCCGGGACGCCATGAGGGACCGGATGTGGGTCTGCGCCCACCCTGGATCACGTGGGGGCCGCCTTCCTGGTTGCTTTGGGGGCCACGGGTTGAGGGCATGGAAGCCCTACCTTGTAGGGGCTCGTGGTCACCGCCAGGAGGCGCCCCAATGTCTTGGGGACCTGTTACCTCAACACTTCCGCCACACCAGGAAGGGCTGGGGGGAAGAATTAAAAGGGCGCCCGGAGAGCTGCCGGGAGAACAGCCGGCACTTCCGCCACGCTGGGGCGTGGCCAACGGGGGAGTGTCGGGAACCACCTGGAGCACATCCGGGAGCATATAAAAGGGGCCGTCTCCCTTCATTCAGGGCTGGAGTCGGGTGGAAGCAGGACGAAGCAGAGAGGAGAGTGGAGGCGGCCCGAAGAGAAGGCATTGTGTGGCCAGGACTGTGTTTGGGGTTTGTGCACTGACTTTGAATTGTAAATAGTTTGTAAAATAAACGTGTGGTGGTGGATTACAACATGTCTGCCTGTCTGTGTCCGGCCGCGTCCACATCTGGGGTAGCCGGCAGGATGCTCCGCCTGTTTCAAGGCGGGGACCTGATAACAAATTTGTTGTGGACGGCCCGGCGCAGCAGGGGATTCCACCCATGTACCGCGGGTGCTGCGTGCACACAGCCCTGCGGGATAAAGGAACCCCACGGACCACCAGGGGTCCGCAGGAAGGCCGTTTTTCCCTGATGCGGACGGGTGGCGTGCCTACCAGGAGTGCAGCGGTCTCCGACGAGCGCGCTGTTGCTGGAGGCGCCCGGGATGGCATGGCGTCCAGAGAGGCCACGGCGAGGACGTCTCTTCGGTTGGACGAGTCCGGGAAGGTGAGTGCCCTGCCTAACGGCAACCGGCCCTTGAGGGCTGTGCGTGTTTTCGGTCTTTCAGGCAGGGACTTCCCGGATTTGCGTCAGTGGCGGGCGCATGCCGGTCTGCGGGGCTACGGCAGCACGGCGGCAGCCGCGAGGGCTGCGGAGGAGGAGACGCTGCAGCTTGATAGGCGCTGGCAACAGCAAGGCTGCCGACAGGCACGTCGCCATCGCAGAAGGGGAGGCTAGATGGCCGCGGACCAGAAGTCCCTCCCCCTGAAAGGCACGCGATTGGATGGTGTGTCTTGCGTGCCTGCCAATGACTGCATAGAGGCGGGACCAAGGAATCTCCATCGCATGCAGTGGGGAGACCCGATTGGGCCAGAGGAGGAGGCTGCAAGGGAGCGAGTGGCTCAGAACAAAGGGGCGCGGAGGCCTCGGAGGGGGTGCCGAACGAGGGGGCCCCGGGGTGCCGGTAAAAGGGGGGAGCGCAACCTGTGCGAGGCACAGGAGAGCACCGAGTGGAGGTGCTCAGGCCGCGTCTCCGCCCCTATCCCTGTTTGGAGAGCAGGGCCGGACCTCGGTGGTCCTGGAGTAGGACCCGCTTCGGGGGTGTGCTGCCCTCGCGGGACGTGTCGCTCTTCCCGAGTGGTCTTCGCTGGCTGTGGGGTACTGTCAGGGATGCCAGGGGCAACGACCCAGCCGGGACGCCGTGAGGGACCGGATGTGGGTCTGCGCCCACCCTGGATCACGTGGGGGCCGCCTTCCTGGTTGCTTTGGGGGCCACGGGTTGAGGGCATGGAAGCCCTACCCTGTAGGGGCCCGTGGTCACCGCCAGGAGGCGCCCCAATACCTTGGGGACCTGTTACCTCAGCACTTCCGCCACACCAGGAAGTGCTGGGGGGAAGAATTAAAAGGGCGCCTGGAGAGCTGCCGGGAGAACAGCCGGCACTTCCGCCACGCTGGGGCGTGGCCAACGGGAGAGTGTCGGGAACCACCTGGAGCACATCCGGGAGCATATAAAAGGGGCCGTCTCCCTTCATTTGGGGTGAGAGTCGGGAGTGGAGAGGACTGAGCCTACTGGAGGAGGCAAGGAGGTGGCCTGAAGTGAAGAAGGCATTGTTGTGGCCAGGACTTTGGGGACTTTTGAGGGTTTGTGGTGCACTTTTGTAAATACTTTTGTAAATAAACGTGTTGTGGGTGACATGAACGTGTCTGCCTGTCTGTGTCCGGGTCAACCTCCACAATGTATATGTGTGTGTGTGTATGTATGTGTGTATATGTATGTGTATATATGTTGATATGTGTATATATATATATGTATATATATGTAGATATGTAGATATGTGTATATGTAGATATGTATATGTATATGTAGATATGTTTATATGTGTGTGTGTGTGTGTGTATATATAACGGGGATGCGAGGAATACATTGAGTGTGGAGAAACTCTAGAGACAGCGTGTGTATTATATATATATACACTGTGTGCACAATTATTAGGCAAGTTGTATTTTTGAGGATTAATTTTAATATGGAACAAACACAGTGCTATCAGTCAATCCAAACCTGAAACCTGAATGTTTCACAACGGAAATGTGAGTGTGAACATCATCAGGGGAATACATATGTGCGCACAATTATTAGGCAACTATTAGTGTGCAGATTTATTATGCAACTAAAGGAAAAATGAAAATTTTCCCATCTCACTTGTTTATTTTCATCTGTTATAGTGAGAATAATAAACAAACACCTCAAAATTTACAAATAAACATCTCTGACATTTCAAAAAAAAATAAATCAGTCAATCAATGACCAATATAGCCACCCTTCTTTCCAATAACAGTCATAAGCCTTTCCATTCATGGAGTCTGTCAGTTTCTTGATCTGTTGACGATCAGCTTTTTGTGGAGCAGTGACTACAGCCTCCCAGACACTCTTCAGAGAGGTGTATTGTTTTTCTCCCCCGTAAATCTAGCGTTTAAGAAGTGCCCACAAGTTCTCGATAGGGTTTAGGTCAGATGAGGAAGGGGGGCCATGTCGTTATTCCTTCATCTTTAAGGACTTTACTGGCTGGCCACGCAGTGGAGAACTTCGATGCAAGTGATGGAGCATTGGCCTGCATAAAAATCATGGTCTTTTTCCTGTATCACTGTTTGAAGAAAGTGTCTTCGAAAAACTGGCAGTAGGTTTGGGAGTTGATTTTGAGTTCATCTTCAATGCAAAAAGGTCCAACTAGCTCATCTTTAAAAATACCAGCTCATACCAGTACCCCACCTCCACGTTGGAGTGGAGCTCTGTGCCCATTACTGATCCACAGGTCCATCCATCTGGTCCATCAAGAGTCACTCTCATCTCATCGGTCCATAAAACCTTTGAAAAAAATCTGTCTTCAGATATTTCTTGGCCCAGTTTTGACGTTTCAACTTATGTTTCTTGTTCAGTGGTGGTTGGGTTTCAGCCCTCCTTACCTTGGCCATGTCTTTGAGCACTGAACACCTTGTACTTCTGGGCACTCCAGGTAGGTTGCAGCTCTGGAATATGAAAGTACTGGAGGATAATGGGTTCCTGGTAGCTTCACGTTTGATTCTTCTCAAATCTTTGGCAGCTAATTTGCGTCTTTTGTTCTCAACACGTTTCTTGCGACCCTGTTGACTATTTGCAACAAAATGTTTGATGGTTCTGTGATCACACACCAATATCTTAGCAATTCCAAAAGTGCTGCATCCCTCTGAAAGACTTTTTACAATTTTTGACTTTTCAGAGTCAGTTAAATCTCTTTTTTGGCCCATTTTGCCAGAGGAAAACTAGCTGCCTAATAATTCTGCACACCTTGATATAGGGTGTTGATCTCATTAGGCCACACCCTCCCTCATTACACAAATACACATCACCTGACGTGCTTAAATCCAATAAGCATTCAAGTTAATACAGCTTGGAGTTGGAATATACACATAAAAATGATGATATGGTCAAAATACTCACTTGCCTAATAATTTTGCACACAGTGTATATATATACTCAGCAAAAAAAGAAACGTCCCCTGACTTTCAACTGTTTTTACTTTCAGTAGACTTAATGTGTAAATATTTGTATGAACACTAAAAGAGTCAACACCATAAGACATAAACTAAAAATGTTTCACAATGTGTCCCTGAATGAAAGGAGGCTCAAAATCAAAAGTACCAGTCAGTATCTGGGGTGGCCACCATCTGCTTGAAGTACTGCAGTGCATCTCCTCCTCATGGACTGGACCAGATTTGTCAGTTCTTGCTGTGAGATGTTACCCCACTCTTCCACCAAGGCACCTGCAAGTTCCTGGACATTTCTGGGGGGAATGGCCCTAGCCCTCACCCTGTGATCCAACAGGTCCCAGACGTGCTCAATGGGATTGAGATCTGGGCTCTTCGCTGGCCATGGCAGAACACTGACATTGCTGTCATGCAGAAACTCACGCACTTTTTGCCACTCCTGTCTGGTCCAGCGAAGGTGGGTTTGTGCCCATAGGCGGCGTTGTTGCTGGTTATGTCTGGTAAGGGCCTGCAAGCCCTCAGTCCAGCCTCTCTCAGCCTATTGCGGACAGTCTGAGCACTGATGGAGGGATTGTGTGTTCCTGGTGTGGCTCGGGCAGTTGTTGTGGCCATCCTGTACCTGTCACGCAGGTGTGATATTCGGATGTACCGATCCTGTGCAGGTGTTGTTACACGTGGTCTTCCACTGCGAGGATGATCAGCTGTCCTTCCTGTCTCCCTGTAGCGCTGTCTTAGGCGTCTCACAGTGTGGACATGGCAATTTATTGCCCTAGCCACATCAGCAGTCCTCATGCCTCCCTGCAGCATGCCTAATGCACGTTCACGCAGATGAGCAGGGACCCTGGGCATCTTTCTTTGGGTGTTTTTCACAGTCGGTAGACAAGTCTCTTTACTGTCCTGCGTTTTTAGAACTGTGACCTTAAATGCCTACTTTCTGTAAGCTGTTAAGGTCTTAACGACCATTCCACAGGTGCATGTTAATTAATTGATTATGGTTAATTGAACATGCATGGAAAACATTGTTTAAACAATTTACAATGAAGAGCTGTAAAGTTATTTGGATTTTTAAAACATTATTGTTGAAATACACAGTCCTGAAAAAGGGACGTTTCTTTTTTTGCTGAGTATATATATATATACTAGCAAAATACCCGCGCTTCGCAGCGGAGAAGTAGTGTGTTAAAGAAGCAATGAAAAAGAAAAGGAAACATTGTGAAAATAACGTAACATGATTGTCAATGTAATTGTTTTGTCACTGTTGTGAGTGATGAGTGTTGCTGTCAGTCAGTCTCCGCTGCTAGTTTTGTCAATAAAGTAGAACGCCGTACACTTAATCTTAAAATCAATGTTAAATTTACTAGAGTTCCTCCAATCCCATCGTAACTAAAGCAGCACGTTTAGTGCTTTGTATTCTATGTGCTCTTCTCTGTGCTCTGTGTGTGTGTGGATCACTATGTGCTTCTTAAACGGGCTTTCACTAATGTTGACAGGAGACAGAACACATTACACAATACACAAATCATATTATGTGATATCATCTACTGTCAAATTCTGCTCAGTACTTGTAAAATTTTTATTTTTATACTGTATTGAGGATTTATTCTGTTCTGTGTATTATAATTGTATTGACCCCCTTCTTTTTGACACCCACTGCACGCCCAGCCTACCTGATAAGGGGTCTCTTTTTGAACTGCCTTTCCCAAGGTTTCTTCCATTTTTTCCCTACAAGGGTTTTTTTGGACTTTTTCCTTGTCGTCTTAGAGAGTCAAGGCTGGATGGGCTGTCAAGAGGCAGCACTTCTTGTGTGATTTTTGGCCATACAAAAATATATTGTATTGTATTGTATTCATGACATTACAGCTCTCTGAACAATTTAAATACTAAGATGTATACTTGATATTATTTTCATGATGAAATGAATTAAAGCATATATTAAACAAGGGGGCACTGTGGTGCAGTGGTAGCGATGAGCTGGCGCCCTGTCCAGAGATTGTTTCTGCCTCCCGCAAGAGACATGCTGGTACTTGCATGACCCTCAATGAAATAATTTAATGTAGCAGTACTGTCCCGTTCAAACATACTAACCACCAATTCCTGTCCTTCCTTTTCTTTCACCACATAACCAATCGCCTCACAATGAGCTCTGTAATAAGTATAAAGCCAGCTGTAAGCATAGAATGCTGATTCTTCAGAACTTTTAAAAAACATTGAAATATCTTCAAAGTACATGTTTATTTATTCAATACATCTATCCATCCAGGGTCATGCCAATCCCAGCAAGCATACTGCTGTGCCACTATTTCCACACATTTAACTATTAACAGTATACATTATTTAAATAAAGTTAACAATTTATCTGTATAGTGTAATATACATAGTTTAATGCATTTCATCTTAAAAATTATATAAAGAGCTCCAAGAAGATAGCTCTTGGAAATCTAAATTGACTTAGAGGCCAGTCATCATCGTCTGTAAATACGTGCTGTCTTCTATTGAATTGAAATTAATTCCTTTATTGTTATTGTATGGTACAATGAGATTCAATATGCAACTCCTCCATAAACTAATTTTCCAATAAAATGATTAAAAATAATAGTACAAAAACAATGACAACTATACAATATGAAAGCATAAGTACATTATGCAGGTACATATACAGTCATGTGAAAAAATTAGGAGACCCTTTGAAAGCATGTGGTTTTTTGTAACATTTTTAATAAATGGTTATTTCATCTCCGTTTCAACAATACAGAGAGATTAAAGTAATCCAACTAAACAAAGAAAACTGAAGAAAAGTCTTTTCAAGATCTTCTGTAAATGTCAGTCTACAAAAATGCCTATTCTAACTGAGGAAAAAGATAGGACACCCTTGCCCCTAATAGCGAGTGTTACCTCCTTTGGCTGAAATAACTGCAGTGAGACGGTTCTTGTAGCCATCTACCAGTCTTCGACATCGGTCTGAGGAAATTTTACCCCACTCCTCAATGCAGAACTTTTTCAGCTGTGAGATGTTTGAGGGGTTTCTTGCACGTACAGCCCTTTTCAAGTCACCCCACAGCATCTCAATGGGATTCAAATCTGGACTTTGACTTGGCCATTCCAGGACTCTCCATTTCTTCTTTTTCAGCCAATCTTTGGTTGATTTACTAGTATGTTTTGGGTCATTGTCATGTTGCATGGTCCAGTTCCGCTTCAGCTTTAATTTTCTAACTGATGGTCTCACATGTTCTTCAAGCACCTTCTGATACACAGTAGAATTCATCGTGGATTCTATGATGGTGAGCTGACCAGGTCCTGCTGCAGCAAAGCAGCCCCAAACCATGACACTTCCACCTCCATGCTTCACAGTTGGTATGAGGTTCTTTTCTTGGAATGCTGTGTTTGGTTTACGCCAAACATGTCCTCTGCTGTTGTGTCCAAATAATTCAATTTTGGACTCATCTGTCCAAAGAACATTATTCCAGAAGTCCTGGTCTTTGTCAACTTTATCTCTGGCAAATGTCAGTCTGGCCTCGATGTTTCTCTTGGAAAGCAAAGGTTTCCTCCTTGCACACCTCCCATGCAAGTTAAACTTGTACAGTCTCTTTCTGATTGTAGAGGCATGTACTTCTACATCAACAGTAGCCAGAGCCTGCTGTAGTTCTCGAGATGACACTTTAGGGTTTTTGGAGACCTCTTTTAGCATCTTGCGGTCTGCTCTTGGGGTGAACTTGCTGGGGCGACCAGTCCTGGGCATGTTGGCAGTTGTTTTGAAAGCCCTCCACTTGTAGACTATCTTCCGGACAGTGGAATGGCTGATTTCAAAATCTTTTGAGATCTTTTTAAATCCCTTCCCAGACTCATAGGCTGCTACAATCTTTTTTCTGAAGTCCTCTGACAGCTCTTTTGTTCTCACCATGGTGCTCACTCTCACTTCAACAGTCAGGAGCACACCAAACTAAATGTCTGAGGTTTAAATAGGGCAAGCCTCATTCAACATGCAGAGTAACGATCTACTAATTATGTGCACCTGGTGTGATATACCTGTGTGAGATCTGAGCCAATTTAAGAGGGAATACATGTGAGGGTGTCCTATCTTTTTCCTCAGTTAGAATAGGCATTTTTGTAGAATGACATTTACAGAAGATCTTGAAAAGACTTTTCTTCAGTTTTCTTTGTTTAGTTGGATTACTTTAATCTCTCTGTATTGTTGAAACGGAGATGAAATAACCATTTATTAAAAATGTTACAAAAAACCACATGCTTTCAAAGGGTGTCCTAATTTTTTCACATGACTGTAGTGCAGATAAGCCAAATGGTTCGTAAAGTGGCTCAGATTGTGCAATATTATGGTTGTAGTGCAAGTGTAAAATGAGGTAATTGTAATTGTGTGTACAAACATTTCTACAAAGAGCACTTGATGGACTGATTGAGTGCATTTGCAGCTCTTGGGATGAAACTGTTTCTGAGTCTCGAGGTTCATGCTGGAAAAGCTCTGAAGCATTTGTCGAATGGGTGAAGTTCAAAAAGACTGTGCACATGGTTGAGGTACCATGTGTTTGTTATAAGTGTTCTCCAGGGTAGATGCTGTATCCTGATAATCCTCTGCGCTACTGAGACATTCCGATGTAGAGCTTTCCGATCAGCTGCTATGATTCTACACTCAGATACAGTGGGTTAAAATTCTCTGAGTGGTGCACTGAGAGTAACAACCCTAAAGCAGCTATGGTATTTGGAATACTTTGGCCATTCCGTTGACTATTATATTGTTACAAGTTGATTACAATCAGATACCTTAAATTTCTAAACGATATGTTGTTAATTTTGGTGTATTTAATAAAACTGAGTCAGGGATATGAATCTAAAGAATAAAGGGAAACCACACAGGAACAGTAGCACTGCTTTGACACTGGGTGCCACCAGTTTGCAAAACCAAGCCGAAAACCTGCGTACGCAATGGTGTTGACATAAAAATGTGTGTGGCTTTAGGCCAAGTTTAGGATTTATTCATCGCGATGTGAGCGCCGAAACGGGTGTACCCAGCATCTTTATGTGTACGCACGATTTATACATGAGGCCCTAGGACATTACAATAGGTGAGAACAGTTTTAATTTTTTTTACAAGCATTTTTACTTTATGGTTGTTCAGCATAGTCTTCTTCAGTTGAGTACATTGGCTTCTTCTGTCTTCCATTTCCACATAATTTATTTTCTTACAGTTAATAAACTGATTTTCATTCTGCACAATCTGCATCAATACATTCATTGTATTATGTTTCCATTTGAAACACTAAAATGTCTGCCTGGAAGCCTGTCATTTAAAAATTCACTTAAAGTATCACTGAATTCAATTGCTTATGAACTGTTTATTGAGTTAAAAGTACTATAGTGCGTTGTTCCCAAGAAGCAGGCATGGAAACTGGGTGTACTATCTTTTAGTCGTTCATTAGCACTTACAAGGAAGAATTTCACTGTATTCTGTACATGTAACAATAATGACCCTATAAAGTGATTCTCTCTGATATTATGACTTTACCAAAAATTTGACTGTGTTTTTTAATTTGACATCATAAACTTAGTGATTAATTCTTTTATCTTATTAGTATTATACCCATTATTCATAAATCACTTATCAGTATCATACTCTTATATTAATGTGAATATTCCTTAGGTGCTCTGCTTAAATACTGAACCTGAATGTGTTCATCGATGGACTGATTTCCACTTTATAATTTGCTGCTGCTTTATGTTGTTGTCTCTGCAGCTATTCAATACTTGTCATTTTGACTACAACACTAGGAAAGTGAATTCTTTATAGCACTTAAATTGAGGGGAATATTATTTGTAAATCTATTTCTTTAAATGGCATTTGTCAAAGATTTTTATGGCACACTGCAGTTTTAAACAATTTGAATGGGATTGGATAGAGTGATGACCTTGCATAAATATCCAGATTGGTGAGTTTTTCCACTTCCTGATCATTTTGGACAGCAGTGAGGCTACAAGATGACCAGTGTGCAAGCAGCAGTGGTGTTCAGCTTCAGAAATAGTCATCTGAGGGCAATGATTAAACTTTCAACCAGGTCTGCCAAACAAGAATTAAAGAGTTACTGTTAAAGAAGAGTTGTTTTTGCATGAAAGTCAAATATGTTCAATGTGGGCATTTAACTTTGCCTAGGGTGATTAATGAGTTTAATGGACTGGATATCAAGGCATAGTCAAGGATGGGAGAAGTTTCAGTTTGAGAATCAAAAGACTGCACTGTTGCTGTTTGCAGATGATATTGCCATCTGGACCATTTCAGAATGACCTTTAGCGTGAACTGGAAAGTTTTGAAGCTATGTGTAATGTCTTTTGGATGAGCATCAGCACTTCTAAATATGAATTAATGACCTGTCCTGGAAAAGAGTGGTTTAATCCACACAGGTAATGAATGAGCAGCGGCCCCAAATGGAGACTCTCGTTTACAACTAAAGGAAGAGGTGATCATGAGATTGATAAAGCAGGAGCGAAGTCCTTGGATGAATATAAGTTCATATGTTCTGGACAGTCACTAACAGAATTAAATTGAGAGTACTATCATTAAAATATGGATACAGTTGAGAATTGAGGGACTCAGCATTTGCGAAAGCTTGAGGAACTAAGTAATACAATGGGATCTCGACATAGAACCAGTGTTTCCCTTAGACTGAGAGGAGTCAGCTGATGGGCATGAAGATAGGATTTCCCTGAGACCCTCTCATGAGGTTATGCCAGACATGGTCTACTGGGAAAACAGCTTTAGAATGACCTGGGAGCATCTGGAAATTCTTCAGGAGGAGCTAGAAAATGTTGCCTTGGAGTTTAGTATGTTGCCAATTAGGTGATGTGGCCTTTGGAATAACGTTAAGCTTCAGTGATGTAAAATAAAGTTACAAAAAAAATAATGAAAGCATGATTATACTTTTACAAAAACAAAATTTTGGTATGCATGCATATTTTTTTAACAGGCAGAGAAATTCAGACTGTGTTTATAAATCTAAAAAAATCTAAAAGATATAGGGTACAGTAACAGTTCACGTCTAATGAATTGTTTACTAAATGAATTATGCTTGAAATATGTTTTTGTTTTGTGGATTTTTGTAAAGAGTAATACTCATTTCTGTCTTAACTATTTGTCATTTAAATATTATATTGTAGGTCATGCTTGTATCCTTAATATCAGGAAAATTTTAGTTGTGTAAATGACTCTTCAGATAAAACCTCAAAGCCAGAAATCAATAAAAGTTGGAGTAATTTAGAGAGCAATACAGGGACTGATGGATTGTTTTATTTCAAGAGGCTAAGTTGTTCACTTTTTTATTTCCATGACAACAATGGAAATTTTGGTATTGCGTACTTGAACCTTCAGTTTTGAAAAGACAATCTAAATGTGTTACAGAACTTGTCTGATAAAAGAATTGGAAAAAAGGAAGAAAAAGTACAATTTCAGAATTTTCACAATTTCACTTCATTACTTTTTTACTTGTTGCTTACCATTACAGAATATCCATTTTCACTTTAGAATTGGAGTGTAACAAAAATCTTTTATTAATGTCTTGTGACATAATAGCAAATAACTGTTTGTGCCTTATTGGTATTTAAGCCACTGTAGCAATAACTGATGAACAGTGCAGAAACACCTTGCATTTTGGAAAACATACACTTGCATGTATTTTAATTTCTCAGTGCAACAAAGAAAGATGAGCACAAAATAAATAACTTGTGCATGTGTTTATATGTGTAAAGGTGGACCTGTAGCAATAGCATTGTGGAAACTCCAATACTAAGCTTTGTTTGTTGTCAATGCCTAATGAAGTTAGAGTAAAACTGATGGAATATTATGTATTTATTAAAAAAATTTTAACCTTATTATTACAGAAAAATGTAGTTTTTTTTAACAAATGAGTAATATATATATATAAGAAACAGACTTTCAATATTCTTCTTTAGATAATTAACTAAAAATAGGCTATGCATTACATTAGAAAATGTAGATGAACAGAAAGCACTTAAACTAAATTTTACTGATTAATTATATAAGATATGTTAAGGGTGCTTAATTATAGCCTTTACAAGGAAAACATGATATTTTGTACAGTTCTTTTATTATTATCTGCACAACAATATACATTTCTTTCCATATGTATAGTATATTACTTGGATCACAAAAAAACTCTTTTCACTTAAAAATATATTCCATTCTTGTTAAATCTGAGAAAGACAAATAATTCTGCAATCAGACAAGATCTTTCAATGTACAATAGGAGACAGCTACATCTTCATGATTAAATCAGTAAAGCCTCTCCCTCCTGTAAAATTTAATACTAATTATACCCTAACACAATTTCAGAACTGTATTGTTAAAGCTATAAGAACATTCAGATGTTGAAATATCCTATTTGGATACCTTAACATAATTTCTTCTAATGATAAATATTTTAATATCTGTACTTTATTGGGAAATTTCAACAGAAATTTATTAATGATTTTCTTTTACATTTTACTTTTTGTTAAATAAAAAAATGTTTGGCAAGTAGTTGACATTTTTGAGTGAGTATTATCACGTGGTGCAGTTACTTTAGTAATTTTATATAAAGTTATATTGTTTTATAAAATTGATTATTAACTTGTGTGAACAAAGTGAAATTAGTTTAATGAAATTAGTTTTATAAACAGATGCCAGTGAATTACAGAGCTCATTCACGCATGTTCACAATGGGCCACTTTATACTCCTCAATAAACCCAAGAAGCGTGTTTAGGATTTCTGTTGAAAAAAAAAAAAAACTACCAAAGTTTCTTCAGATACATGGAGAACATGCAGACTCAACACAGTCAGTGACTTTCCTGAAGCTGTGAGGCAGCAATGCTAACCACATTGTGTTTAAATTATGCTTACTACAACATTAACCATATATTTACTTTATCGATGTAAATTATTACCAAGAAAAAATATGTTTAAAATAAGTTATTACTTGCACCTTCATTCTTAAATCTCGTACAAGTCTGCTTTTGTTTAATCTTTGGCAACCTAAATAAAGCTGGCATGCTTTATAGGACTGAAAACAGCAATATCATTCAAATTCACATCAGAGAACTGACAGGGGCATTGAAGAATTTCAAATTCCTACCGGATATTTTCAGACAAGATACATCAGATATATAGTCATAAATACATGTTTTGGGTACCTTGTTAAATTTTTTTTGGTGGAGTACTCATTTTGATTAATGTCCAAAATAAATGTAGTGCTTGAGAACCCAAAAAGCCTTCAACAATTATTCTGAATCATATTTTGTGAATAAAGTGAATGTGCTGGCAGAATTTAAAAAGGGGTCATATAATGCAAAAGTTGAAATTTACAAATAATCTGGTGCTACATTTTGTTTTATTATCATTAAAATAAGAAAACTAATATATTAAAATACAATAAATAAAATAAATGTAATTATAATGCTGTGACTTAAAGTATTCTTCAAAAGCATTGCAATTGAAAAAGTTTCAGATAGAAATTATCTAAAAGCAGACTACAACAGCTGGTGCTAGAGCACAAACTTGGTACAGAGCTGTGATCTTTGCAATATAATAAGGAAAATGAAAGCTAAAATCAGTTTTCTTTACTGTTTGTTATAATCACAAATAATGTGTAACTGAACTTGATATATTGTCGTGTATCAGGTCCAGAGTTCCACAAATAAAACTAAAACAGTTTTTTCAAAAACACTCTTTATTCTTAAACTTGTAGAAACAGTCATTGGAGTCTTAAAAAACAAAAGTGAATTAATTTTCAAAGGAATTGAAAGAATTCACAGTAATCCTCCTCAAAGCTGTGCTCTTTTAGAGAAATGGGGCCAGAAGCTGAACAGAGGCTCAACAAGGGACAAGTAGGTCAGACTGGGGCTATCAACTAGCGCTATCAACTACATCAGACAATCAATCACCTTCAAAGGTTTCTACTATCATGAGATATGAGAGAACTGTCTGAGTAGGGTTGCCAACTGTCCTCATTTTCCCAGACATGTCCTCATTTATAACGTGCCATGGATTGTCCCGGAGGAATTTATAAAAATTCTGAAAATATCTGGAATTGTGGCTCCTAAAATTTGAAAATCTCCATATCCTTATCATTGGTAAAAAAATGAAAGCTGTAAACCAATCGGCATTTGCGAAAATAATGCACACACTTTTTTCCCATAATCTTCACTTTCATCCTGATAGTAAACAATGCAGATATTGATGAGACTAGTCAAGATCTGTCCAACTTGGCTTTTTCACTTCATCTTTTGAATGCAGTTTTATCTTATTGGTGAGTAGAAAGTTCATTATAAATGTTGATCCTTTCCTTAATTATTTGTAATCCTAATTCACTGTAGCTTAATGAACTTATTCCGAATCGAAATTACAATTACACGTTTTCTATGTGAGATCTTAGTTTCAATTCTTCTTTCAGCAACTTGGTTAAACAAGAAATTTCATACATCCAGGCACAGTCCATCGTAATTAAGTGTCAATAAGTACTGCTTTGTAATATTTTAATGGAAAATATTATTACCACCCATTGTTCCAAGATGGATTTATAATTGTAACTGAATGAGTCAACTATTTAAAGGTTCAGTTAACTAAAAAAAAATCACACATTCTATCATATAAGTGCAATATCTTTTTAGTTTTCAGTTGATCAAGTAATGTGTCACTTCTTCAAGTAATTTAATAATATTTTCATTTACATAATTTCAGGAATACCCATCCATTCATTTTCCAACCCGTTGAATCCAAACACAGGGTTGCAGGGGTCTGCTGGAGCCAATCCCAGGGCACAAGGCAGGAACCAATCCTGGGCAGGGTGCCAACCCACCACAGGACACACACACAACCACACATTAGGGACAATTTAGAATTGCCAATCCACCTAACCTGCATGTGTTTGGACTGTGGGAGGAAACCGGAGTACCCGGAGGAAAACCACGCAGACACAGGGAGAACCCGGGAAGTGAGCCTGTGTCTCCTAACTGCGAGGCAGCAGCACTACCACTGCGCCACCACTTCAGGAATACCTGTTATGCCGAAAAGAAAGTGCAAGTTCACAGAATACTTGAACAACAAATATACAGTACTTGTTTTCGAAAGGGCAGGATAGATTCAATTAAGAAGCTAATATTCCCAATATTCAATTTCAGTAGCATGCTATGTAAAGATTTATATTGATATTTATCCAGGAAACCCAGATTTACTGAGAAAAATAGCTTCAATGGAAAAATATAAAAGAATGTAAAGACATGCAAATAAACTAAATTGAAAAGAGTAACTTTATTTTTATTTTACTATAAGTTAATTTTTTACAGGTTTATGACAGTTAAGTTATTCAAATGAAAATGGAAGGAATGAAGTTTGTAAATTCAAGAGGTGTCACACACGTGCAATTGGGAGGCAGCTAAAGGGCCCAAATAATGGTAATTCCATGCCAGACCAGGGGGTGGTAAGGTGCACTGACTTTCTTTCTCAATCCCTTGCAGATCAACCATGAGAAATCCTGCATGGTTCCGGCACCTCTGATGATGCCACTTCCGATTCTGGCCCCCTGATGACATCACTTCTGGTTCCGGACCCTCTGACGATGTCCCTTCCTGCCTCTGCAAATAAAGCTGTTATCTTTGACAATTTGAGAATTACCCATTTGCAGCCAGGGAATATTATACGGGTGGCTGCCCCAAACCTTTCTTGATTTCTTTGGTTCGTTCTTGTGACAGAGGCTTGACATTTTCAAAGTATTTAATGGGTTATTAGTTTGCCAGTGACTGTGATTGTGACCATCATATCATAATTATAGTGATAAACTGCTACTGAAAGTTTGTATCATGTTAAAACACCATAACAAACTGTAAAGGCGTATTATGGCATCATAGGGAAAGGCATCCCAAATGTCCTCATTTCCAGAGAAAGAGAGTTAGAAGCCCTATGTCTGAGTGAAAGTGTTTTTTCTGAACTGAACCGGTTCTATTTGCTGCATTTTCTGACTAATATGTTACAATATTATATTGCAGTTATAATCCAGTTTAATAATATACACTCACAATTATGCCAGAGCTATTTAATGTGCATTGACAGTTGTATTGCAATAAAAATTATTAAGACCGCACTATAGTAATAAAATATTATCTTTCATAATCTATTACTGTATAATTAAATGCCTCCAAAATTCGCACAGTCATCAATAAAGATCCAAAATAATTATTTATCTTAAACATTGAATCACATACTGAGTAGCAATGGAAGAAATTAAGAGGAACTGCATTCAGGATAAAAACTAAGAAGTACTTCTACATGAAAATGTTTACGGAGTTTGGAGCAAAATGCCAATTAATGAAGTTAAAGTAGAGATATTCTCAATGTTTAAAATATAGTTTGCAGGAGATTTTAGGGTAAAGTTAGGTATTAGCTAATCAAAGAAGCCAGTGTTTATCCCACCAGCAGCAGGGACAAGGTAGGACACAGCCCAGGACAGGGCATCAGTTGACAAAAGTGATTACACTGAGTCACACCTCCACATTCACACTGGGCCAGTTTAGAAAGGGCATCTTGTCTAAGACACACGTCTATGGGATATGGGAGAAAAAAAAACATGAGTTTCTGCCAAAAATACATGCAATGGTGGACTTTTACAGCTTTTTAGATGTATGAGTGTTGCTTTTTTCTTACAAGAACTATACAAAAACAGTAAACAAGATTAAATGAATGTACCTGTATTAACACTTTACGCAAATATTATTGAATCTACTATGTTTTATTACTTTTTAATGAATATGAAACATCTGGAATCTGCCTATATGAAAATAAATCCATGATTGTATATCAGCTACAGTCACACACCTTCCACTACATGATCAGATAAGCATAATGGATTACGGATGCATAGTCATTGCAAAAATAGTGTAACTAAAGCAAAAAATGTCAGCAATAAGCAGCCAAATTATAATATTATAGTAAAGTTGCAAAAGCAAAAAAAAGAAAATTTAAATATCACTTCTCATAATCAAATTGATCTCTAAGTTCTTACATTAGAAAATTACAAATATAAAAAAACAATAGTAGAATATGATACAGAAGAAATATTTTCAATAAAAAAAGTGAAAAGGAAATGATGAAAGTAAAAATAACAAAGTACCCACACCAGTCCTTTCACAATTTATGCTATGTTTATTGAAAAAGCCAGCATCTCAAAATTAAAGAGAACAATTTAGGCGACATAGAGACAGGCATTCTGAAGCACATGAAGATGTAGGATTGTTGATTAGGATTGTTTTAAAATCAATCCTAAAAGATCCTGGAAGCTAAAGATGTGTGGTAAAAATGTTTTGATATGTTTAGATACCCACTGTTTTGTTAGAACTCTTGCTGCTGTAGCCTTATTTATATCTTACTTTGGCAATTTTGTTAAACTGCATTACAGTAATTTCGTTGGCTAAAATCAAAAGTAGTGACAGAAAAGGTCTAACACTTGCTACATTTATTAAATCGAAAACATTTCTTTGTGTAACCTGGGCAATATGGGATTTGAAGTTGAGCTCTGAATCAATGATGACTCCTAATTTTTTTTTTATCTCTGACTTTATCTTTAAAGTTAGATGTTTGAGTTTTCCCATTAGAGTTCTGTCTTTTCACTAGAGCCAATAAGTACAATTGTTTTTTATGTGTTAAGTTTAAAGAAAATTCTGTTCATTTACTCTGTACTACTTCTCAGGCATTCAGTCATAGGCTTCAGAGCATCTGGGTCATCCAACATGACTAAAATCTATAGCTCTATGCCACCTGTATAGCTATGGAAATTCACTCTGCATTTTTCTATGTTTTTACCATGTACAGCATATCGAAAACAGTGGTATACCAATGATTGTTTCTTATGGCACATCATATTTATATCATATATTTCTGAATGACAGTTATCTGAATTAATTTTTTTTCCTCAGTTATATAAAGCAGTTTTAATTCAGTGACAAAGAGACCAACCCTCCATTTTTTGAAGGTGAATAAGAATACTGATATAGCACTCAGATCAAGATGATTACTTAGAGAAAAAAAACTTTTTATGAGTATTATATTTTAAGCCATTTACTACTTTAATTGAAGTGGTTTCAGTGCTGTGATTAACTTTAAAATCGGACTATTTCTGAAATAGAATTTATTCTTAATATAATCATTTGACCATTTAAAAACCACCTATTCTGGAATTTTACTTAAGTGTTGACAGGAAATTGAAATAAAATCCAATATGTGAATGGCTTAATTTGAGAGATTCGCTGACAAAGTTCACATTAATTAATTTTATTAATGAAGTTAAATTTTGTGTGCCAACTAATACAAGGGGTGGGGTTGGGTTGTGCTACTGATACTGAGGGCAGCACTATACAGTATATGATCATACATTTTAAATTCTCTATGTGAAAAAGTTGCAAAAAGTTAATTTTCCATGGCACACAATTAATTGATGACTTTTTAAAAGTATTCTGCAGCTACAGTAGCAGTAGCAGTCTTTAATCTAGTAACACATTTAAAGTTGCTGTCAACATTGCTGGTAGTATAAAAACTACTGACTACAGATTATTGTTAACATAACACAATTATGATCCAAAACACTTATATTCATAATCAAATTCTATGTCAATAGCAAGACTGCCAGATATGACTTGAACTAACGTGTGACTAAACTGCGGCTGATGTGAAATGTAGAAGAAACTTGCTATTTATCTCACCTATGTTAATAATTCCCAATGTATATTTAAATTTTTTTTTATATATTTTACATTTTATGATTGTATGTACATTACTTATGGCATGTAAGGCGCCTACCAGCTCATCATGGCTTTTGTATTTAAATCTATGCCAGATGACGTCTGTTGCCTTACATCTCATGAATATTTAATTAAATTTAAAATGATCTATTAGGATGGAGAAAGCCTCATAAATGTAAAAATACTATATTACTTTACCCCAATAAAGTAGAATGCTCTGTGCCATTTTAAAGATAAGGTGATGATGTACATTTCTATTTTAAAACAGAATTAATGATTAATTAATTCATGGGAGACTAATATGAATGCACATATGAAAACATGTACAAGAAATGTTAATATTTCTCAAAATGTTATTTATTGATAATTAGTGCAGTATTTGCTTTATATGCAATATTGTAAGCAGAGCCACCCCTTTCTATATGCAGATTATGTACTGTGCTTGGGCCCCTTGATTGGAGGACTATTGGGGGGGGGGGGGCATTGGGGGTTCACAGACCTCTGCAATTGAGGAGCTCCACTGGACAGCAAATTAGACATGTTTTTTGTTTATTTGACTTGAGTCAGATAACTCCACCCACATCCCTTAACTTAATCATAATGTAACTGGACATATTGCATAATACCAAAGACATATAATGAAAGGCGACAAACTCCTCAATGGAGTGGAGCTCTGGAGGTTCACAGCTTGTTATTGCTGTTTCATGATACGCCATTGACTGCCACTGGTTATGATAATTTTTCATTAAAGAGAAGAGAGATGGCTTCAAGTCAACACCAATCAGAAGCACAGAAAAGAAAAAATGAACGCACGAAGAAGCAGCTCGTGCTGCCTTTAGAGATGTGTTTAGAAATCTAAGTTTGTGAAACTTCCAGTAAGCTAGTTAATGTTACATGAACTGCTGCTACACTAGGTGGTTTACTGGAGTAACAGCATTATCTGTAATTGTTTTTATATTGAGTGTTTAACAGATATTATCTGTTGTTACAGTACATAGCTGGCACATAGTTTTAGATTATTTAGTAATGTCATATAGACCTCAGTACCTCTTTGTAACAGAATTCTAACGTTAGTCGATATATGAAATGATCTGAATGTTGTTGCATTGAGAAAATATTTATAAATATAACACACAGGCTCTATTGCTTACTAGTTAGTTATAGACTGCACCATGCACCAGTTGTGAAATATCTTTTGGGCTGTCGTCCTAATACAATGGACCTGATCCTTTGCTGCTCTCAGGTAGTTTGGCAATGTGATTGGTATTGTTCACTTTATATCTATTCAAAGCTGCTAAGGTCACTTTCTGTTTTACAGTGAACTCGGCAGAGTAGTGCCCCCGGCCTTTCATGCCCCTGGCCTTCCACGCCTCCGGCCTTCCACGACATGCCCCCAACATTTAGCGTCTGTCCTCTGACACATTGATTTACTTGCAAGAAAGTAGCATCAGTTAACCCTGTATCCCTAAAAGATGATAAAATCGTTATTAATATGCCTTCGTCCGATCATGAGAACAGAATCCGAGTTTTTGTTTTTATTATTATTGTTGTAGTTCTTTTTAGAATGAAAAAAATCAATTTCATAACACATGATTCAGGATTCGATAGTTAAAGAAAGAGGACATTTTTTTTAGATTAAGGAAACATCATACTAAATATGCATGTGGTTGTTCTAACTTCTATTATAGTGAATTCTATCATTTAAAATACTTGAAATTATTGTTACATTATTTCTGCCGTTAATGACATTAATTTATTATGTTGCAAAATGAGTGATGATCAAAGCCATGTCAATGCAAGTGTAAACTTTTGACTTCTCAGTAAAAGAAAAGAAAAACAAAAACGCTTTTAAAATTGTTTGTATTGTACAATGTTTAAAATAATACAGCATATGTGGGGATCTTCATCCTCCATTGTCTGTCTTGAAATGTGTTTTCTTAATTTTATTCTACACTGCTGATACATTTCAAGTGGTGTTGTTAAACTTTCAGACATTTTCCTGGTTTTTAACTTGGAATAATTGTTTTCCCTGTAAATATTAAAGGAGCGTCAGAGACATACTGCATAAAAATAAATGCATGTTTTGGTAATTAGTTTTAACATTTTATCACATGAGTGAGTAAGGTGTTTACAGTAATACTTGAAGTACCAACACTTATTAAATGATTCTGAATTTTTAAAACCGTTGGTGGCATTGCTGCTGGCTCGCTGAAAGGAGACCAGGTTTATGTCTCTGGTTCTCCCTGAGTGGAGTCAGCATGTTCTCCTCGTGTCTGCATGGTTTTATCCTGGTGCTCTGGTTTTCTTCCTCAGACGTAAAGGTTAGGTGGATTGGTTTTGCTAAAAATTGCCACTAGTGTGTGTTTGGTGTGTGTATCTCCGCCCTGCAATGCAAGGGTTCCCTGACGAGGGTTTGTTCCTGCCTTGTGCCCTATGCTGGCTTAGCTTCAGCACCCTACCCGGTGACCCTGTTCAGGACTGAGCGGTTTAAACAATGAATGAATGAATGAATGAAATCTTGGTTACCCTTAAACAATTTATTATGCTTATATATGAATTTTTACAGAGTGTAAAAATATGTTTACAACTTTTGGTTAAGATGCCTCCATTCAGATACAAGAAATATCCTTTTCTCTGGAATGGCTTGTCTTATTATGTTAGATGTACTCTGATACTGACCATTTTAAGTCAAAGTCTTATCTCTTCTCACTAGCACTTGACCCTGTAAGACGCTGACATTATGTTTGTATAAGTTAGGTCATGTACCTGCATGATTATAAATACAGCATGTACGTATGGCTGTGGAAATTTTGAGTTTATCTTTTATGTAATGGTTATTCTTGCAGTTACGTGATGTGTACATACTGTATATTTCAACTACTTCTTTTACCATTTTTTGTACAGCATTTCAGTTTCAGCTGTTGAAAATGTTGTTTATAAATAAAATTTGCCTTGCCTTTAAAAACATTATTTTAATGCATAACAATAATAAATGCAGATCTGAGACAACAGCTTAAAAAATGAATCTGGTTTGCAACATTTATTAGCAAAAAGTCAAACAAAATATAAAAAAGAACTAGAATTATAGGTAATAGAACAATGAGGGACATGTACATTCATGTTACATTTTCTTACAAAACACAGTAATTTTTCTTTTTTCTCTCATATTATCTAAAAATAGATGCATATCTTCCATATCTGAAAAAAGGAAGGTAAATGGTTCAAGGACATATTCCCTCTCTTCTTCTTCTGGAAATTCAGTTAACAAATCAAATTTTTGAAGGGCCTCCTCTATGTCGTTCTTCTCCATTGAGAGTAATGAAGGGAGTGAGACTTGCCCTTTGAAGACAGAATTATTCTCAGTACACCACTTCTCTGCCTCCAGAAGATGCTGAAGAATTTTGTGTTGTTGTAATATTTAAGAAAAAAAATCTGTAAATGGTCATCATAAAGCTTAAATAGAAATTAAAACTATAAGTACATAAAGTCTTAGTTCTTGCAATAGGTAGTTTCAGCACATTAAGTGTAACTAATAGCTTCAGGCAATGTAAGAGTTAAATATTAAAGGCTAATGCCCATACCTTCTCTCTAAAGTAATCTGTAAGGCCACCAATATTTACAAAATAAAGTAAATAAGAGATGAAGACTCTTGTGGCCAGAAGGCAGCAATATACTTCTTACGTTGTAAGATAATGATGGAAAGGTAATCATGTCCTTTAGGAGATTACCTGTGCCAATAGACTCAAGGACACACAAGCAAAATTTACAACTCAGAGGGTAGGAATGGGACAGTTAAATATATAGATAAGTGGAAGATGGGGTCGCTCCTTTGGCCAGATGGCTGATATGACTTTTGGATCAAGGTAATGGCAGCTGATGATGGGGCAATTACATCCATTAGAAACTTAGCAATATTTATTAGGCATTAGGAAATATTGGTGACTAGGCAAAAACACAGGAATGCTGAATCTGATAATGATGAGAAAAATTTAGAGTGAGGTAATCTTGTGATACATTATTAACATTGCTGTATTGGATCACTATATGTTTAATACACAATGTATTTAAAATTTTCTATTTTAAGTATTGTATTTCTGTGTCACAAGAAGTACTCGGGCATTGTACCATGTTAGCCATTATGAATGTAGTGAGAAGTCAAGCAAAATGACCCTTTTTGAGCTTTTGAGGCAACTCAGGCCCCTTCTTCAGGCAAGATGTAATACAGAAACTGGAGTTCCCTGTGTTTATACAGACACCAGGACAAATAACAACATTAAAAAACCTTTAAGTGAGACATCTTAGAAATAAAAAATGAACAGACCACTCCAGACTAAGATTCCTTTAATTAGAGAGAAGAACAATGTATGGTCAAGATCTTTGGATAAGATAACTGTCCAACAAAGTCTTTTGAAGTTTCTGATGAGTTGAGGTAAAACAGGCATTAGGTTTTTTAGACTTTGACTCCTACTGGTTAATGATTAACAGTATGCATCTGAGACAAGCATTACAAGTTTTTTTCTTACATTTTATTCACTATATAGTCAGCATTTTAAGCCAACATCAACAAAATGTAATCCATCTATCTTATAGAAGTTTATAAAATGAGGTGTCTGAACCTGCTCGTCAGTGCCCTGTGCTGGATGTTGGAGAAGGGAGGCTGATGCTTCTTCTAAAAGAACAGATTTGAAACATTCATTAACACAGTGCTATGGAATAGCGAGACATTTTGTTCACTTCAGATGTAGTTCAAGTCTTTACCCATCTTCTGTTTTTTCATTAATGGCTCCATAGAGTCTAGACCTGAAAACAGAAAAAAGCATAATATTTACCTAGGGAAATGTTACTAAATGAACCAAAAGAACATGCACAAAAATGACACTGTCCAAGCTGTGCATCATTTCTGTACCTTCTAATTTTTTCTTATGTTCTTGGTCATCATTTAGAAGGGCATTTGCTAACTCAGTCCAATGTGAATATTTCCTTCAGTGATTTAAAAAAAAACAGGATTAAATATAAAATGGTAAACCTTCTAATTATTTGTTTTTGATTTACAACATGGCTAAGCATAAATGCCACATTATCGCAGAACTGACAAAAAAGTTATTGAAGGAAATTTAAACTTCATTTACCCTTTGGGGCTTGACTTCATAGCATCATTATACACCACCACTTCCTCAAAGCTGGCACATCATTCTAAAGAGGATCAAGCATAATCAAGTTATTAAAACTAAGTTCTATGTTATAAAAATATTTATGCAAACCACTACAAACATGCATTTAAAATAACTGGATTTTGAAAGGTAGGTGTTTCTGGAACATCAAAACCACTAGGGACAGTACGTTAAAAGTAAAACAAGCAAACAAAAAATTATATAAATAAAATTAACGTAACTCAACACAATACCCAACACAAATTGCAGAAGGTTTCAAAAACGGGTACTCACAACCAGATGCAATCCTGCATCCACAAATACTGCAATGAAAGAAGAGAGAACTAAAGTTGAGACATACCTCATTAAAGTCAAAGGGGGCCTCAAGGATGATATACAGTGCATTCTACAGAGAAACCACAAAATGTTTATTTGGAAATCTGGACACAACATTATATACAGACATACACAAAAATAGAGTTAAAATATGAAATGGTCATACCAGCAACATGAAAATTCCATAGTCATTGCTATTGATCTGACTTGGAAGGCCCTAATACAAAGAGCAAAAAATTAATCAAAGAAAAAATAATAATACTGACATAAAATGTGTCTAGGTATCAAAGAAAAAAATGGTTAGTTATGACATTTACAATGTCAAATCCTGATCATGATTTCCATTGTGCAGGAGACACATGTTGGGCAATTCTTCTGCAGGAAAAAAATAAGTAAACATGCGTAAGGCATTTGTAAATTAACACTAAAAGTTTTCTTCATGAGTATATTAGTAAATATTAAATTAATCTAATTAAATAATATTAGTATATTATTATATGAGTAAACAGAAAGTAAATTCATACAAAGGACTTTTTAAAGTGACATGATTATCTAAAGTTCTGCAACAAGAAACACATTTTTTTAACTGAACAACATGCTGGAGTAGAACCTTCACCAGAACAGAACTTCATGCTTCATTTGAACACCAAAATTCTCTTGGTCGCAACCACAAATGAGTCAAATAAAAAACCTGCACACAGCGACATAAGATGTGTCACCAAATCCTTCTGGGTCATCTCTCTTCTCTTAAAAAGAATCCAGAATGTATATTTTTTTCTGCTTTGGCTTCAACACCTATTATGTGATAGGCAGAGTTTATTGAATCAAACAGTAAGTCGCAATCCATTCTCTTTTTTCATACATTTTGCAGGTGTATCTGTAGATGAGGATATGTCAATAAAAAATTCTCTTGGCAATCTAAAGCCATAATTATGGGAATAATACAGTTTACAGCTTTGTAATAGGTTTGTATGTCAATCTTAATTGCTATAATGGGGATTACAAATGTTCTGAAATTTAAATGTGCAATGGAGAAACTAACTGATTTAAGGACTAATCAAAGTGCTTTTTTTAATATTCTTCTGCTGCCACCTGAAACTACATATCTAGCATTATTAGGTGATATAATATTGGTTTGGAAAGTCACATTCTATTTTCTTGTATGACACTAGTACAATAAAATGTATTGCCTATCTATACTAATAAAAGGCAAAGCCCTCACTGACTGACTGACTCACTCACTCATCACTAATTCTCCAACTTCCCGTGTAGGTAGAAGGCTGAAATTTGGCAGGCTCATTCCTTACAGCTTCCTTACAAAAGTTGGGCAGGTTTCATTTCGAAATTCTACACGTAATGGTCATAACTGGAAGGTATTTTTCTCCATTTACTGTAATGGAGTTGAGCTTGAAAGCCGTGGGGGCGGAGTTTCGTGTGACATCATCACGCCGCCCACGTAATCACGTGAACTGACTGTCAACGCACTATGTAGAAAACCAGGAAGAGCTCCAAAATGCGCTGAAGAAAACATGCATTATATAATTGAGAAGGCAGCGAAACAATAAGAAGCGAGCGAGTGACATATACTACCATATTCATCAGTGCAGCTACTTCGGAAACAAAGCAAGGTGTAAACCTAAACTTTAAATTAAGTTAATAGACAGGCTGCCGCTGGCGTTTTTCATGCCCACGGGTAATGCGGGATACAAGTTTAATGAGAGGACGCAGGATATAAACGAGAGTTTTGATCACTTTGTAACTAAGTTAAAATTGCAGGTGAAGGGGTGTGCTTATGCAAATTCCGAGAGACT
>JANRMT010062821.1:21312528-21357343 GCA_026402145.1 Polypterus bichir lapradei | reverse complement strand
ATATTAAATAAAACTCCTCAATGATATACGATATGCTTCCCGCGCTGCTTCGCACACTTCAAAGCTCTAACAGCCCGTATTGATTTTTCATTGTTTGCTTTTCTCTGTCTCTCACTCTCTCTGAGAAATACAGGCAGATACTTATCCATCATGCAATACCATCAGGGAGGCGTATGATTGGCCCCATTATCTGCTCCTGACAGAGGGGCTGTTTGCACAGTGGCTGTTTGCTTAGAAGATACGGATGCGCCTGTAAAAAAATGCTGAAAGGCTACCTTCACATTGATCCCTTCATTGCGCCGCTTTATCGTGGTGCTTGCATACTTAAAAGCGCAACAGCCCTATTGATTTTTGATTGTTTACTTTACTCTCTCTCTCTGACATTCTCCGCTCCTGACACGCACCTTGAAGAGGAAGATATGTTTGCATTCTTTTAATTGTGAGAAAGAACTGTCATCTCTGTCTTGTCATGGAGCACAGTTTAAGCTTTTGACTAAAGGGTGTTATTTCATGTCTAGATGGCTCTAGTAATGTTAAAAAACGTATTTAGAAGGTCGTAAACAGGTTTTCAATGCTCTAACTGCGAAAATATTAGATTTATAAATAAAGAATCCTACTTCTTGGAAATTCATTTATTTGTCTGGAGCCGATCAACCGCTATAAACGAGGGTTTACTGTATAACTGTGCGGAGAATATTTATAAACAGTGTGAGAGAGTTTCTAATAGATTAAAATATATAAAAATAACCATACAAACATATGGTTTCTACTTCGCGGATTTTCACCTATCGCGGGGGGTTCTGGAACGCAACCCCCGCGATCGAGGAGGGATTACTGTAATGTGTTTCGACTATATAGTTTTGGTTTTTATTATTTTTAAAATCTTCTGTGTACTTGACTCTACCTGGTAAAATCTACTGAGGCGAATGCCTTTATTTAGATTGGTAAAGTACCTGAATTGAATTACGCAGAAAAAGACACTGATGGATGCTCATAATGATATGGTCATCAAAATTATGTAAGCCATCTTTCCATTCTTGATAACTGAAGAAACTGTCACAAAGTCCACATCGTCTGTAATATGTGGAAACATCTAAAAAAAAAAAAGAAATAAAAGCAGGCAGAAATAATTCAACATCACTGTAAAACTACAATATGAATAAGCTTGATAGGTAGCTGTACACATGGAGGTGCTGTAGTTTTGCACATCACATCAAAAAAATAAGAAATCTTATTTTAAGAGCTCAAAGACAACAACAGAATACAAATAATACTTAAGAAATACTTACATATTTGACAAAAAACTGTTTACAACATATGACAAACCTGTAACAATACCAGAGAACATGATGATCTTTCCTTTATGGGTAATAGGAATTGGATCAGAAAAAGAAACCTTCCCAGGGCACTGGGCACAAAATGTCTCATATGGAATCAAGTGCATTGGGAAGTCACCCATTTTTGGTGTGGCACAAACTTCACAAGGCAAAACATCTGGGATTGTTTTATTCCTCTGAATGTACTGCCTGCGGTGGGCTGGTGCCTGCCCGGGGTTTGTTTCCTGCCTTGCGCCCTGTGTTGGCTGGGATTGGCTCCGGCAAACCCCCGTGACCCGGTAGTTAGGATATAGCGGGTTGGATAATGGATGGATGGATGGATGAATGAACTGCACAAGTCTCACAAGTAAATGGCCTCTAGGAGGATAGCAAACATCACATGACTGTTGTTCAGAATCATAGGAGCCAATGTAAATGGTGACAGAGTCAAACACATCATTTCCTGTTGTGTTAACTTTTTTAAAGTGTTCAGGGCGTGTTTGAAATAAATGCCATTTAGATATGGCCTTATGTATACACGAAGATACAGGCTTGCAAGAGGCACAGTGCCAGGTATTCAATTTCTTGTTATAATGGACCATCCTCCCCAAACGAGACCTGAATGATATACGTGGTTCAAACACTGATAGATATATTTGTGATTTTTCTTCTCCAAGAGAAATCTCTTTACTTAATGGCATCTGCTGTGTTTCTGCCATTTGTTTACGATGTAAACATGTTTTCATTGTCTCTTTACAAACCATTTTGCTTGTATCATTCTAGTTAATACTTCTTCCTGAAGTGTAATGTCTGACATAGCAGTAACTGGAGAGAAGGCCAAAGACCTGAGATGGCAGCAATCAAATCCCATGAATCCACTCCTTTGAGAAAATTCTGACGCTTGTTTGCATTTCTCTAACTCACAGATCACAACATGTTTAGCTCTCCATGTACACTTTTGAACATGAATGGGGTATCTAGGTTCAGTGGAAGTTTTTGCCACTGCAAAAATGCCCCTTCTAGAATCAATACAAACCGAAGGAAGTCTGTTATATTCATGTATTTAATTTATTTAGTTTGTTAAGGAATGTTGTCTTTTTATATGTAACTTGAGATTTTTTTTGTACAATCTCTAATTACAAAAGCAACAAAATATCTTCTTTTTTGCATGTTGTAGAATTTGTGATCCTCTAAAACTAGTGACAGGCGCTGCTGAACTGACATTGATTGTGGCAATGGAGGGCACAGTCTGTTTGGGAGAAGTACTGGGGATATTCTCTCTGGTGGGCACAGCTGGGATAGTCTCTCTGGTGGGCAAAGTCTCTATGGCGGGCACAGCGGGGCAGTCTCTCTGGTGGGCACAGCGGGGGCAGTTTCTCTGGTGGGCATGGGTGTGACCAATTTTTGACATTTTTGTAAGTGAGTTAAAAACCTTGTCATTTGACAATGATTTTTAAACACAAACAACAATGGAAATGGCCACTTGTGACACACCCTGTGTCGCATCTGTAGATAGTAAAACCTGCCAAACAATGGAAATGAAGGATTAGTTCAGCTCTTGAAACTTTATTTGAAAATCTTTAATTCAAACATCTAACAATCAATATTGTTTGCAAGTAAAGTAGCCTAATTTTTTAAATTAAACACACTTGCATACACAACTGGCATAATTACCTGCATAATTTACAACATGGTCCTCATGGCTCTGAAGGTGAGACTGCATGATGCTATAGTCTCCTTTCTTTTTGCAAAGTGGGCACTTGTACATATTGTGATATTTAATCAGTGTTGGTTTTATATTCTCTCCGTAAATTGAGAAATGTGGCTGTGGAAATAAAGACAATAATAACATGTAATTCTAATTTGGCAGAAAGCTCTATTGTTCTTTTATAAATATATAGCTAACTTAACACTTCAACTACAGAAAATTCAAGTTAAATATCTAACAAACGTTAATGAAGGCGATAAACATATATCTCTCATTATTGTACACTAACACTGCACATACACTACATAACATTACATAAATAAGTTAAAACGTTAATACTGCTGAAATAGTAAGACATGACTCTTTAAAACAAATAATACATGATACATGAAAGGGAAAAGAATTAATTAAAATGATATGTTTTAAAATAGGACATCTAGCCAATGTTATAATGACAATAAACACAAAACACTTGGATTTGTAGCATACGCTATTTATAATTGTACATTAGTTTTGTTAAATGGCTCTGAAGTTTCTATAAACATACGGAGCTTTTTATTCTGTGAGTCCATACCTGATTTTGTTGTGCCATTATTCCATAAACGTTTTCAGCTCCTTTTTTAAAAACTGTACAACTGCTCTTCTTTTCTATTTTTAATACCATGGGATGTGGTGGGCTTGCAGCTGTGGAAGGCCGGGGGCATGGAAGGCCAAGTCTGCGACCTGCAGCTGGATACAATTGCAATTATTGCATCAGAATCATAGCCTTTGAAAAGGCCAGAGCTGCCAATTTAAGCATGGTCTGTAATTTTTTAATTATTGTCTCTTCATGTAAAATATCTTTATTATTTATACCAATCGAGATGATTAAGTTACAAACCTTGCTGTTGGGAGATTTTAATTTCTTGAAGATCGAGATCAAATTTGCTATACTGGCCTCCAGATAACAATCAATTTGGAGGTTTTGGAACTGATGTCCACTGATCAGTCTGAGGTTCGAATCCCCCAAGATTATATTGGGCCTCTTTTTCTCTAAATTCCAGTCCACATTTTTTTCCTGGAAATTCCATGGTTCCTGGGGTAGCACATCACTAAATTTTTAGCCTTAGATGTATCCGAAATTTGTATGGAAGTAGAGGGTAGCTCCTCTTGATTTACTACAGTCATATTACTTTCAAAATCAATCAGAGAGGTTTGGGGATCCAATTCAGTTGAACAGGAAAGTCCCATTTTATCCAAATTAGGGTTTGGTGGAGTAATATCGATTTCTAAGGACAGGTCGGGATCTTCAGTTTCAGCTTCTTATAGATGTGCGATAGCTTTCTGTATGTTGTTGTCTGTTTTAAACTCCAAAGTTAAGTTAAACTTTGGATTTGATTCTTTAGCCTCAGTGTGTAATGACCGTACCTATTGATATTAAATCTTTAAGATAGTTCAGTTAAACCTTCATTCTGGTTCTGTTCTGTTTGTTTCCCTTCCTCAATTGTTTTATATTCTTTCTGTTTGGGAAGCTTAGTGTAAAACCTTTCGGGTTTCTTTTTTTTGGCTCCCAACCTGGCTATTTCCTCTTCTGAGGAATGTAGGGAAATTAATTCCGCCACCTCTACTTCTTGCATTGTTGTCTCTTCTGTGGGCTTTTCTGTTTGTACCCCCTGTACTGTCTGTGTATTCACTTCTTTTAATGTATCTTTAGAGCGATCAGATTTCATCGGAGTAGATGAATCCAAGTCGCTGAACAAGTAAAAACTATAATCCAATCCTTCCAACTCTTTTACTGATTTGTAAATTTTGGGTTCCTGTTTCTTTTCTGCTTGTTTTTCTTGGGTCCTTTTTACTGTTTTTGTTTCTACTCTCTGCGGTAACCTTTCTCTCTCTATTTGAGTTATTGTTCGCACCAAAGTTTTAGGTTGCTGCTGATTTTTATCCTCTTTGTGTTTAGTCTTCTTGTCCGTGCTTCGTCTGGGCACCCACCAGTCACTGTCCAAGGAGTCAGACTCTATTGTAGGGTGAACTCCTGTATTGGCCTGTGACCAGGAAGTTTTCTTCGGACTAAAGTCTTGGTGGTTGTAGGTACTGTTTGGTGTGTTTCTACACTTGTACAACTAGAGGCACCAATATCTGGAACGCTGTCCTCCTGTCTAGTAGATTGCAAAATGTTTTGCAATAAAGTCTCTTTGTCCTTTAGGCTCAAATTAGCTTAATTTCCTCTCAAGATCAATTTGGTCTGCATTTCAATTTGCCTATGCTGATCCTCTTTTACTAGATCAGCTTTTAGGCTTTTCAAATCTTTAGTAAGTTGAGTGGTCCATGTACCAGACTCTGAAACGGAGAACCTCATCTTAAACCACACTGTTGCTGTTTCCAGCAGTCTTGCCAATTAGGGTCATCATTAAGGATTTCTTTAACTTCTGGTTGTGTTTTGTTCAATTTCTCAGTATAGTGCTCAAATAAAATTTGCATGGTGGTTGCCTGCTATTTTCGGGCATTCGCCTCTGTAAGTTCTTTGACCTTAGGGTCAGCAAAGACAGGTCTTACAAATGTCATGAACTGTTCTGTTTGCTGTCTATTGGCTCTAGGAGCATCTCCATTTAGAGCTTCAGTTGTAATTTTCAAATATCTGTTTAATTGGGCCCATGTAAATAAAGTTTTTGTTTTCTGAGAAAATGTTCCATTAGTTTCCTCCTCCCTTTCTCTCCTAAAGGAGGTCTGAAATTTTCCTGGTTTCTAGTGTCTTCAAAGTATCCTTGGCCCAAATTCGCCCCTTTTCCATTAAATCTCATACCTCCTTCATTAATTCTACGTCCTCTGGAGTACTGACCTGTATAGCCGTAATAGCTTCTGATATATTGTGGTTCTTCCCAGGTATATTGGGCTCTTTAATATCTCCTTCCATTAACACCTCTGAATTTTCTAATGCAATCCCATTCTGTCTGATATTCCCTGGCTTGTTTTCAAGGAGGTAGGTGGGTAAAACTTTCTCCCCAGTAATTATTTCCAAAGTTTCCTGTATATTGTCTGTATATTGTCTAAAGTACTCATCTTTATAGTTTATACCTTAATGTCCTTCATCATATTCAAACCTTTTAGTGTCCCAATTACTCTTATTTAGATTAATTATTTCAAATCTGTCATCACAGATTGTTTCAAATTCCCTACTAGTGTAGTACTACTGCTGTGGTGAGTATTGAGTGTCATGTTGTTTTTGGGCATACTCACCCTCAGCCTCTTCATAATCATATTGCTGTTGTGATTTTATCAGCATTCATTTTTAGTAAAGTAAATAAAATATTAGTTGGAGATTTTTATTGTTAAAACCTAAAAGGAAAAAAGATTTTTATCTTTATTGTTTCTTTAATTTGTATATGTCTCTTAGGACTTAGGAACTTTGTGAATTCTATATTTTTTATTTTCAAATAAATTAAACAACTATTTGATGTTATCCAAAAAATACTTTTTAATTTTTTTTTAACTCCTTTTATTAAAAAAAAAACTTTCTTTTTCTTATCAATTCAAAATATATTATTTACACTTTTTTTTTGCAATGATAAATATATACAACAAATATATACCATAAATTCTTCCAAACATATTATTTACAAAGTTTTTATCTATACAATGTCTAGGTCTTTTGTTGAAATGTATTTTAGTCCTTTAACTAAACAACCCACAATACACAATCAAGTATATTTTTCTCTCAGTTTTATATTATTTCAAAACAGGGAACTGGATTTTATAATCTTAAGTTTTATACTTTTAAATAATATAATACTCTTATTTTTAATTGTTTATACTTTCACAAAAAGGATTCTTTCCTTCTACTAATTCACAAATGCATCTTCTTTCTTCCCCCCGCACCAACTTCTTCATTAAAACCACTTTTCCCCGCCAAAAAAGTAAAAATTAATTCTTCTCAAAAAATTCACTTCTTTTTAGAATGGAAAATAATCCTTTTTGTTTTACAATTTCAATAAATGCAATTTTTCTAATTTGAATTAATATTGTTTTATAACCTTTTCTTACTAACAAACATATAGTAGCGTTTGAATATAAACAAAATAAGAATCCTTCTATCGTTGTGAGAGTACAGGAAAATTCGAGAAAATAGAAAACTATAACTAAAGGATAGAACAAAATAAACACGACGCACCAGACGTTTCAGGTTGGTACCCTTTTTCATTGGTGACTTATTAAAGAATGAAAAGGAAAAGAAGGCAAAACTTATTCAGTAAAATAAACTACAGTTCAACTGAGAACACTGTTTCATTTACCCTTCTCACTGCCCTATCACACTTGGAATAGAGGGGGAGTTATGTGCGGATGCAGTTCCTTAACTACAGCTCTGCCTTCAACACCATCCCCCCAACAAAGTGGCTATCAAACTAAACAACTTTTGTCTCAATTCACACCTGTGTAACTGGATTTTAGATATTCTCACTAACAGACCAAACTGTGCACATGGGTAAGCACTTCTGATTCATCAGTAACATTGAACAATGGGGTACCACTGGGCTGTGTACTGAGCCCGCTCCTTACTCTCTATTCACAAATGACTGCAAACCTACCCATAATACTAACATCATAATAAAGTTTTCAGACAACACCACAGTGCTAGGCCTTATTTGCAATAATAACGAAGCAGCCTATACAGAAGAGGTCAAGAATCTGGTGAGTTAGAGCCAGAACAACAACCTTGCACTCAATTCCAAGAAAACAAAGGAACTGATACAGTGGTAAGTATCCCATAAGTATTAAAGGCGAAAGTACGGAGACAGTCCAGAGTTTCATATTCTTGTGAGTACAAATCAGCCAGGACCTGTCATGGACAACAAACACGACAGCAATGGCCAAAGAAGGTCTTCAGAGGCTTCATTTTCTGAGGAGCCTGAAGAAAGCACAACTCAAACAACAGCTGCTGGTTAATATCTACAGGTGCACCATAGAAAGTGAATTCCTCAATTTTACAACAGTCTAAGCAAGTATAAACAATGCTTTGTTCATAATAAAAATAACTTAAATCAAATTAGCAATGCATCCTTCGGTAACTTGACATAACCTTTTTATGAATATATTTGCCTCATGCCCAGTGATGCCAGGGTAAGCCCCAGTGACCTAGGAGCATGATTTTGACTGAGTAACAAAAAAAGATGAATGTAAAATTGCCGTTGACTGCTCATTATTATAAGAGGGAAAGAATTTTTCTGTGTTTTAAGCATTGTGTAAAACCTTAAATATTGTTCTTGTTTTATTGATCTGAATTGTCCATGTGAAACTTGCAAAGAGTATAGTGCATTAGTATTTGTAAGTAAATTTATAATCTGATGATTTTCTCTCAAAGAAATAGGAGATTGAGATTGGCCATAAAAATCCCAAGTCGTGCATCTTACCACCCAAGGCAAGTAGAGAGATTTACTAAGTTAAATTATAATCCTTTACTGCCAATTCATAAGATCAAATATTCTGATAGTGTCCTTTTCAGGGCCATTATTTTCAAAAGAAGGCTGATCTTATATCATTTTAGTTTGGTCACGATAATAGCAGTCTTGTAACTGGGCTTGCCCATGCTATGACTAGCATATATTAGATCCCTTATGCTTCAGGTTGCTATCTCTAAGGGAGTGATTTTTTTTCCTGTCACATTTTTAGTCTCTGGGCATAATGTCAGTGTCATGTCCAAGCTGATCTTTCTACAACAGCTGACAAAAATGTCAGTATATTTACTAGAGTAAGACGAAAGCCTTTTATGAGCAAATCAAGAATAGTAGTCTGAATAGAGTAGGGGTCAATTCACAAAGGTCTAACAAATCAACAGTCAGAACAAATTGACCAGACAAGCTTAAAGTATCAAGCAAAACAAAGTCAAAATAGCATTGAGAAGAAATTGTATGAGAAACTAGTTTTCTTAAGCTAAAAAAAGTTGTTCCTTTTGAAACAAAGTTCAGGTGGCAACTGAGTATGCAGTTTACTCTAAATAGAATGGTTGCCATAATGTTATATGCATGTAAAAAATGCCAGTAACAACATGTAACATAGAAGCCGAAGTCCAAAATTGTGGAGCAATAATGTTGTCATCAAGCAATTCAAGAATAAAACAAAATAAGATATTAAAAATGAAACTAAAAATGAAAGTTAAATGAAACAAATTGACAAAGTTGTGACATTTCCAATGCAAGAGACATTTTACTGGAATATATTTGGTCTTCCTTTTGTAGAGATTTTTGATCCAGTCAGTTCTATTCTGTCAACATTAGACAGTAATAATGATGCAGATATCAGAAGTTTATTAAGAGCAGTAATCCATCCATCCATCCATTTTCCATCCCGCTGAATCCGAACACAAGGTCACGGGGGTCTGCTGGAGCCAATCCCAGCCAACACAGGGCACAAGGCAGGAACCAATCCCGGACAGGGTGCCAACCCACCGCAGGACACACACAAACACACCCACACACCAAGCACACACTAGGGCCAATTTAGAATCGCCAATCCACCTAACCTGCATGTCTTTGGACTGTGGGAGGAAACCGGAGCGCCCGGAGGAAACCCATGCAGACACGGGGAGAACATGCAAACTCCACACAGGGAGGTCCCGGGAAGCAAACCCGGGTCTCCTAACTGCGAGGCAGCAGCGCTACCACAAGAGCAGTAATGTTAGAATTATTTAAAATGATTCTGGATTTCTGCAGGCTGGAAATTTTTGAGATGGACATTATTAGCAAGAAGGAAACTGAAAATAGTGTGAAAGTTTTCTCAGTTGCAGAAGCTTACCAGGACACAACTTTTTGTAGGATCAACCATCATATTCTACCACTGTGTACCTTTCTTTGTGGATGTGTTTCTTTATCCTATTCCTTCCCAGCTACCAACAAAACAAATAAATTACATAGATTTTCACTAATGCCAGGTTTTGTGCTTGCAGCATAGGAAGTGTTGGCCAACCCATCGCCACTAAGAGAAGCTGCAACAGTCAGAGGTCATAATGTAATTTATACTGGCATAAAGATCTTGGACATAAAGGTACTTCTTCAATTGCTACAAGGGCTAACCAGCCATAGAAGATGAAGAAAAGTACATTTCATTTATATAATGCATTTCAAGACCTTTCCAAAACCCTCACAAAGGGAGGGGGCTTTAACCACCACTAATGTGCAGCATCCACCTGGATGATGCAACAGCAGCCATTTTACACTATGTCACACACGTGTGCATGGGAGGCAGCTAAATGGTCTCAATGAGAGTAATTCCACACCAGACCAGGGGGTGGTGGAGTGCACTCACCTTTTTCCGCCTGGCCCTAATGATGTCACTTACAGTTTTCCGACCCTTAGATGACGTCACTTCTGGTGAAGAACCCATGACCGAAGAGACTTCCTGTTCCAGCTTTTTTGATGACGTCATGTCCAGGTCCGAACCTATGGAAGAGGACCCTTTCGCTTCTGCCCTCGATGACTTCACTTCCTTTTCTGGCCTTTAAAGCCGCCATATTTGACTAACCTAATCAGTTTTGGACTCTGTTCTAAGCACTTCAGTGCTAGGAATTTACCAGTTTACAGCCAGGGACTATTATACGGGTGGCTGCCCTAAACCTTTCTATGACTCTTATGTCTGCTTTTTGTGACAACCAGTACACTCATCACCCATTAGTTATTAAGGGGGTGACATCAAGGGGTGAGAGATAGTTAGCCAATAAAGGACATGGGATGAATATGAGGCCAGAATGACTAAATCATGATGGACAGTTTAGCCGGGACAATGGGAAGCACTCTACTTTTTATGAAAGATGCCCAGGGATCTTTTTGTATGACCACAGGGTGTCAGGACCTTGGTTTTACATTTCAAGAAAAGTACAGTGCCATTTCTGCAGCACACTTTCCCCATCACTACACTGGGGCATTGGGATCAACACACAGACCACAGGGTAAGCACCCCCTGCTGACATCACCGACACCTCTTTCAGGAACAACAGAAGCTTTTCCTAGATTTTCTCCCAGCCAAGTACATGTTTAGCTTCGTGTTGCCAGCTACAGTTGACTGTATTTGATATAAAAGTGTACCAAACACACACATAAGAAGGGTGGCATACAGTAACAACTCTCTTAATGACATTTTTAAACAAAAACTGGTTTGTGTTTGTCAGATCAAATAAGTAAATACTAATTACAATGGTTGAAAAAGAGAATTAGATACTGTTAACAGTATTTACCTTTTGATAGGCTTGCATATTTTATAGAAAATTTAGTGGCTACATTTATTTCCTGATGAATGATTACAGAAGACGGATTTCATGCTTGGAGAGGTTTCTGAGTACATATTTTTAAGCTGTTATTCCATTTCTCTGCTTACCCATGCAGTATTTATTTTTCAATATGGGGACACTGATTGTGATGTGTGTCTTGAATGAACAATAGAAGACTGAATGTATATTTGCTGTTCCAAAACTATGTAATATGAAGAAGCTACTGGAATGCACTTCAAAACCTAACATCAGGCTAAAAATATTCTAATAAATGTACAGTATAAATATTCAGCGTTATTTACAAGACAAGAAACTTGCTTTATTTGTTATGCCTGATTAAAAAAACAAAACAAAATAATGTCAGATTAAACATGAGCTGGTGGTTTTTTCTTTTTTTTTTTTTTTCTTTTTTTGGTTGCTGACATGCTTATAATGCCTTTCGTTTTTTATATTTTCTGTTTGGCTTCACCCAAAGTAAAACATCAAAACATTTTTCTGCAATATGCCGTGTTCTTCTGCTGTTAAAATTTAATTTTATTTATGGAGATCTTAGATTATAATAAACATAATTTAAATTCTGCTGAGTTGATCGTGGCAGTAGGAAAATATTATGTTTAGTTTGTTAGCTTTCGTTAAGAGAACCAACTTCATGCTCAAATGTACAATGAATACTTACAGTAAGTCACCTCAAGGTACTGAATGACTCACTCTCCAAAAATGTTACTAGAATCAATATTACTGGATTCAGTATACAGTAGCCTATCAGATACACATTCGTTCTTTAGTTTTTAAACCTGCTTATTCCAATTCCAAGTCACACGGCATCAGCTGCAAGGTGATAACAAGAAGTGGATGATGCACCTGCAGTCCATCACAGGGCATACTTAATCACACACTTGCACTCTTCATACATTGTCATTATGGAGTTGTCTAAAATTATAACCTACACATCTTTTGCAGTGTGGAAGGAAAACAGGAAAACTCATACAAACAAGGAGCAAATATGCAAAGGGTACATAGTGAGGTAGCAGCTCCATCAATGTGAACAAGTTTGTAAGCCTAATTGTTTTGCCCCTAAGCAGTTCCCCTCACTCTGTTTTATTTAATTATTTGTTCATTCCAATAAGTGCAAAATAAATTCAATTCATTGTAATAAAAATTTACAATGTGTGAATGTAAAGTGTGCCTCAAGCAATTTGTGCTATTCAGTTCCTGCTTAGTCTAGTAGATATAAGAAGAGCTGAGTGTCTGTTGCTATCTTACCGCGGAGCAAACTCTATATACAGTAGGACAACACATTCTCCTATTAATTCATATTTTTGCCAGTTTAAAAACACTTAAAATATCATGTACAGCTTTGGAATGTGGGAGGAAATTAAAGTTCTGGCAGATATTTGGAAAAAGTGTAAAAACTTCACAGACCAGGGCTCAGAATTGAATTTATCAAATATGCCATTATACCACCTATTAACTTAGAAAATCAGTTATTTTAATACACAGTTTGACTCATTTTAAAGTATTGTAGCAAGAAATAAAATTCACAAAATATTACTCCAGTCAACTGCTGTCATTTTGCAAAGTATTTGTAAATATTTGCTATAGGAAGCTGGAGTTTTGCAATGCACAAACAATTATCTACAGTTTTCACTGTAAGTAACCCATAAATTGAAGTTGCCTAATTAACTGATTAGGATAACAATCCCCACACAGCTAGGCCTTTTCACTCAATCAGTTGGCAACATCTGTTACTGCATACAGCATGTAACAGAGCTGCAAGACTATTTGGATTATCTGTTTTGGTGCTGTAGGCACTAAGGGACTTGGAAGGTATGCAGAACACCTTCTACATGTTTATTCGTGAATTAAAATCAACTAATAACATATTGAGGTGTTGATGCCAGTACTGCATACCTAAGAAATTTAACTGTGCAGCACTATTTAGGTTAGTTACTTGTTCACCACAATAACTTCTATGCACAATTATATTTATTTTAATTTCTTTTGAATAGTGTAATTATCTACATTTTTAGGTAATTGCAAATGAGAATTATACAGTAATATAGTGGTTAGGTGCTTCCTTAATTATATAAAGACACAAAGGAACATTTATAAGCACAGCATTTTGACTTCAGGTTTATCAGCCTAAGAAAAATCACTTTTTCCTTGTTCTTACCTGTGTATGCTGCAAAAACAACTTATGTTTTTCTGTGATTTGTCAAATCTTCCACACTACCAGAATGGCTTAAACCTTGCATTACAAACCTGTCACTTTATAGCATTTGACTGTTCCTGCAGTACATCTTATTACTGAAAATAGTTATACTAGTGAGAACATTTTGCACTTCTGCATTTTCTCACGTGTTTAACCATAATATTATATTAGCTTAAACCAACCATTTCAAAACGTCAGAATAATTGATATGCAAAAATAAAAGGTGATCTTTTTTTTCATTATTACTGTTTTTAAAACTGATTAAGCCACTTTATTCTGTAGTAAAGTATTAATATTTAGTTTTTAATTGCCATGAATGCAAAATACTATATATCAAGTCTGCATGATTGTCATGGGTTGAAAGCAGAAAAAACATGATCAAAATATATATATATAATAGGGGGCTTTGCCCCCTCCTCACTTTGCTCGCCAAGCCCCGGGTTTGTTTTTCTGGAAATACAAGAGATGTTATTTTCATGGGAATTGTTGCATATGCATTATGTTCACTTTTACTTTAAAACTTCAGTAAAAACAATATTTGGAATTATCTTTTCTGATATAATTATTTGTGGTTTTCCACTGTTAAATTTTCATCTGCTGTTATCTCTTTCTTTACCTCTGAGTCGTCTATTTCTTCTTGAAGTCCAAATTGCTGCATCGTTAAATCTTGTTCTTCTAACATTTCTTTGATGATCGAAACAACCCTTTGTTCATTCGACTTTTTGGGTAATGTTCCTTTGAACGCTTCCCATAATTGTAAAGCATCAACTTCACCTGTCATAATTAAGTACACAAAGAAGTGTCTTAATTTGTCAGGCATCATTACAGAAGCAGCATCAGACATCATTTCAAACATATAGTTGTCCGATTTAGATAACTCAACTGCTCGTGCCACTTCTTGAAAGGTACCGTACTTAGTTCCATCTATAGATAGAACATCTTTATATGATGTTTGTTTCTTTCGATTCACGTAACAACAATTGTAAATTAAACCATTCAATATCTTTTGGTGATACAATATTTAATCGAGCAGCACATTTGCAATTAATTTTTCTTGGATGCCACACTCTTTTTTATTTCTGCCATGTGTAATGTTGAGGAATTTGTGCATACGTATATGCTTTTGCATTTACATCTATTTTATTAAGTTCAAAATAAGCCAATAATTTTGTATTTCTGTTTTTTGCTACCTCTAAACCATCTGCGTCTTCGCCCTCTTTAAATTGAATCATATTCTGACCTGGTAAATGAATTGGTAATAATTCAACAGAATGACTTCAACCATGCATTGGCAATTCCATTAAATGCCAATTGTTTTCCATTGCACTGATATACCGTGTATCTAAATATGCTTGACCTTCGTCCTGAGACTCTTCTTTTGATAAAGTTATGCATACTCTATCGTGCCATTTATGAATGTACTTGTAGATGTACTTAATACATATAACCGATGCACAATACTCGACATTAAAATGACAATCAAATTGTTTGAGCAAATACGAGGTATATAGTACAATCATTGAATCGTGATACGTGTGTTGTTTGTCACGATTATCTCTTCGGCGATAATCAGGAAAACCAGCCTTGGTCATATCTGTTGTTTGAAGAATGCTTCTGGAAATTTCTTTAAACACTTCTTTTCTTTTGAGTCCCAACATGCTGAATCTTTTAAATGAGGTTTGTGAAACATGTGTTTAATGACTTTGTACCATAATTCAGGACAGGTTTCTCTGTTTGGAATTTCAGCACAGACAAAGTGGTGTACATCATCAAAATAATCAATAAATGCATGTGACGCAAACCCCATTTTTGAAATTCAGTCATGTAAATGTATGCTCTGATTTGACCGAACACCATTTCGAGTTCATTCAATAAAAATAAGATTTTCTGATAAAACAATCTACTTCCAAAAGTGGGAATATCCAGAGCCGATGTAGCCGGTGGCATTGTTCTCAAGAATCTACAGATTTCTGGGCATTGTGGATTGCATGTCATTGCAATAAATAAATCTGGCCTACCGATAGTTCCGGATATTGCCATTGCATCATGATATAACTGTGGCGATGCTCTTGGACTACCTTGATATGATAATAGTAATATTACTTCTTTACCTATTTTGAATTTGCCTGAACTATTGATATTTGAATTTTGAACATGATCAATGAGACCTTGCATATGTTCCGTTCTAAGTTTTGCTTAATTAGATTTAATACAGAAGAGATGATTAGCTTCAACTTTTAGATATGCATTAATAATGTAACTGAGTGGTGAGATGACTGTGTTCTTGTTTGAAAATGTTTGTAAGTACGGTGTGAATTGCCAAGGTCACAGTCTCACGGGACTTGCTTCCAAAGGATGTCAGTATGATGTGACTTGATGCTGTCGCGGGATGTGAAAGTATGATGTGACTCTCTGAAGTGTCTCTCTGACTTTCTGTCTCTCTTCTAATCTGCCTCTCTCCAAAAAAGAGTTAGTTGAAAATGTGCAGTGATATTTGTATTGATCAGTTACAATGAAACAAATGAAAATTATGGGATGTAATGTGAAGTAATAAAAAAATGTCAACCTCTCTTCCTTCCTTTAACCCATCACCTATTCATACTGTGAATCTATTTGTTTATCTAAGTGTTTTCCACTTGTACTGACCAGTCACAGGGGATGCACAAGCCAATGTGTTACTTCGTACCAGTCCCAAGCCTGGATAAATGGGGAGGGTTACATCAGGAAGGGCATCTGGTGTAAATATTTTGCCAAATCAATATGCGGACAACAATACAAATTTCCATACCAGATCGGTTGAGCCACGGGTTAATAACGACCGCCACAAGTACTGTTAGCCAACAGGGTGCTGGCGGAAATTGAGCTACTGTTGGCCGAAGAAGAGGGGGGAGATGTGTTCGGAGGCAGGAGGAGAGGAGGAAAGTAAAGAGAGTGGAACTGGGGGTAGGAACTTTGAGTGTTGGCAGTATGACTGGTAAGGGGAGAGAGTTAGCAGATATGATGGAGAGAAGGAAGGCTGATATATTGTGCATGCAAGAGACTAAATGGAAGGGGAGTAAGGCCAGGTGGATTGGAGGTGGATTCAAATTGTTCTATCATGGTGTGGATGGGAGGAGAAATGGGGTAGGAGTTATTCTGAAGGAACAGTATGTCAAGAGTGTTTTGAAGGTAAAAAGAGTGTCAGGAAGAGTAATGATTATGAAGCTGGAAATTGGAGGTGTGATGATGAATGTTGTTAGCGCATATGCACCGCAAGTTGGGTGTGCAATGGGTGAGAAAAGATTTTTGGAGTGTTGGATGAAGTGATGAACAGTGTACCCAAGGGACAGAAAGTGGTGATTGGAGCGGATTTCAATGGGCATGTTGGTGAAGGGAACAGTGGAGACGAGGAGGTGATAGGTAGGTATGGTGTCAAGGAGAGGAAAGAAGAAGGTCAGAGGATAGTGGATTTTGCCAAAAGGATAGACATGGCTGTGATGAATACGTATTTTAAGAAGAGGGAGGAACATAGGGTTACGTACAAGAGTGAAGGAAGATGCACACAGGTAGATTACATCCTATGCAGAAGAGCTGATCTGAAGGAGATTGAAGACTGGAAAATAGTGGCAGGGGAAAGTGTAGTTAAGCAGCATAGGATGGTGGTCTGTAAGATGACGTTAGAGATCAATAAGAGGAAGAGAGTGAGGGCAGAGCCAAGGATCAAATGGTGGAAGTTGAAAATGGAAGATTGCAAGGTTGAGTTTAGGGATGAGGTGAGACAGGCACTGGGTGGCAGTGAAGAGTTACCAGACAGCTGGGAAACTACAGCAGATGTAGTAAGGGTGACAGCAAGAAGGGTGCTTGGCGTAACATCTGGAAAGAGGGAGGAAAAGGAAACCTGGTGGTGGAATTAGGAAATACAAGAGAGTATACAGAGGAAAAGGATGGCAAAGAAGAAGTGGGATAGTCAGAGAGATGCAGAAAATAGACAAGAGTACAAGGAGATAAGGCGCAAGATGAAGAGAGAGGTGGCGAAGGCTAAAGAAAAGGTGTATGATGAGTTGTATGAGAGGTTAGACACTAAGGAGGGAGAAAATGACCTGTACCGATTGGCTAGACAGAGGGACTGAGCTGGGAAAGATGTGCAGCATGTTACGGTGATAAGGGATAAAGATGGAAATGTACTCACAAGTGAGGAGAGTGTGTTGAGCAGATCGAAAGAGTACTTTGAGAGGCTGATGAATGAAGAGAACGAGAAAGAGAAGAGGTTGGATGATGTGGAGATAGTGAATCAGGAAGTGCAATGGATTAGCAAGGAGGAAGTAAGGACAGCTTTGAAGTGGATGAAACATGGAAAGGCCATTGGTCTAGATGACATACCTATGGAAGCATGGAGGTGTTTAGGAGAGATGACAGTTGAGTTTTTAACCAGATTGTTAATGGAATCTTGGAAAGGGAGAGGATGCCTGAGGAGTGGAGAAGAAGTATACTGGTGCTGATATTTAAGAATAAGGGGGATGTGCAGGACTGCAGTAACTACATGGGAATAAAATTGACGAGCCACAGTATGAAGTTATGGGAAAGAGTAGTGGAAGATAGGTTAAGAAGTGAGGTGATGATTAGTGAGCAGCAGTATGGTTTCATGCTAAGAAAGAGCACCACAGATGCAATGTTTGCTCTGAGGATGTTGATGGAGAAGTTTAGAAAAAGCCAGAAGCAGTTGCATTGCGTCTTTGTGGACCTGGAGAAAGCATATGACAGGGTGCCTCGAGAGGAGCTGTGGTATTGTATGAGGAAGTCGGTAGTGGCAGAAAAGTATGTAATGGATGGAGAGAAATGAGTACATTACAGGGTCAGCTCAAGTTGGACGGTTGGGAGACAGTCAGAGAGGCAAGATTGTGTTGGTTTGAACATGTACAGAGGAGAGATGCTGGGTATATTGGGAGAAGGATGCTAAGGATAGAGCTGCCAGGGAAGAGGAAAAGAGGAAGGCCTAAACGAAGGTTTCTGGATGTGGTGAGAGAGGACATGCAGGTGATGGGTGTAATAGAACAAGATGCAGAGGACAGAAAGATATGGAAGAAGATTATCCGCTGTGGCAACCCCTAACAGGAGCAGCCGAAAGAAGAAGAAGACTGACAATAGAGTCCAACAAATTGTGCACATTTTGCCAACTAATGTAATTAGACAAATAATTATAAATTATTTAAATATGAACAACAAAAACACTAAGGACTAATCCATTTTTGAAGCCTCTTAATATAGTTCAGAGTTTTGGAGCCTTGGCAGTGTGAAGTAATGTATTATTTTTGTATTATATAGTATAAGTTTAGCTTAGAAGTACAGTAACTACATATAACTGTAACTAGAAACGCCTGGCAGTTTTAAAGACTTTTTAAGAGCTCTTGCTTTCTGTTCTGTTTCTGTAAGGTCAGTCTGTACTTGTTTACCAGACTTACAGTATTTACCAGATAAGATTACGCTCATTGGCACAAGACTGGAATCAACCCGGTCCATTGTAGATCAAACTTGCAAATTCTGCACAAAAAGAATTTTGAAGAGGTATACATTTCAACACTTTTTTGGTGAAGGTGCACACAAATCAATCTTCACTTTCTCAGCTTATGTTATGGATATGACAAAAAACTTTTTTGAACAAATAGCAGTAACATACTCACTATAATAAACAAAATAATACAGATTATTCATAACATAAGAATAAAAGAACATGGATATATGCAGGCATACAAAGACATAGAACAATACAGTATACGAGCAACAGAAAACATACTGTAAATCTAAACTTAATTTTCTTTCATCATTTCTACAAAAAGTATGATAAAAACTTATGAATTATATTTTCTCTCCTTAATTCTTGTTTAAAGAGTTGCTAAGGAAACATTATTTATTCTGGAGTATTTTTAAAATGCTTTTGTGAGATTTCTGGTCACTTAGACAGTTTAATGCATAAACATTTCTCTGCTTTGTAAGTTTCTCAGAACCTGTGTACCTTGATTCAGCAGTGTTAATTTTATTCACAGCTCATGACTACTTGTTTCCTTCACTACAGCTTTTCAGTGAGTGTTTTTGCATGTCATACACTATTTTCATTTATAGTGTGACTGTGTGCTGACAGCTACTGAGAATTAGTGAAGGAGGTCTTGTGAGATTACTTTTCTATTAAATTTAGCAGGCGAAACTTACAAAAACTTAACGTTTACCCATCTCTCTAGTTGTTTTCTTCAATTCAAGTAACACAAACAACCAGAGAGAAATATTTAAAATTAAAAAATAAATACCTTCTGTTTTTGCATTTTAAAATAAAAGTCATGGGAAGGTGTCTAAATGTTAAAACAAAAGCCTTAAAACTTTCAAATACATCCATGTTTCAAGACAAGTGTGTGATCGTGTATTGATCTATATCTAGAGATTGCACACATACTGAAAAACAGCATATCCATGTCATTTTTGGATAGAAAAAAGGAAAACCTTTGAACCTTAGAGGCGTGTTTTCATCTTCAAGAGTTGTTTTTGACATTATTGAATTGCTGTCTCTTTTCTGTAGACTACTAGACAATAATCACTGAAAAATCGACACGCTTACATTCACTCACAGTCTATCAGTACATGTGATAATAATTAAAGGTTTCATTTAAAATTTGTAGGAATCACAGCTCAAAAATACCTCATATTATGGACTTGTGCAAAGGAAAAACCATCTGATGACCTTTTGTTCAACAGTTACACAGAAGTGGACACAAGCAGGTCATTGACAATGGTTCCATGTTTTGAGGGCCCTGTGTCAGCCAAAAGCCCCAACCACCAACTCAACCCTAAAACTAGTCCACAATCTGCAATCCCTCTTGATCAATAAAACTTACATTAACTCAGAATTTCTCCATCACATAATGAGCTTGAGTAAATATCTTTCATGGATAAACAGTGAAATGAATTTTGTCTTCAGTGTGTTTATTATATCCTCAGCATACACTACTAAATTCCATAATTATTTTGTGGCACTTTAGTCTGTTTCAGCATGGTTTAGCTCAAATCAGATGATTTTTACGGCATATTGACAAGCCTGCTGCTATATTAGACACACCATACACTTTTGTGCAGAGCATCATTTATTATAAGCCATGGCAGAATAAATCCATTACAGAAGTAGAAGTGCAGAGACAAAAGGAGGATGATATTCAGTTTGAAGCTATGGAAATTTGGTCAATTGGGGATGCATCTGGGGAAATGTCAAAGCTCCAACCATGATGGCTAATATGAACTGATAAGCAAGCAAGGAAATAGTAATGAAACACATTCCTTCCAAGTTTATTTTTGTTGTCACAGACATACAGAAAGTAAGTTTTCTTAAAGCAAAATATTTGATTCTTCAAAGTGGACAATGTGGTAAGTCTTGAGGTTGGTTTTTATGTTTGGACTCCTACCCCATGTATTTCATTTTAAAATGCAAGGACAGGTATTTTTAAAAATCTATAAAAAAATGCCTCAGTTTAGAAAATCTGGCAAATTAATATATACCAAAATTGTGAACAACCAACTGTCTTGAAAAATACCAAACTTATCCTTTAATATGTTCACTGCTTTTACCCTAGCTGTGAGGTTACAAGCAATTTTAATCTCAGAACCAGAAGTGTAAACACTTACAGACATATTTTTATTCAATTCCTGATGTTTCAAAAGGATTTCAAATTTATGGAAATAGAAGGTTGCATTAGTTTTTTTTTTTTTTGTCCAAATGCTCTCTTGCGGTTGGTCAATTTTGTGGAGGATGGCAGTATGCTGTTGTTAGTTATAGATCTCACACAGTGGTCCTCTTTAGCTAGTATGCAATATGTCTACTGAGATCAAACTTAAGGTCTTTTTATCTTACAATACCAAGATATAATTTAATCCACTTAAAGATTTTAACTCTGCTTATATAACTGAACTGGAAAAAGTAAAAAAGTTACTTATTTGTCATTTAATTGCTTCAGCTGTGTCCTCACGTTTGCTAGATATTTATTACTCTCATCCCGAGGCTTTGCAAGCTATGAATTGTTTAACGACTCAATTACATGTTAGAAAAAAATGCTTACAAAATAAGTTTAACATTTTACAACTGCTTATTCTGTTTAACTGGGTGTACAATTCCCTAATATTTATCTGACCAGTGTTATGTAAGACTCACATTCGCAAAGGCCCCATAATTTATAAACTATGCTAATCTAATGACAAATACCCTTTCATACCGTAGATTTAGAGGGTCATTCCAGCCATTTGTCTAGGCAATAGTGTTTCTGCTGTGGAGCAAATGTTAAATTCAATTCTTGTCTGTTACAGACATACCATGGATCTAATGCTGACTCTAGGTTAGAAAGAAAGGAGTGGACTTTTTGCCATTAATGTCTTAGGTGTATATTCTGTAAGCCCAACTTTATGGTTGACTGCTGGTGCAATGTTTTGTTCATTGATGTTAGAAATTATTGAGTTATTGTCATTTTTATCTCTGACCAAGATAAAAAACAGTGGAAGACCAAGACATACATATCCAAGTACCGATGCTGTTTACTACAATCATTGTACAGATATAGCCAATGTTTGATATATTAACAGGTAGCCTAATAAAGTTTTATGACACTTGTTTATTAAAAAAGAAGAAAAAAATAAGCATGAAAGAATTTAATGAGTTGAATATGCACTGCAAATCTCTAATATCATTGGTATCCTTGTTAGCCTCCCCATGCGACTATGAAAGTTAAGAATGACAAAGGAGCTCAAGTCAGGTCAATCAGTTTTTTATTTCTGCAGAAGGGACAATCTTAGTTCAACAGAACAAAGGTAGTTTGAAACTTACAGGAGATGAAAGGTAGTTTTATAAGATTGTCCATGACATTTTTATAATTAGCTTTTACCAGTTACCAGAGAAAGGCATTTTTATATGAAATACCCCGAAAATAAAAGGATGCTAACATAGCTGAGCATAAACATTATCTCCTCCCAGAAGTCTTTCTCCTACTTGTAAGTCTTGTGCCACCTCTCCTCCTCACTTATCCTTTTAGCCATCTGTATTGCTCTGTTTGAACAGACATTTTCTATCATATCTCATAGTAGCTTGCAACCTGTTAAAGATTTAGGTGTGTGTGAAACCTGCAGGTATACAAGTAAATGTGAAGATTATTTCTTTTAGTGATAACAGGGAACAACATGTGTCAAGCAAAATTAAAAAGGTACCTGTATTTTAATGAATACTTTAATAGCACTGAATTGGCAGGTCTGAATTTTGTTTAAACTGCACATAGTACTTCAGTCATTCACAGCTCCAGGGTTTGCCACTTAATCCCATACCCCCCAATCTGTACTGCTGATGGATCTGACAATAGAGGCATTATTCTACTTTTGTGCTGCATGAAATACGAAATATGCAAGATGTGCTATTTCTATTAAAAAAAGTCTGTTGAAAAGGAGAAAAAAGTCCTCTTTATGAAATTTAGCCAGATCTGCTTACATTTACTGTGTGAAGAGAAAGTCAGCTGGGAATATGCAAAAAATGCTATTTTCATCTCAGAACGAATATGATTCATAAAGAAAAAAAATATTAACTCAGAACAGAGAAACTCTTCTATGTGGATAAAAGATGCTACCCTAGACAAGATTTGAGACCTAGCCTATAAACAACACAGCTGAGGTAACACAAAGAGTTTTTGTTTCTGTGGTACGTAAATATTCCAAATATTGCCTATTCCACCACAACTCTTATTGTTTAAACAATCAAATTTAGATGACTGACAGCAATTACACATATAAGAAATGTAAGGAAGGGAGGAAAAGAAGGGAATGACACAAACATGCTTGTCAGGTGAAGGGACTGTGGCGCTAGTTTGAAATGGAAATAATGGGGTTGGCACAAAGATGTGACAATTTTCAAGGATTTGTGAGTCAACAGAGTGGGGGAATATATAGTGCAGTGGAAGTGTTTTATGCTAAATGCAATTTCTGCTAACATGGACAACTGGTCAGTTCCTTTTAACGTGTTTGGTATTACGGCATACGTTGAATTTCAATTTGTGACTGAGGTGCAAAAAAGATTTTTCATTAACTTTAACATGCCTTGATGAGAAAGAATTCTCATAACACTATTTTAAAGTGTTTCCTCCCAGCTCCGACTCGCCTGGATAAGGGAGTGCGGTCCCTTTTATTGAGCCACTACCTGATGGAAGTACTTCTGGGTCAAACAGAAGTCCCATGAACTACGGAGGACATCTCCCTGTATAGCCCTATTGCGGCACCCACAGACCCCAGCAGTGTGGCGCTCTCAGACTACAACTCCCGGCATGCCCTACTGGTTCCGTACTGAGCACTGATATCCAGGGCCACTGCCATCAAGCATTCAAGTGAAATAAAGAGTCCTAGGTGACATCTTCTTCGTTCTGGCCATTACTTCCCATTCTGGAACCTTTCCCTCCCCTGGCTGGAATGCTTGTCTGCCTGCTTGGAGCCTCCAGTCCGGGTAAGCAACCATCCCCTCTTCTGGTTGGGATGCCCATCCAAACCATGCAGCATTTACACAGCACAATGTTAGTCGGTAGCATTAAATGTTTCATACTGGACTGTTAGTATAAATCTTGGTGAAGAATTCACCTATCATCAGTATTAAATACAGGAATAATTTAACTACGCAACTCAACGTTTTTACTCAGTTCATTGAATTGTTAAAAGAAAACTGATTTACTGGACAATTTGTCAACTCATGTAGAAGAATGTATTGTCAATGGTAGAGGTCATTTGAAAAATGCTATTTTTTTAGATAATAATATTTAAGACAAGGTAAATAAGCACCATTAAATATTTATATTGCTTTTATTACTTATTTAATTACTTTTATTACCTATTTTATATTATTACTTTATTACTTATTTAATTCAGGTCAGAGGCAGCCTATACTTCTATGAGTCAAGTAACCAAGTTAAGTGACCATTCATCATCATATCCTCACGCCACATGTATTATAAAGAAGAATTTATTTCTCTCAGCTCTAATAAAGCTTACACTAAGTATTTACCTTGGCAGTGATATGCCTCATGAATCTAATCCCTGTTGTAAATGATTATTATTTATTAACAACAAGCTGAAGTACATGGAGTTGCCTGGATATGGTTGTATGAGTAATGGGATAAGGTAAGAAAGTAATTATTTATGTTTCTTAAAAGATGACTCTGTTGTGATTAATGCAAGTGCCCCATTCAGTATCTACGCTATTTCTCTGATAAATATCAATCTATCTACTGTCGTGAGTCAAGAATGTGTTCTCTTTGTGTTTGACTGGATTCTGTAATTGCAGTAACATGCTGGGTTAGAACTATGAATGCTACTTATTTGTACTTTCTGGTTTAGTATAGATTCACGAATAGATTCCATATTAATAAACAGGATGACTTGTTGAGTAACTGAGTCATTGATATGGCATGTAAGCTGGGCAAACCTACCTTAGTTGTATTGTTCCCTCTGTTGAGGAATGAAACTTTTGCAACTCCATAACCTCTTCATGTTAAAGTGGGTTTATTGATATTTTCATGCAAAATTTCATCCATGTAATTTCACTCAGCTTTTTTCGAGTAATACATATTTTTTGCAGTATTGATCTTTCAATTATAACTCACCAGTGAAATTCATGAAAGCAGACTTTCCCTTTTTTAAAATTTTTTGAGAGATGCACGATGTTCATGTTAATCCCCCATTATTACTTCCATTGAATCAGTAATGTGCAATATAGCTTTCACCGTAAGTAGGGCCAAACCTAAACAATATGCCAAATTCATTATCATTGCCAGAAACATCTTGGAATGATAACTCTGTTTTGGTTTTGTGCACTGCCCCATTACCCAATTTTTGCCGCCCTGCTTCTGGAACTTTTGAAAGGTCTAGATTTTAAATTGTATCAAAAGTAATTTAAATTTTATGAATTTTGGCTTAGCAATTTTTAAGTGAGGCATTTTTACCCCCACCTCCATTACAGCCACCCTTCCCAAATAAAATTTTGAAATTAACATTTATAAATTTAGTACAGGTAAAATTCCATTGCAACAAACTGCCAGGGATCTAAAAAATATTTTGTTTTAATGAAAATTTTGTAGTAATGAGATTCTGTACTTGTCACTATAGTGCTTTCTTTAACTTGCGTCCAAGCATTTGCAATCATTTCAATAGTTTCTTTCACGTTCATTTTAATCTCCTCCTGTCTACAAGTTATGCTAGTGAGAATTTTTCTCAGCATTTCCTTGCAATTATACACTTTAATAATGGCTGAAGCACTGCTGTGCAATTGGGTGGAAGGATTTCAATGCAAACATTATCTAAATGTTGAAGCATGTTGTGGGCAGCACAGTTATCAATCAGAAGCCAAATCATCCTTTTCTTCTTCATCATATTTTGAGGTTTTCTCAGCTCTTTTGGGATCCACCGCAAATGGGAACGACACACTGCGGTGTGTCCCGAAACGCAATTACAGCGTCTGTGGAAGATTGTTCGTCCATTGCCAGGGCAGGGCAACAGCAGCTTCGCAGTGAAGTGCCACAGAAGCAAATCCTAAAAGATCGTGGTCGAGCTATAAGTCCCTGTCTTGCACCCCAAAACACGAGGCTGAGTCTCAATACTTTAGAAGAAGCTGCTTTATTAAGCTTGAAACAGGAACAGCATAGTTATTTATTGTAGTGTGTTCTGCCACTCTCCTATACACAGACACAGCAGTCAGGCAGGGTTGTGGCTAGGTTAGTGGCTAAGTAATGTTGTTCCCTGTATTTACAATGTTCCTTGCATCACCCAACAAGATCTTTTCTGTTTGCTTTGGCGATGAGCTGCCCCAGAGCTGTGAGCCTGCTGTTGCCCTGGCAATGGATAAACAGTCTTCCACAGACGCAGTAATCACACTTCGGGACTCTCTTCGGCGTGTTGTCCAGTTGGGAGAGGTCCCAAGAGAGTTTAGAATCCTCATATTTTCTTGAATGAGTGCCGCAATAATAGGAATGTTTCTTGAACGAGCATCACTGAACCACATAAAAACTGCTTTTTCGACATCTTCAAATGCAGCAGGTTGCATACGTTTGCATGCAACACGAGATTTTTCTTCTTTTTTTGCTCAGTCTTTCAAGAAAGTTGACACTGGTAACGTCTTTTTTATTTTTGCCGCAATTGAGAGCCGCAGAAATGTAAAGTTTTCTTTTCTAATATGAACTGTTGTCGTTTTTTCGTGTCTGCCATTTCTATAGGAGGGTGACAATGAGTTAAATTCTAATGGATGTTTTTCAAATGTTAACGAGCAATAAGCAAAAGGTATCACTGAAAACCACCGAAAACAAAAACATCAAAAAAACAGTACGAGGAAAGTTCGAAGAAAGAAAATAAAATTTATAATGTTTCTGTTTAGGGATCGATGTGCACAACTAAGCGGTGATCACAGAGCTAACTGCTCTGTGAATGATTCATTCAGGTATTTCAAGGTCTTTTGGGCAGTTCGTTGTAATGAAAGTATCTGCTGATGTATTTCGTAGTAACGAGATTTCTGTAGACTCGTGTCATATGGGGAAACTGTCGGGACCATAAAAATACTTTGTTGTAATGAAAATTTCGGTGTAAAGATATTCGTTGTAATGGAATTTTACCTTACCTGTAGTATTCATGTGAGAAATATGCTTTAATGGAAACAAACTTTTTTTTTTATTGAAGGCTCTTATTTCGATATAGTAATAGTTCTCTTCTTGGGTCTCAGTTGTTCTTGTTTGCACTCTAAGATTAAAAATCTGAAGAGGCTCTGTTGTATATTATTCCTATGTTAATCATTGTCAGGGCCCTGTGATAGACTGATGTCTTATCCAAAGCTGGTTGCAGCCTTGTCCCTGATGTTACTGGAAATGATCCAGCTCTCTGAGTTCATCAGCTGAAATATGTAGGTTTAGAAAGTGAATGCATGAGTGTATAAAATATATGTATTGCTGATTTTTTTTTTTATTAATGGTATTGCTATAACTGAGAGCGTAACTTTATCATTTCAGATACATTTTTAAAATTTACAGAGCAACTAGTTACTGAGATTCAGCCCTTCATAGCCACACTAAGAAAGAGGTAACAGCAACCTGGGTGAAAATTACATATATTCCCCAGGATACATCCTGGCAAGTGACCAATCCAATGTTATAAATACCTAATTCTTCCGAAAGAAGACATTAATGGTTGGCAAAATTTCACAAGAACTTCTGGCCAACAAGTGACAATATAGGAACCTTAGCTGAAGAGGATGGGTTTTGATTGCCATTTAACAGGGATTCTGGAAGCAATGTTTGGTTACTCTCCTGCTTAACTGGTAAACCCAGTATCTGAGCCCCAATACAACCGTGTTATCCACCAAGAAAAATGCATATACAACAAGAAGAAAATCATGGACACTAAACTTTTTAATTGCTATTAAGGGTTCAGAGTTGTAGGAACACTGAAGTCAGCTAGAAGGAGCTCCAGCTTTGTTTTTCCTAGACCTAAGTAAGGCCCCATTCACACTACTATGTCTTTGCTTAAAAATGCAGACATAACTCTCTGTTTTCACCTTTCAACATTTTCAACCCATGAAAATAGATACTTTTGAAAACACTCTTTGGAATTGTATACTTCTGGAAACGCCCCATGTGAATGGATGAAATTTTTTTTTTCAAAAACATAGACACCATTTATGTTTGTTATGATTGTTTTGTGTTTATTATATGGTCTTTCTCTGATTGGTTTTTACTCATTACACTTATTGCCTGATTTGACACCCTTCTCAAAAAAAAAACATATTTCAACATAGCAGGCATAGAAGAGCTGCATTACACAGTGCTTGTTGCACTGCTTACCTGTATGCATCTCAATTGCAGTTTTTATAATTGTTTTGTGCTTATTACGTGGTCCTTCCCTAATTGAGTCCTTCTAATTGCAATGTTGCATTACCTGATTTGTCACCCTTCATGGAAAAAAAACATATTTCAACATAGCAGGCCTAGAAGAGTTGCTTTCTGTGGTGCTTGTTGCATTGGTTACCTACATTCATCTTAATTGTGTTTTTGTACAGTTTGAATGCTGCATACATGCGCAAAAGGCAAATAATTTATGGGTTGCTGCAGTTTTACAATAAATGTCATGGCCAACGGTGTTGCCACCCTTTCAATGATTTTTCCTCCAATGTGCACATGGTCAGTTTAGGAAAATGTCTAAATCATGCGTATTTTCAGTCATTTTAATGTGGACAAGCTGTGCTACTCTTCTAAGAGAGGTTCAAATCTAATTAATTAATATATCCTTAGTGTTAACAATTGCAGTGCACCATGCAACGCATATGTATGTGTTATATGCCATTTGTTATGGAATTTATAAATAAATCATGTCCATGTTCAGTCATTTTAGTGTGAACAAGCTGTGCTACTCTTCTAAGACAGTTTCAAATCTAACTAATCAGTGTATCCTGAGTGTTAATAATTGCAGTGCACCATTAACGCATATGTATCTGTTATGTGCTATTTGGTATGGAATTTGTAAAAGCAGTGTTACTGTTTGTGATGTGCTATCTATTTGAATAACAAATGCAATACATTTTATCACTAAAAATTGTTACGTTTCAAGATCTTTTGGAATGACGGAGACATAGCAACCAGTCAGACACATAGACACTTATCATATTATTAAGGTGTATTGAGATACTTTCATAAAAAACGTGAAAACACTAGTACGGAAGGAGATCATTTTGGTTTAAAAATTCTGTTTTTAAATGAAAACGTAGTAGTGTGGATGGAGCCTATGACTCCACCTTAACATAGAAGTGATTCTGGGCTTTGGGTGTAATTACCCAGGGAAGGAGATTGAAAGTTGTCTCACCCCAAAGCCCCCATTAAGTCTAAAGATGAAAGAAAAGTTAATACAAAGACACTGTTAGAAGCAAGACAGGCCTAATTAAAAGGACAGAAAACTGGACATTACTTTTTGTGTTATCCATATTGCTTTAATATTCTTTTACCTCTTTAATGTGATCTTTTAAATATTTAAGTGAAAATTAAATGTAAAATTTTTAGGAAATATAATTACTGTAGCTGCATTTATCTAAAATTACCAGTGTTCTGCAGCTTTTAGTTTGCTTCATAGGATGATTCAGGCAACAGTGTGACGCATATTCAAATAATTCCGCAGACCAAATATCTTCATTTTCAAAAATATTAGTAAAATTTCAAAGCAAAACAGTTCACACAAAAATAGAGAAAAAAATTAAAGAAAAGAAAAGTTCTTGTTTAAGAAAAGGTCTGTTTAAGGCTTATACAGTATATCTTGTTTCATTCTCTAAGTTTGGTGTTACAATTGTTTTTGAGGCAAGTTAAGCACACTAAACATGTTAAGCACAGTCAGAAAACTGTATGCTATTTCCTCTTTGCAAACATATCTAACAGTCGTTGCTAGCAGTGAGACTATTTCCTAACATGCTTAATTAACACTCTGTTCTACAGATATAGCTAAGAAAGTTCTATCTCTTGTTAACTTACAGGAGGTGAAAGGCTATACCATATTCTAAGTAGCTATGAGAAAGTGACATTTTATAGAAATTAAGCAAACACTATATGAATTTAACATTGTACATTAACTTTCTAAGATTGGCTCTTACAATTACAAACGTGAAACTATTACTATTAAAGGAATTAAATGTTTTGGTGGAACAAGTGTACGTACCATTTAACTACAATTTTGTGAAAACACCTTATGCTGTGATTGCATATTTCTCTTTGAACTGACAATGCGTAGATTTTGCAAATTTATCTAACTGTTCTTTGCAAAAGAGCTTATGTTCTGTCAGACTGCAAACAGGTCCCCTGTGCTTAGTCCTCTTTAGGTGAGTTGACAGATTTTCTGTAACACTGAAGCCCCACAGGCTCAGACCTATAGAGAATTGATGACTTTTTTATTAAATCTTTTTGAAAAACACAAAAATGCCTAAAATCTCATAGGAAACAAGGGCAAATTTTATAAATAATAAAATAACAACCCTATACATGATGCTCACCCCTAACTATCCCACAACTCCAAACTAGAGATCAGGATTCAAAATAGCAACAAAAAAGGAGACTGAGTGTACCGAATACAGAGGAGCAGCACCATGCCATTCCTAATAAGGAGATTAAAAGTTAAGGGACAGGATTGCAGCAAAGACCACAGGGATAAAATGTTTGCAATTGTCATGATTACATGAGAGAATAATATAAATTGTTTATTAATTTTAATAATTTGGGTATTGTTATTTTGTGAATCATTTCATTCATTATTTGGGTCATGTCAGTGTGCCGCCATCTTGTGTCACTGAATTCAGTCATGCATTATATTATATTACTGGGTGGTTAGCCCCCTGCTCACTTCACTCGCCAACCCCCCCGGCTGGCGCTACACACCAGCCACTTCACATCTCTGCCACTCGCATATGTGGATTTCACTTTCAACAAACAACAAATCTTTTAACTCTTTCAGATACGCAAGCAGAAATGCTACAAAATTGAAATGAAAATGAAATACCCCCATTTGCAATTTCATTTTCATTTTTAAAGTCTACAAACAAGAATGCTGCAAAAATTAAAATGAAATAACCCCATTTGCAATTTCATTTTCAGCCTGAACTGCAATGAAGGTGCAAAAATGAAATGTAAAACGCATTTCCACTTTCTCAACATGCAAAAAGTGAAGGTCAATGGGTAGGGCTTGGCGATTTTCCACAATCGATAGAATACTTCTCACTTTGACTGTGTTTAATTCACGTGATTTTGATCTTTTCACCCCTGTACTGCGAACTTCACAGCAAAACTGTCTCAAAAAATCCAAAGACCACACATAATTGTAGTTCTGAAGTAATTAATGTGCAATTTAATTACAATATTTAACATGCCAGAAATTAGCCTATATTATGACATATTTTACATTTATTTATACTGAAGTAGGGCGGGTTGGATAATGGATGGATAGAAATGGAACGCTTTGTATTTTTGTAGTATTATAGTGTAGTGTCAGCACAGAGTACGAAAATGGCTGGATACCCAGCTCTTTATATATCTTTTTTAGGGGCTTGCTATCCTTAAAAGGACTGGTTTCCTTTGGCTGCACTAGTTTGAAAAGCTTGTGCGACTATACAGAGTTACCATTTTTATTGGCGCTCTTCCTATTGATGATACAATGCTAGCTCAATTTTTTGGTGACTCATCCTTAGCTGATGTAACTTATCCTGTGCCATTGCATAGACCTCCCCAGGCAGCCACCTCCAACTCCTTGCAATAGTGCACAAACTTGTCAACAGTTGGGCGGTCTTCCCTCCCGCTTCAGTCATGCAGCCAGTGTTGAGCGCACATCAGCAGGGTTTGGTAGTGCTGTGTTGTCAGATGACGCAGAAGGCATGTTGCGTGCTGCACTGGCAGGTGGCACAACTGGGATGTGCTGTTGTTTGGTGCAGCAGGTGTGTTCAATGCTGATCAGCTGTAGGCAAGCAGGTGAACCTCTTGGTGTGGAGATGCAGATGTACCAGTTTTTTCCTGTTTTTGTTTACTGAACTGGTGCTGCAAACCACGTTTAAGGTCTGGATCTCAGCTTTAAGGCTTTCCCTTCACCATTGCTTCACAACACCTCTGTGATCTTCCTTGTCCTTTGCTTGTGCATTTTTACCACAGGCCCTACTTCTTATGGCTCACCAGGGGTCAGTGGCAGCTCGATCTGCCACATTTTTTTCCAGCGTCATGAGCCTGTAGTTCTGCCAGTGTCCGCGCACCTGGAAAATTGGACCTTAAGAGATGGAGAAGCAGTGGTGGAGCTGCCCAGGTGTCAGTCTCTCAGCTGTCCTCATCCCTGCACTGCTACTCCAAATGGCACTCCAGGGTACAGATCTAAGCTTTGTGGCTCTCCAGCACCTTTACTGAAGAGCCATTACTGTGCTCGGCGCCGACGATACAATATAATACTACAAAAATACAAAGCGTCCCATTTCCACTTCATTGTAAATAAATGTAAACTATTATATAATGAAGGCTAGTCAAATACTGTAATTAATTTGCAGATTAATTTCTTCAGAACTACAGTTATTTGTGGTTTTTGAATTTTGTGGGACAGTTTTGCTGTGAAGCTCACAGTACGGGGGTGAAAAGATCAAAAATCACGTGAATTACACACAGTTGAAGTGAGAAATATTCCATTGATTGAAGTTGCTCTACAGCTACAAAGGACAAAAAGTTGTGCAAAATCTCCAAGCCCTGCCCATTGACCCTCACTATTTGCATGTTTAAAGGCAGAAAATGAAAATTCAGTGAGCAGCAGGTAGTGCCAGTGTTTATTTGTGTTTTATTTTTAATTTTGTAGCTTCATTGTGGTTCAGGCTGAAAATGAAATTGCTAATGGGGTTGTTTCATTTTCATTTTTGCAGCATTCTTGCGTGCAAACTTTGAACGTGAAATTGCAAAAGACGGATTGCATTTTCATTTTAATTTTTCTAGCATTCTTGCACATAGACTTTGAAAATGAAATTGTAAAAGAGAGATTGCATTTTCATTTTATAATTAAAATTTTTATTTTTGTGGAAAATACCTCCCATATACCTAAAGATTGCTTCCTGGAGGACAAAATTGTCCATTTTGAATTAATAATAAATGTTCTGAGATGTTAGGGAAATTAATGAAGCCTAACATTATCTATACATTACACTGTTGTTACAGTATGAAGTGTGTCTATTATTACTTGGCATTTCTAATGTAGCATTACTGATTTTTTTCTTTCTCCTATTCTTTAGAATCAGAAGCAGTTTTCTGAGGATAACTTGGGATGATGATGGCAGAGAGTTGATTCCTGGGCTTCCAAACGTTAGTTTCAAAATCTTTTCCCATGGATCCAGTTAATGTGTTAGTTGTAGTTTGTTTTTTTAACTTGTACTTTCCATTTGCTGTTTGAAAATAGCCCAAGATATACTGCAACAAGAGTGCCTTGGGTAAGAGTAGCAAATATTTACTTAACAGATGTGATTGCAGTTAGCATAAGATCACTGCTAGGCACTTGGCCTTTTAAATGTGTCAAAGGATCGGCACAGCATAGCCTCCAGAAGGCACATCAAAAGGGTAGCTGTGTTGTATTTATATACAGTTAAATAAACAAAATCCCAGTATAAGAAATGCTGAGCTGGAGGATGAGTAACATGATTATATAAACAGCACCATTAAAGAGAGTTGTGTTTAGTGCAGAGATTAGAACAAATAGTCTTTAAGTATAAAGTTCTGTCGTCACTTACCTTTAAACACCTGTAAACCATCAAATAGTGTTTGCTGTTTTTTTTTATTATTATTATATGCCTTTTTTTTTACTCCTCACACTTGAGAAGCATAACAGCAGCCATTTTTATTTTGGTGTGACCCCTGAAGTTAACCATAACTAGCAGAAAATAAATTGAGAGGAGACAAATGACAATGAAGATGTGGGATAAAGAGAGCCTTGACAGAGGCAAGAGAAATAGACAATGGAGGTATAAGAAAATTTTGTGATAAAGAGAAAAAAGGCAATGTGCTCGACCTGTTCTAGATGGGTCTAATATTATTTACAGTGGCCTGCTGCGTTTTTGTTCTGAGTCTTTGGCAGTATCAGGTGCAACACATGTGTGATTTGTTTTCTGTATGTTCTGTATAATACAGTAACTTTTATGCTCCGGGCAATGATAAATCTTTCTCTTTTTATATGCTTGGCCCACTTCTTCACATTTATATTTGAAAGCTGGTTTCATTGTTAAAGCAATGTAATAAATCTCATTTTATTGTACAATGAACAGTCAAGCAGAAACCTTATTCATGTAAATTTCTAGGTAATGAAAAACTGTGCAAAGTTTGAGCAAGGTGACATTTGTGAAGAATAGGCGAGGGGATTCTGTTTTTCAAGCTCAACCAATGAAAGTGTCTTTTTTGTAGGCTTTGGGTACTTGCTTAATGTAAAACCATGCATTTATTCCTGTTCAAGTTTGCTGTATTTGTGGAATTGAATCAGTGCAGTCATACAATATATTGTTCTCACCAAAACAAAACACAGAAAAGTACACATCTTGCAGCAACATACAAAATGTACAGTATGTGGGGCAAAAATTATCAAATTGAACAACTCTGATATTAGAAAACAGCTGTCAGATAAAAAGGTTGCCCCAGCTATTCAAGCCTCTTCGTAGTAAACAAACTATATCTTTTATAGCACCTTCCTATACTGATCACCATCCCAAGGCACAAAATGATAGTAAACTACTTACATCTGTTTTTTTTTTGCAAATGGCATTCAGGCTCATTTAGTTACTCTCTCATGGTCACACAGTAAATCTGAGCCAAAAACTATGTGGTACAAATTTAAATTCTAATTAGTCACTTGATAATATTTTTGGCCTGCTGATGCTTTCTAAAACTAGGAAAAAAAAATTGTCAGTATGCAAGTTCAGTAACATGCCTTGAAAAAAGCGTGATTCCTTGTGGTTCCAATGTCCTGCGTTTTGCAACCTGTGCCTTGTCATTCTTGGTGTCTCAAAGATCTACCAGTTTCTGTTTAAATTTTTCTCTGGGTATTCTGGTTTTACTCCTACATTCCCAAAGATGCTCCTAAACATGTGTGGGTCATGCCAGACCGTCACTCTGTCCATTGCTGCCTCCTGTGTTAAGCCTGATGCTGCCTTCATTAGGCTCTGACCTGCTTTAACACTAATGCTACGTTCACATTACAAGCCTTACTGATCATTTCCAATTTTTTGCTCTGATCGGATTTGCCTGTCTTGACGGTTCACATTCAGTGACCTGTTTCTAACTGTAATGTGGGAGCACCTGTTCTCTGAATTGGCACGTAAACGCACATTGATATGTTTGTGCACATGTGATCTGCATCACCAACAAGAAAAAACTTTGTATCTGCAAGACGACTTGTGGTATTAAAACCAACAAAACAAACACACTAATAGCTAGTGTATGCATCAGATTTTGCTCTGGAAGACAGCAATCACTTCATTAGCTATATATGATTAGGTTAAATAGGTGAAGAAAAAACAGACAGCTAGCTTTTACTATTATCACAGCTATTGCTGGCACTGCTGCACCAAGAGGTGAGTGGGTATGAGAAAGGAGCCAGCAGTGCTGGTGACTGTTGTCTTCTCTATAGTTCTCCTCCATTGTTATTTTGCCACACTGCCAGTGCAGGCAGATGACAGCACTGTTCAGTCCATGCATATGGGCAAAAAACCACATGAATTCCAATGAGACTGTTCTCATTCATGTCACATGGCCACGAATCGGATATGTATCTGATCCAGGATCCACATGTAAAAGTGACTCAAATCTAATCTGAAAAAATCGGATTTCTGTGTCCACACAGGCCTGAAAAAATTGGATTTGTGTCACATTAAGGGAAAAAATCAGATTTGAGTCACTTCAGCCTGGCAATGTGAACATAGCCTTAAAATGGATTTAACAAGTATGAGACTGTTAATTGAAATTAAGCCCTTTGCACAAATAAAAGATATTTGATCTTGAAGAATACAGAAGTAAATTCATTTATAGTGTTTCAACTGTATCTGTTCTTACGTAAGTAACAGCTAAACGTGGGTTTAGTATTAATTTTTAAATATCTTTAACAGCTCCAAAATTGTATGAAGTTATTTATGGAGTCTATAAGGTACAGAATAACCACTGAGGCTTACAGCTACAAAGGCAGTGGCCCCCTGTAGGTGTAAATACATCCCCCAGGCATTGGCAGAAATATCTGAAGCTTTCATGGTAGATCATGGCTCCGGTAGATGGCAAGAAATGAGATCATTATTTAGCAATATTCCTTGTACTGGCAAAATGTTCAAAGCAATGCTATAAAAACTGGGTATTGGAATGTGCCTTTGATGAAACTACTTGAGCTGACAGGAGATTAGAATTTTATGTTATAAATTAATATTTTTGTTGTTATAAATGAAAGCAGTAGAGTGCTGTTATGAATTGTGTGCAACCTGTTATACTGAGATATTTGTGAAATGCTTCAAATTCTACCAAATATAATTTTAAAAATGCATGTTTATAAAATCTGTTCATTTGTACAAGAAAAACAGGATTATCTTTAGAGCAATATATATCTATGTGTAAGAGCCAATATAAGCAAATTGACATAATAGGTAGTTGGACTACAACAAGCCAATAGAACTTTAACATGAGAATAGAGATCTTTATTGTCAGGTACACTGTGAGAACATAGTGAAATTCCTGTACCACAGTTTGTGGTTTTAGCAGGGACTTGGTATAGACTCTGTAAGACCATGGATATATACTAGAGGACATCATTTAGTTTTTTGATGAAGACGATAGATGGTAGAAAATACTGCTTGAGGAACTGCTCCGGAATAAATTGAGGGCAGTAAGGTTATAGTGGTTAAGGTTTTGAACTTTACACCCTGAGGATGAAGGTTCAAATCCTGATACTGTGTAACCATGAGCAAGTGACTTAATCTACCTATGCTCCAATTGGGAAAAAAAGGAAATGTAACCAAGTGTATCGCAGATGCTGTAAGCTGTTTTAAATAAAGGTGTCAGCCAAATAAATGCATGCCAATTTATTTGAAACCTGGAGAGTAGGATGAATGAGGAATATAGTTTACCTAATTATCATGCCTTTAAACAAGAAATTCTTTACCAAAGGATGAAAGGAATCTGCAGTGGGCTGGCGCCCTGCTCGGGGTTTGTTTCCTCCCTTGCGCCCTGTGTTGGCTGGGATTGGCTCCAGCAGACCCCTGTGACCCTGTAGTTAGGATATAGCGGGTTGGATAATGGATGGATGGATGGATGAAAGGAATCGCTTAGAATTGCTTTGCACATATTGGCATTTATTTTGCATTTAAAAGAAATCATTAGACACAATCCATGCTAAAATACACTCCATATATATAAAACATAAAACAGCCACTTTTAACCGAGGGCCTGTACACATCTTGGCAAGTGCCATAAGTGTACTCATCCATTTGTTGACAGTGAGGGCCAATTCATTCAGCAAAATTACCTTTCCACTGCTTAGTAGAATCCTTTTACCAGTTTACCCACAAAAATGCATTTTAGGTGTAATGAGGGTAGTTAATGCAACATAACCTCATAGTCATATCATTCTCGGTGAAGAACTGTTGTTAACTAAACCTCCTCCTCAGTATAGATTCTGTATTTTGTCAACAATTGCTATTAGCTGATTATGTTTTTCCAATGTCATATTAATATTGGTTTAGCCACTGTTCTGTCTTAGACATTCACAACATAAGAAGTCTTCACAGCTTAGGCTCCCCCAAAATCTCCTCCAGCAATTAGTCTTCTTCTATGACATTGGGATGTCCACTTTGAGCCATGGAAGTCAACCTAATAAAGAACAACAGTAGGTTATTATAGCAATTTTAAGCATAATGTGATGTTAACTGTTTAATAATCTGAATGACTACATTTACAGTATGCAAAGGCAGCTGCTTCAATATCATTTTTGCGAACGACACCTTTTTAATACTTATGATGGGATGGGTATCATTTTGATGGAAGTAAATGAGAGAAGGAAAAAACAGCTGTTATTAGTACAAAGAAAAATAAAAATCATTATTTCTTTTTCACTTACATGGAGGACTGAGGTTAGTGTGGTGGCCACTGCAAAGTATCTGAGTTCATCTTTGCACTTCAGTTTTCTAAGCATTTGAGAAAAAAACATTTTTCCTTCCTTGCAAGACCATCAATTTCTCACTCTCTCTAACCAACATATGCACTGCTCATTCTGCCAATATATCACATACTACAGATCTTCATTTGGAGAGTAGCTCATTTAAACATGGACTTTCTTGTTTTCTCTGTATTTGTGTTAAAAGCTTTTTTGGCTGTAATATAATCTACTTAGAACACTGATAGAGAAACTTGCATAAATATTATTCACTATAAATATGTACCTGAAAGTCTGTGTAAGTTCTTATTAAGTGTAAATAATGGTGGAGTGTAGTTTGTTTATGTAAATAATATTGACTTACATAACACATCTTTTAATTTCTTTGTAAACCTCCTTGTCTTGACTGATTATTAAATTACATACAGTGTCAGTGGGGAAAATCAGGATTGAGTAAAACAGTTTTATGGTCTAACTCAGTAAAAAAGACTAAATATGAAACACATCTGAAAGTGTAGAATCTGTCTGTATGAAATTTGAATTGTTACATGTCATCTACAGGATGGTAGTGAGACCAGCTTTGTTATATGGGTTGGAGACGGTGGCACTGACCAGAAAGCAGGAGACAGAGCTGGAGGTGGCAGAGTTAAAGATGCTAAGATTTGCATTGGGTGTGACGAGGATGGATAGGATTAGAAATGAGTACATTAGAGGATCAGCTCAAGTTGGGCGGTTGGGAGACAAAGTCAGAGAGGTGAGATTGCAATAGTTTGGACATGTGCAGAGGAGAGATGCTGAGTATATCAAGAGAAGGATGCTAAGGATAGAGCTGCCAGGGAAGAGGAAAAGAGGAAGGCCTAAGAGAAGGTTTATGGATGTGGTGAGAGAGGACATGTAGGTGATGGGTGAAGAATACCACAGCAAGCACTTAATGCCTCATGGAACACTTTCTAAAAGGGGCTGACACTAAGACTTGTTTATAGTTATTTTTATGTTTGTTCTTATAAGAATTAGTCCATGTAAGTCAAATGTCAAGCTAACGTTTCCTCATAAAGTAAAAAAAGTTATATTTTCTATTTGTGAGCTGACATTCTTAGGAGTTTCCTCATTTAGGTTATACGTTTTTTGCTGTTAGAAACTCACTCATTTAACTAGTGAGAAACAGATCCAGCACAGATGAACTGGTGAGATGAAATACATAACTATGCTTTAAAGACTTAAATCATAAAATGGCATGCAAGAATGCTACTGTATATTACAAAAATGGGGAAAAAATCAACATAGCATAGATTAAAAATTGTGTTCTTCGGTCCGCAAACTTTAGTTATATATTGTGATGGCTATATCACTGAAAAGACAGCTTACTCCACAACCAGATCATTTAACTATTATCATTTTTTTCATTTATAAGTCTTAATCAATGGTAAATAATCTTTTGATGCTTTTAAGTAACTCCCTCTGTCTGGTAGCATTCTATTAATACCTAGGCTTTTAGATTTCTCAGCTTTCTCCTCTCGTTTGCCCTATTCATGCACATTGTGCACTCGGTATATGCTGGAGTTCCCTCTGATGCAAATGTGAGGAGATTCTACAGTATCTGTGTCTTTTATTAAGGCATTCTAGGTTATGTGGCAGGAATGGGTGGCCCTATGAGCTTCTTCCGGACACCTTACTTATTAAATCCTTGATCCCTTTGCTCATGGATGTTGCTTTTCCAGGAAATTTCAAGTTCTCACCTCAAAAAATAGAGAAAAAAGTCTGGGATATCCACTGCCCTCTATAGTATTTGTGAGTAGGGTTTTACCTGAGCTCCAGTGTCACAGGAAGATAAAGCAAATTGTGATATTTAATTTGCATGTCAAATCTGTGGTATTGAAACATATTAGAATATGATTTTTTATCACCTAACAAGAATCTTATACAACTGAGATAAAAAAATTTTAAAATACCAAAACATTATCGTTAAAAAAAGCTCAAGTCTAATCAAGGTGATTTATTAGAATGGCAGGCCCTGAGAAGATGAAAGTAAAAAAAAATGTATAATAATTTAAAGGACAGTGGTCCTTATAAAGGTCTAGGATAGGCACTGTAATAAGGTTTCTTGTGCATTTTGCAGTTTTCCTTCCTGTATGAATCATTCATTGGAGTGAGCCACAGCCTTAGTGGCCTTGTCTATACTGCCTGGAGTAAAAAGGATTTTTCAAATTCACTGCACTTTGTAAATAAGATAAGAACTGTGTTTCCTTGGTCCAACTGTCTATTCTATTAGTTTCACAACTTCATTTTAACTACAAAAGAAACCATATAGGAAATATTACATATTATTAGCATTGCTGATTTTGTTAATCCATTACACTTTGATTAACAACATATATTCTATATTTGGAATAAGGCATTATTTCACGTGAATTGTTTTAATTTGTTGTCTCTTCAAAAGCAGAATTTAAATCAATTGGTTGTTGATCATTGTGACTCTTGATGAAGGCTGCTGGAAAAGGCTGCAGCTCCCGTGACCCTGAAGGCGATTAAGGGGATTGTAGAATGTTATATGTTTTACTACTAATTTACATTACATTAAAATTCAAAACATTCTCTCATTATTTTATTTACACTTTGTTAAATTTAATTTCACCTTATGTTTTCACTTTTTTATTTGCACCATTTTTTGTATCTTGCAATCTCAATATTGAACCTTTTCTGAAGAGTATGACAGGATTTCTGCTTTCAAAGTTAAATTGAATAACAGCATGTCTTTTTCCAATCAATTTTCTTGTACATAATATTGAATTACACTACATCACATTTTGATGATTGTCTCAGAACAGTTCAGATATCTCAGACAAACATTAATAAGAAAATCTAAAGATATATTTAAATTTAATGTCTTCAATATGACAGACAGCATCAAACAACATATTAATACATGGTCTGCTCTTCAGTTTTCTTTCGCTAACATGAATATCCTACCAAAACTCTTATTTCTCTTCAAAGTATTTCTCAATGTACTGTACTATAATAAATCTTTTTTTAAAAAGTTAGATTAAATTACAGTTTAATTATTCTGAAATACAAAAGGCCATGTTTTAAAAAGGGCAAGTTTCCAAAGATGTAAAGCAGAGGATGTCATTCTATTAAGTGTTAGATTCACAGTTATTCCTAATCCTTTTGTGGCCATTATTTGGGGTAACACCAGATGAGATAACACTATGGAAAGATAATGCTAAATTGCTCTTGCATCAACTTATCTGGCTCAGCTGCAAATCCAAACCCGCACTCTATAACTCAATGGGAAAATGATGTCTTACATTATTTAAAACGATCAAATTTTCCCTATGAGAAGCACTGCATTTTAAAGGAATTCATTAAAGCTAAAATAGCCTGCCAGGCTGCTGCCTCTGTTCTGTTTTTCTTTTTCATGTTTTAATATATATATGAGAAGATCTCATAATGGTCTTTTTTCCCACTGAACTGGGGGTTGGGTGGGGTTTTAACAGTTGTTTATTATAAAATATATTTTAGTTTCCTGGAATGTTGTGCTAATTACATTTCTGATTGAACTTCATTTTCCTTATTGTAATGTGATCTTTTATATCAATAAAACTTAATAAAAGAGAATCATCTTTACACTGTTATAACTGGAGGGCAGAAGGAGATGAATGAGAATCTGCTTCACACAAGTATGTCCTAACCTCTGACTTTACTTATTGTTTAATCCACAAGCAAGAGCTCTGTTTATAAATTCATTTGTTTCATATGTATCCTTTAAAGGTAAATGAACATCTTTTTTTGTATAATTATAAATAGATGGTAACAATTGCTTAAGGGACCCCCCTATCCCTGCTGCTTACACGTTTTTTTAAGAAAGATTCAGCAATGGGCATTCTCAAGTGTTTAAGAGTGCTTTTAATTTATCTAGAAAATAGCACCACAATGGGGATCCTGCACTTTACTTAAGTAAAAACAAGGTCTGCTTGGCATTTCTACTTGTTCACAAGGGACTAATTTGAAATCCTTTTCTTTACTGTGGTTTTCTGTTATTGCCATTTTTTATTATACTATTGTGTGACTGTGCTCATGAAACAAACGTTGTGCTTTGAGAAGAGAAAGTGTCTCTATTATTTATCGTCCCTTCATAGATTGAGGGTCTTTTTTATTATGATAGTTTTGTAGCAGTATAGTAGTGCAATGGTTTGTGTTGATACCCCACAAATGAAGCGTCTTGAGTGAAGATCTCTGTCATTGTCTGTGTGGATTTTGCACATTCTCTTCCTGTCTGTTTGGGTTATCCCTTGGGTTCTTTGTGTTTCCTTCCATACCACTATAGATGCGCAGATGAGTTTAGCTGGCAGTTCCAAACTTACTCTTTTTAAGTGTGTGCACCGGTATATGTGTGTGAGTGTATGGTATAGCGGGTCTGCGGTTCAGGAAAAAGTGGCCGTTTTAATAAACAGTCAATTGGCCAGTTCTCTGTGGGTGTGCGCTTACGCAGCTGTGGGAAATTGGTGGAGTAAATGGAGTGAGATGCATCTGCACGTGAAGGTGCAGTCTTTCTCAATTCTTTCATCGTTTTCCTGCAGTACGTGATTGAGATGCTGTGCCCACGCAGCATTATGAGAATGAGCTGGCACACAAAGGAGGAGGAAAGAAAAAGATCAAGAGAAAACTAAAGCAGATTAAAAGATGGACAGAAGGAAGGCAGGAGGCGGGGATCCGGTTCGAGTGAGCACCAGGAAAGTAGAGAAGGCAGACAGCCGTGAGAATGTCCCTCGGAGTGCATGAACGGTGCTCGGGGGCTGATGGTCACTCCACCTGAATGGCCTGGTTAGCTGGAGTGGCTGCAACGCTACTCAGTTGTAGCGACTTGCCACAGAGAGGCAGCGCAGATGCATGGGAAGGAGAGGCTGAGAGAGGCATTCAGAGGGTGATGCCATGGACAACAGGGACGCAAGCCTGGCAGTGGGAGTCAGAGGCTCGATGGGGTGCCATGCCTGGAGCCAGAGAAGGCTAGAAGGGCCAAAGCCTAGAAGCAGCACTGAAGATGGACTGAGCTGCCAGATAGACACCTCTTTGGCTGCAAGAATTCGCTCTGGGTTAAGTCAAGGAAATGGCCAGGTTTTAAATGACTGCACCAGGGCTCAGGGTTTTTAAAGACACCTTCTTGTGTTTTACCGTAGTTTTTAAAGGATTTTTTTCATTTGAACCTCCACAGAGACACCTTTTTATTGAGTATTTATGGACAATTTTGTAGCACTGCACTTTTCAAACACTTTTGTTTTGATGTATTTTAATGAAAGCACTGTGCACTTTTCACCAACCCCTTGCTTGGTTTGTTTGTCCTCATTTGCTTAGCTCATCCCAGTCATGACTATCAATGGTGTCTAGTTCAATGGGCTCCCAAAATGGCAGAGGGACCAAGAAGCCAACCTGCACAGAGTGTGCCCTGTTATGTTGTAGTGTCCCATACTCAGAATTGTTCCTACTTAAATAGGCTGAAGCCCCTTCTGGCCATTGAGGGAAAACTCTGGAGAAAAATCACGAAGAACCATAGGATTTCAGTGACGGTAATGCCAAGGGAATTCAAGCCTATCGACTAGATCTTTCTTCATGGTGTATTTTCACAGTTTTGCCATCAAAAGATACTCATAAGAAATGTATGGTTTACACATAATTTTCCAGTGCTCATTGTTCTCATTCATTTATTGTGTTAACTTTTAAACAGGGAAACAATCCCTAAAAAGTGTGCTGCGTGGCTTTGAGACTTCCTAAAGTGTTTCTTCTTTAAAAAAAAAGGGAGGAAGGAAGTATGTTCTCTCAATGCTATGACATGCTGGTCATTTCAAAGCTCAATCTACTGAATATATACACTTTTCATAATATGACATTTTAGAATTCTTGTTAAAATTAGATTTCAGCAATATTTTGATAACATTCACAGTATATCTATACTAATAAAAGGCAAAGCCCTCATTCACTCACTCACTCACTCACTCACTCACTCACTCACTCACTCACTCACTCACTCACTCATCACTAATTCTCCAACTTCCCGTGTAGGTAGAAGGCTGAAATTTGGCAGGCTTATTCCTTACAGCTTCCTTACAAAAGTTGGGCAGGTTTCATTTCGAAATTCTATGCGTAATGGTCATAACTGGAAGATGTTTTTCTCCATTTACTGTAATGGAGATGAGCTTGAAACCCGTGGGGGCGGAGTTTGACATAATCACGCCTCCCACGTAATCACGCAGTACGTAGAAAACCAGGAAGAGCCCCAAAAAGCGCTGAAGAAAACATGCATTATATAATTGAGAAGGCAGCGAAACAATAAGAAGCGAGCAAGTGATATATACAACCATATTCATGAGTTCTGCTACTTCGGAAACAAAGCACAGTGTAAACCTACACTTTAAATTAAGTTCATAGACAGGCTGCCGCTGGCGTTTGTAATTTAGTGCCTGCCCATATAAGGCCGTCCATCAGCGGCAATCCAATAGCAAACTGCCACGGGTAAATTATTCACGGGTGTAGGACTGTGCTTATGGAGAGGAAGATGAGATAGTCAGGGTGGTGTTTGGCACAAACTCAGCGAAACTGCGAGAGAAAGTTTTAAGTACCGGGACTTCGGTAGCATTAGATACAGCCATGGACATAGCACGACATGGCAACAGCACAGCTGGGAA